>JAESUZ010000174.1:1200000-1667500 GCA_017311185.1 Proteles cristata cristata | reverse complement strand
ACAAAGAATGGTGGTACCCAGAAGACAGACAGACAGACAGCATGCCATGTTTCAAAGGCAACTTGACTGTTCATTTGAAGTGGAAGACAGAGAGACAAGTCATCATGAGACACTGTGTCCTTAAATTGGACAGTGCACCAGCCTTCTGTAGAGCCACATGTGAACTCAAGACAGAGCATTGGCCCAGTCGGGGGGCACCAGGTTCTATCCAGATATTATCTGTCCTTTCCACAGGAGTCAGGCAATAGCCACATGGCATGACCTCTAGACCTAATTGTAAGCCTTGAATGCCCAAAACAGGCTTCACAGAAGCTTAGCAAAATGCCCACATCTGAGCCCAGTCAGCAAAGATTCTGGTTTCATCAGCATGGGGAGGAAATGGATGTAGGAATTCTTATCGAGTTCCTGGTGAGTCTAACCCAAAGGCAGGGTTGAGTGACCATTCCAAGCCAGTGAGTCTCAGACATGTTGGTCTCAGAACTCTTAAGGGTGTAAATATTCCAAAAGTTATTGAAGTCCCCTAAGTGCTTTTGCTTAGGTGGACCATTCAAAATCAAAAGTAAGGAAATTTTAATATATTCGCTTAATAATCTATTTAAAAAGAACAGTAGGCCCACTATATACAAACATATCTAGAATGTTTTCATAAGGAAAATAACAATATGTTCAAAAAATTAGTGACAAGAGTGGCGTCATTGTACATTGCAAGCATCTTTTGTGATTGGCTTAATAAAAGACAGCTGGATTCCCATGTCTGCTTCCACATGCAGTCTGTTGCAATATGTTGCTTTTGCTCAAATCTACGAAGAAAATCTGATCTCACACAGCTCTGTGGTTGGAAAAGGGAGGTGTGTGTTAACACCCCTTCGAGATAATTGTGGATAATCTTCTTTGATACTACACCAAAACGCAGTAACTAGGAGTTTCTTAAAGGTTAGTTGCAATGTGGAATCAGAAAATATGTGAACTTTTGGATCGTGCGACATTCAGACCCATAGAGTTATCTTGTTATTTGACTGAACTGTTCACCCTTGCATGATTTTGTAACAACAAGCTGTGGTCACTTGAAAAATATCAGTCCAGTGAGATATGCAGATCTTTCAACACTGACACGATTTATTACACAGTATTAAAAAAAATCCCATTCATTAGTATCTCTTTAAGTATTGGAAAGCTGTCAAGCTCACGGTGGCTGATACAAGATTTTCAAAATTCTTGAAAGCTTGAATTTTTATCACTGGCAACAAATACTGTCAGTTATTTTCCTGGAAGTGACAGGATTCATTTGTTCATTTTCCAGAAAATGTCTGCCAAATAGTCAAGTTTGAAGAACCATAGTTTGTCTATCGGTTGTTCTTTCAAGTACAAGTGATGCTCCGTGAAGAAAGCGGCTAATCCAGCTCACAAGTCACGAGGCTGAACAGGTGCTTTTCCTTAAAGCCTTCAACACGGGGCAGGACCGCTCTGTGCGCTCCATTTCATCTCACAGAATGTTTAAAAGGACTCCATTCAAAGACTGGGATTTAATAAAATTAAGGACTCTCAAGGCTCTGATGTGTATATTCTTTATTTCTCCAAATTCAGGATCTTTTTAATATTACATTTAATAATGCATAAACATTCACATGTATGTACATATGTATACATTTATTTTTAATTGTGGCAAAATACGCATAACACGAAATTTACCATCTTATGCATTTTTGAGTGCGCAGCTCAGTGGCAGTGAGCACATCCATACCATTGTGCAACCTTCACTGCCAATTCATCTCCAGAACTCTCTTTACCATGCAACGTGCAAATTCTGTCCCCGTTAAACACTAACTCCCCATTTGCCCCTCCCCTGAGCCCTTGGCCACCACCATTCCACCTACAAATTCGACTATTTTGAGTGCTTTGTGTGATTGGAATCATACAGTATATGTTCAGTTGCAATTGGCTTATTTCACTCTACATAATCCTGGGTTTTCACGTGGGTCAGAATTCCCTTCCCCATGAAGGCTGACAACACACCACAGTAGGCCTATGCCCATGCAAAGCACCTTCTTAAGTGAAAGTGGCTCTGCACACAGGTGGCCATGAGGAGCACAGAGCCCGCCACTACAGCTGGATGCCATCCCTCCATTCACGCGAATGCCCAGCGGCTGTACCCACTATAGGTGCAAAATGAAAAGGCAAATAATGTCTTTGTGTTATTAGGAAGATATTTGTGGCTTCTCAGACACTCAGAGAGTCTCAGAAAATTTGTAGTTTGGGATCTATGCTGAAATTTCCATCTGTGTTTACTGATTTTAACATGAAGGCCACAGACCTCAGGGATAATACAGTAAAGTAGAGAGGCTTCCACAAGGGGAAAGAGAAAAAGGAAGAAGGAAATGTGCTTATGATAGCCTGATAGCCCAGAGCAAACTATCATCAGCATTTAGGTGCCTTTTCTTCTAACGTTTTCTTATAAAGGCCGTGTTCCTCAACTGTTCTGCCGTTAGAATGCTAGAAAGCAGGGCGTGGGCTAAAGATACTTTGCTGGACAGATATTTTTATTCTCTCTATAAGCTCCATAAGAACAGGCCAGCTAAATTCAGGGCTGAGCCAGAATTTCGAAATGCAAATCTAATTAATTCTGTAGAAATATTTAGAGAATATTTGTCTTTTCGTTGCTTGTTCCCTGCCATCTTGGTATAGGGAGCGTGAGGGTCCCTAATGTTTTATCTCTGAAGATCTTGTTCTTAAAATGTGGGTAATGCTGGTCTCCCAGCAGCTGGGGGATGATTGAGTGCATAACCTCTACTGAGTGCGTAGCAAGGGCGGGGTCCAAAGTGGGAGCATGCCACGGGCCAATTGTCTTCTCAAAAACACTGATGTAAATGACAACAATATAGTAATACTTCTTACTGCCCTTCGATCTATCTCACACATCCAATGTCATGAGAGGCTGATTCAGCCACCCCTACTTTGATGAGGAAGTGGAGGTTCATGCACCATGAGTGACCTCCCCGGAGCTGCAGGACACAGAAACAGGACCCACAGTGACGAGCTCTACCAAGAAGGCACCTGAAAGGGACCCCTGCATAGCTCACTCTCCAGTGTCATTGCACCCCCACCAGCCCTTTCAATCTGCCCTCTACTTAATATTTCTCCTTTAAGGAGCACCTGGGTAGCTCAGTCTGTTGAGCACCCAACTTCGGCTCAGGTCATGATCTCGTGGTATGTGAGCTCGAGCCCTGCATCGGGCTCTATGCTGGCAGCTCAGAGTCTGGAGCCTGCTTTGGATTCTGTGTCTCCCTCTCTCTCTGCCCCTCCCCTGCTCATGCTCATCCCTCTCTGTGTCTCAATAATAAATAAACATTTAAAACATATATACTCCTCCTTTAAAATGACTTTTTTAAAATGAAATTTAAAGGGCCACCATCAAAGTAAAATGAGCATTATTTGCCATGGAGGGACATGTATAGCTATTTATTTTTTTATGTTTTATTTTAGAGTGTATGAGCAGAGGAGAGGGACAGAGGGAGAGAAAATCTTTTTTTTAAGTGTATTTATTTTGAGAGAGAGAGAGTATGAGTACAAGCGGGGGATGGGCAGGGAGAGAGGGAGAAACAGAGAAATCCCAAGCAGGTTCTGAGATGTTAGTGCAGAACTTGAGCTCAGGAACTGGGGGATTATGACCTGAGCCATAACCAAAAGTCAGACTCTCAGTTGACTGAGCCACCCTGGTGCCCCTATTTCAATAAAGGATGTTCTTCTCTACATCACTTAAAACACCTTGTGATGGCCTCAGAGCATGGGCACCCCTCAGGGCTCCCGGCTCTGGGGAGACCATGGAGGCTGCAAGGAGCTTGTAGAGCAAGGCTGGAAACACCTAGAGCTGTGGCAACAGCTGAGGGCTTTTACTAGACGGATACACAACTCAGTCTGTGACATCATCTGTGTTCCTATGACCTGAACCCTGCTCAGTCCAAGCTTTCAAGACACTCACAAATATTTACAGGTGTCCATTCTGGGCATAGCAGGGGCCTGGGTCAGAGAGGGTGAGGCACACAGAATGGAGTTAACTCTTTCACAGAACGTGGAGCTAGGATGGAGAGGTCGGAACGAGGATATAGTGCAGAGGCAGAGAGGACATTCCCAGTATTCTGTGCAATTTGTTGGGAGGGGTGGCCCTTGCTGGCTGGGCTCCAGAGCGGAGTATCTTTGGGTCCCCTGTGCCCTGATACATTGCTGGACAAGAACAGCCCTTCCTTCACGAGGGCCTGAGGTCCATCAACAGCTGCCTACACTGGTCAATATGGCTGGTCCATACCTGCTAAAGTCATTGAATTTAGCAGTAGAGGCTGTGCTGCTCTAGTTGAGGAAGCTCAATCCAGGGGCCCCCAACCCTGCAAGAAAGGGGCAGGAGCTCATCCCTTTGGGGCTCTCAGTGTGGGTGGGACCAGAGGATTGGAAAGAGCACTAACCTATGTTACCTGCCGCATCTGCCCCCACAGCCTTACAAAGGGATCCTTAATTCTTACAAAACAGTAAGCAGATGTTGTCCCCTTAATAAACACCAATCTTTAAAACCCATCATTCCAGACAAATGCCATGGCCTTCCCTAATAAACATGGAAGGCTGTGTGGCCGACTGGATTAATTAATACCCACAGGTTCCTGACCTTTTCCTGGCCACGTGGACAATTGGTCCTCCCCCAAGACAGATGACCTGCTCACATGCCTTCTTCCATGATGTATGTGTGTCCTTCTCATGTACGAGATGAGGGACGAGGATCCAGTCCCCGGTCTGGACTTCTTTCTGTTCCAGAATTAAATACACACAAAAATAAAAATATAGCTTGCTTTTCCTTGGCCTCCCCCATCACACCGCCAGACCTTTATAAGAAACACAGCATTTGCAACAACCAAGGAAATCTTGCTGTCTTCTGTTGAAAGAGTGTTGCTCCATTGTCTTTTTCTCAAGCAAAGTTCCTACCTGACCTCCGCTCAGGAAATAGCGACCATGATCTCTTTCTCCTACTTGCTAGAGAAAAGCATCATCTGAGCCAGGGGCTTGGCTAGAGGGTTGGCAAGTCTGTGTCTCTGTGCATGTCAGGAGTAGGCACTGCCTCCAGATGGGGCCTTTGGAGAGGCCTCTAGCAGTGGGCAGGCAGGAGAATCCTCAGACCACGAAAGAGAAATCCATGACCCCTGTGATTCCCATGTACACTACACCACCCTCAGAGTTGCCTACACAGGCACTAGACCTTTATCAGCAGGAGGCCCAGCACTATTGTCTTCTAATTCATACTAAAGTATGAATGGCCATCCCAAGCATAATGGAGAGTAGGGCAGGGAGGGCACATGGCCTCTCACTTTGCTATATTAGATTGCCTTATGTTCCAACATCACAGCCTGAGGCCACCAAAAGATTTAAAAAATATCATTTGTACCATTCAGAAACATAATAGGAAATGAAGCTTGCAAATACTTGACACCAGCTACGGAAACTGTAAAAACATACATTCTGAAACTATTTGACCTGTGCAGCAGAAACACTGCAACTGTTTGTGGTCAAGGTAGAAAATCAGATTAGGGAAACATATGAACCTCACCTTGTGAGCAACCCCTCCCTCCAATGTGGGTGGGCACAAGGGAGTGTTCGAGGAGTTGTTAGAGCTCTGGCTCAAATCCTGATTATACCACCCCCCACAGCTACTTGGTCCTGATCAACAAATTTCGACTTCTCTGCTTTAGTTTCCTCTCCCATAAAGTGGGTATCACCATGATGTATACCTCATAGGCTGTCATGAGGCTTCTCGGAGCAAAGACATAAAGAGAATACTGTCTGGCTCCCATTAAGCCACACCTATCGCCGTACCGCAGACTGCTGTGAAGTAAGCTCTTTATAAATGAGAACCCAAACTTCCAACAGAAACCTCTGTCTTCATGGGCCAGGGAGCATCCTCCTCCCAACTACCACCTCCTTTTCCAGCAACCCTCTCCTCTTCCCCCTGCTCTGCATGGGGTCCCCCTTCATTGCGTCCTCCCCAAGGAGGCTGATGAAGGACCGGCTGGGGACTGAGAGCCTGATCTGCCCACTTCCTTCCAACCTGAGGGCTCATACAAGTCACTGGACACTCTGAGTGGAGCTCTTCTACCTGGAAGGAGGTAACAGGTCTGTATAAACTCATGGTTCTGGAACCTTGACCCTCTCAAACTTCCAGCTCCAGGGTCACAATCAGGACCGCTGGAGTGGAGCCAAGGGATGAGTATGTTTTAGAAAATCTTCCCAGGCTATCCTCATCATCTCTCTAGCTCAGGACACCTGGTTTAGGGTACCATAACCAGGAGGAATGACGGTCACGGCTGTGAAGACAACCACCGCTGGCGCACTCTGCCATGCCTGTGCCAGCTCTCCCTGCAGGTACAGTCTACCCTGTCCACATCACTCCCCACACCCATCGGCTCTAAGTCTTTAATAGAGAGACTTCCAGGAGCCAAGTCGTCATCCCCAGTTAAGTTTTACAAGTGCCTGGGGCAAAGACAGCAACACAAGAATAATACCATTGTGTTCAACAAGCCCCAGAAAAGGGCCATGCTTCTTGCTGTCATCCAGACTTCTTTTGTCTGGCTGCCAGGAAGCTCAAAAAATAAACGATTAAACTAGAGCAACTTTAACTAGAGACACGTCACCCATGTGTTATGTTTGTTTATCTGTCATACACGTGACCACTATTCATTGTTTGTTTGTTTCTATTTCAAAAGCATTACTGAAATATTCTATTAAAAATGCTAGGAAGAACTTAACGGAGGACCACGGGGGAGGAGAAGGGGAAAAATAGTTGGGGAGAGGGAGGGAGGCAAACCATGAGAGCCTCTTGAATACTGAGAACAAACTGAGGGCTGATGGGGGTGGGGGAGAGGGGAAGGGGGGTGATGGGCATGGGGGAGGACACTTGTGGGGATGGGCACTGGGTGTTATATGGAAACCAACTTGACAATAAGCTATTTAAGAAAAAAACTAGAAAAAATATTAAAAATAAACAAGTATTTAAATAAATAAAAATGTAGATGTGTCAAAAGTGAATCAGCAGAGTTCCCTGGTAAGAGTGAGAAAATCCCAGAGATGCCAAGAAGCAGGGTGTGAGAGCACAGCCCTAAAATGAGCCAGACTCTAGAAGTTTCAGGAGACTGATGTTGGAGTGAATAGTTCTTAAGTCCCCTCAACTGCAGACTGCGGTAATAACACAAATAAAGAAGCAGAGGCAGGTGGGTCCGGAGTGATAACACCAGGTTCTAGACATGGAGGGCCACATGGCAGCGACATCATCTTCCAGTATCTTAATTATCAAACCACAGAAATGGGATCGAGTAGGAATACCAAGGCCAGCTCCCCTTAGGTATTTGCTGCTAAGGGATCGCCACAGGGGCCATGCAGGATAAAGGACCCCAGTGTTCCTTTACCACATTTTCATAAGGATTTCACCTTCATCTCTCCCCCTAATACCTGAAGACCCAGGAAGGACTCATTAGAGGAATCCTTAAGTGACACCGTTCTCTCTAGGTTTCTGTTTCCTCTGCCCACAAAGGAAAGACTAAAAAGTCCTGGTCCATGTCCCCAAGTGGGTGGTGATCCAAAAAGGATGCCAGCTCACACTGTCAGCCTTTCACATTTATCCCTCGCTGCAACCATAGAAAGTCAGAGCTATTATTTATTATCTACCCCACTTTAGAGGTGAAGAGACTGGGGTACAGAGAACTTGAGAAATGACCAAAGGTCACACAGCAATGCATTCCCAGGCATTCCGGCCCTAGGGTCCGGCTCTTAACTGTACCTCCTCTGCAGTGAGAGCAGGGTGTGAAACACCAACAGAAGAGAAAGATTCTCTGTGCAAAAGGATCCCTCTTTCAGGTCAGCTCTGCCCTGAGGGGCCATGTGCTCCTGGATGGTGGCAGGACCCAAGGGGGCAGAATCAAGGGCAGATGGCACACCTGCTGGTGACTGTCAGGGCTATAGATGCCAGGGTGATCTCCACCTTTCCTGGTTTGGTCAGATGTAACAGAAAGATACTCCAGACGCGAGCAAAGCCCACACAATGGCAGGGGTGACTCTCCCAGATGCTGGGTTGAAGAAGGACAATAGGCACAGATATCACGTTGAGTCTGATGAAGTCCAAGAGCGGGCAAGGCTGACCCATGACATATGTGCATCAGGAGAGAGGGAAGACCCTTGCAGGGTGCTGGCAGGGGAGGTGGGATGGGGTTTTCTGGCGTTCCAGTTCTTATTCTGGGTGTTAGTTACACAGGTGTGCTCTGCTTGTTGAGTGAGGCCCTATTTAGTAGAATATTCCACTGCAATAAATATCTGCCAAAGGGGCCCCCAGCTTCCTGTAGGCAGAGGCAGCAGGAAGGCTGGAATTCAAGGTGTCCACTGGTGTTGGCACCTCAGTCAGCACCAGGTCTAAACCCTTTAGAGAATAAAGAATTTGACATACCAAATGTCTTCTCCATTGGCTTTCACATGATGGAATCAGTGGGCCCCCTTTCAAAATGCACAGACAAGTTTCAAAACAAAGAGGACACCAGCGGAGGCCAGCCACGCACATTTCCTCCTGCACAGACCATCTCTGCCCAGATCGTCAAGTAAAGAATTGTGTGATCGTTTGGTTAATGTTCGGTGGAGCTGGGACGGAGACTGGTGTGCATGGTACAGGAACATGGGAGGTGTTCTAGAAAGAGCGAGAGCAGGAAATGGTGAATAAGTACATATTCATCCTTATGGCCTTTGCAGGGTCTCCCTACTCTCTTCTTTTCTTCCCGGCGCTCTCTCTCTCTCTCTCTCTCTCTCTCACACACACACACACACACACACACTCTGACCAAGGGGCCCCAGCAGCAGCCTCTGACCACATATGTTTCTCTAAGAGGCACTAAGGAATCCTGGGCTTCCTGTTCCCCAGATGTCCTGGCAGTGAGAGTGCTGGCAAGTAACTCGGGACAGGCAGGGGAGGGAAGGAGCCCTAACAGACAAAGCCCAAAGCCCTTGCACAAGACTTCCAATCAGGTGGCTCTGGCCTTCTGGCCTTTCCCTGCAGCCCCAGTTACTTCCTATCCGCCTGGCAGGAAAAAGCCCCAGTGGCTTTGACTTCCTGATTCCTAGATGCAATTTTTTCCTCTCTTTTCCAAGTATCTACAGCTCTAGATTTCACCATCAGGTTGGCAATGTCTCCACATCCCCTCTGAAACCTACAGGGGCCGTGTCAGCAAATCAAACATAGGCCATCACCCACCTTCATGCTGGGTGTCCCCCACCTCTATCTTTTGTGTTGGAACACCTGCCTCTCCCTCATTGCCCAACAGCTGTTTGGGTGGTTTCTGCTCTCTTCTGTGCTCCTTCAAGGGGAACACTCAGCCATGGGTGGAGAAACACCCAGGGATGGGGGGCATCAGCCAACTTCCCGGAAGCCCTGGGGCTGCAAGCAGACCTTGCCCCAGCCGGCTGACCTTTTCTGCCTCCTCTTCCCTTCACGACTGCCTGTTGCACCCCCATGTTTGGGAGCCCCTCTTACCCCTCTCAGCACCACTGTGATTGGGTGCTCCACTGTGGGACGGCCAAGTTTATATGCTGTCACGCACTTTATATCCCCCATAACTCTGCCTCCCAAGCCCTCCTGTGCATGTGTTTAATTTTTACAATCAAGAAGACAAATGGGAAGAGTGGCAGCCCAGACACCCCGGAGGGGTGGGCTCTGGCCCTGCCTCGCTGGAACCTGGGCATGAATTCCATCAGTGACCTGAGGTTGTATTTTATGCATAACACCCCAGTGGTTTTTAAATCTCCTTAAACTTTTGATGACTGAGATAAAAGAGAAGGAGGAAGCTGTGTAAATATGGAGCCACCACTATAGGGGCAGAGCTGCCGGGACCTCTATGGGGTGGGAGTCAGGGCTACTTTATATCATCCCTTGGGTTTTGTTCCCTGCTCTCTTGCCCCTCATGGCCGCCCACACAAATCCCACCATCTCCCACCTAGTGGGCAGAAATGTGGATGCACCCACCTGTCCCAAGCCATTGTCCTTCTAGGATACATCCTTTGATAACAGCAATGACAATGGTAATGATGACAAGAAGAAACGACAAATAAAAAGAAAACATTAAATGAAAATAAATGCATCTTTTAAAACATGCTGGTTTTTATTGATCATAACTCACGATCTAATAAAAGCAACATCCTTGCCATGCAAATAGCTCTAAGCTGAGTCCCATAGATGCCACTTCCACCTGGATGGTAGCTCAAAGCCCCTCCTACAAGACAATTCTGCAGCCCATATACCAGAACAATTGTCCAAAACAGCAACTCTGCGCACATCTCTCCCCTGCTTCAAACAGCTGTCTCTCATCACCCACAGGCTATGCTCTATCACGTGGTCCTCCTTACCTGCCCACCTTCTAATAAAACAGCAGCAGCGATAACAGTAATGGCAGCCAACACTCAGTGACTGATTGTTTAGTGTTGCAAACTATGTTGGGCATTCACAGAGGTTATCCCATTTTCTCCCCATCAGCCCAATAAGGCAGGTGCCTTTATTACACTCAATCCACAGAGGCACAGGGAGGAGGAAGCTGCCTCAAGTCACACCGCTGTCCTCCAGGAAGCCATCCTGGAAGTTCTCCTTAGAAGCTGGGCTGAACGCCCTACTGGATGTGCCACACACAACATTCCAGGCACGTCTCCTATCACGGGAGAAAAGTTGGAGTTTAGGGTTTGCAGTCCATCTCCTTCATAGAATCGCCTTGAGACAGGCACACCATCTGATTCATTGCTGTGTCCTCGGGACCCAAGCATGACGATGGAAGGCAGCCAGTGAGAGTTTTCGGATGGACCTATGTTGGACATAAACCACCAGGATTCCATTAGCTCACTTGGGCTCTGAAATGTTTCCCCTGGTCCTCTGAGCTACTAGGCTAGAAACCACAATCAGGCAGGAAGGAGAGTCTTCCCTCTCCCTCCTATTCCCCCTTTAGGAGATCTTGTTCATACACACAACCAGGATGCTTCTGCCCCAAGAAGCCACTTGAGGAATTTGGATTATGCTCAAATTCCTTTGATTCAGGAACAAATTTTAAAATTGAGCCTGCAAAGGCTATAGTCCCGGTGGGGCCCACAGGTACAACTACTATACCAAATGATGGGCATTTTACTCTAATATGAGGGGGCCAGGCAGGAAGGACAAAAGTGAACTTTCCCGGAAGACCCAGGACTTTCTACAGAGAGCACATGGACCCAGAACTGAAGCTGGACTGATAGTAATCAATACTATCCAACCTAATTCAATTCATTTGCCTTGTATTGAATATGATCTTAATATACTAGGAGACATCAGCTTCTATTAGAGCCTAGGAAATCATCTTTGAAAAGAGGCAAAATGGTATCAAATGCATAATTTGAAAAACATTGTTTTCAACATCTTTCCACTTCATTTAGCATTTTGAGGAATTGAGGCTATATCTTGTAGCTATCACACTGAATTAATCACCTTGAGACCCGTGAGAAGATAACTGGAACTCTAATTTCAAGCTGCTTTTATTCTTGGAAGATGGCCTTTTAAGTTGGAATGTGGGAATTGGTGTAAAATACCTCTTAGCTCTCATAAGCTCTCATACTTCTAATTTTCACTAGGCCTGGCCTGTGCTGGTGAATATAGTAGCCATATACCACATGTGACTACTAGATGCTTAGAATGTGACTGATCTGGATTGAGATATAAAATGCACATGGATTTCAAAGTCCTAGTTCAAAAAAGTAAAGTATCTCCATAATGTTTACATTGACTAGAGACTGAAATTATATACATATATATATACACACACACATATATATGTATATACATGAAAGTAAATAAAATGTATAATCAAAATTAATTTCTCTTGCCTTTTTTGTTACTTGTATATTGTAGCTCCTAGAAAATTTAAAACTACACATCATATTTCTGTGAAGTAAAGCTATTCTATATAATTAAATATTAAGGAACATGAACAATGTTTTCCAAAAATTTTTATTTTAGTTAGTTCATTTTCCAAAAATTGTAAATGATTTGGGAAAATACATGAGATGTCACTTTATCTATTTATTTTTGAGTTTATTTATTTATTTTGAGAGAGAGTGAGAGAGAGCATCAGCAGAGACAGAGATGGAGAAAGAGAATCCTAAGCAGGTGCTACGCTGGCAGTGCAGAGTCTGATGCAGGGCTTGAACCCACCAACCATGAGATCATGACCCAAACTGAAACCAAAAGTCAGACATTTAACTGACTGAGCCCCCCATGTGCTCCACAAAATGTCATTTTGAAAGAAAAATAGCAGTGAAAAGTATATAGAGAGGATAATTAAAACTGTGTAAAATGCACATATATGTTTACATATGTAAACAGAAAGCAGACAGAAAGGAAAGTCAACTAATATAGTCATCTCAGAGAGGGAGGATTAAAGTATGGATATAGTTGCCTCCTTCACACATTTCTAAATGTTCCTCAAAAATCTTTTTTATGTTTATTATCAACAAATAATAAATGTTAGTAAAAGGAAATTATCCCCCGTAAACATTAGTATTGTTATATGCCGCTATGCATCTTGCCTGGAATTTGCTAAAGTAAATAATTTACAAGCACATTTAGTCTTTATTTGGCCATAAGAGACATCTCATCATGAAATACACCATTTCCAATGAAGAACTCATTCTTGTGAGCGTCCAGTTGCAGCCACTGGTTTTTAGTTGTATAACAGAATATTTTCTTCAAATGAGCATTCTGTTCAGCAATGGGAGATGATCGGGTAAAAAAAATTGGCAGTCACTATTGCAACATTATATTGGGAAGACAAAGTTCATTATCAAAGTTTGCTCATCCAGAATTCATTTCTGGTTGCTTGTTCCCTGAATATAAGGAAAGAGAAAAAGATCCACAGGAAAATAATTCATGAGTTCCCAACAAACAGTCCTTTGTGTGGGCAAGCTTTAAAGAAACAAGGATTCTCTAAGTTAGAAAACCATGAATGACAAAATGGCTCTGCCTTGATCTTTTGCCAATTTATTTGGTCCTCTTAAGGAATTCTGTTGCAGTAATGTCCATCTGGAAACTCTGAAATCCTTTTGGGTCACAAAAGCCCCCTCCCTATCCATCCACCCACCCATTGCCCATCCATCCTTCCACTCATCCATCCACCCATCCATCCATCCATCTATCCATCCACCCACTTACCCATTCATTCATCTATCCAGTCATCCATCTCATCCATCTGTTCATCATATTTTATGGAGACCTGGCTTTTGCTAAGAACCATTTCAGGTGCTAAGGATATGGCAATGAACAAAACAGACAAAGCATTACTCTCAGGGAGCTGATGTTTTAGTGAAAGGAGTCACACTGTAAACAAGTGAAAGCATCATAATGATAATTTCAGAAAGTGGCCAATGTTTTGAGGAAAATAAAATACAACAGTGGGAAAAAAGAATGTGCCTGCTTTAAACAACCTCTTTGAAGAGGCAAGATTTGAGCTGATGGCTGATGGCAAGAAGGTGACTATTATGGTTAAGCCTGGGAAGAGCATTTCGGGCACAGAGAAAGCCAAGTGCAAATGTCCGGAGGCATGCCATTTTGAGGAATAGAAAGGAGTTCAGTGTGGCACAGCGGGCAGTAGATGAGATCAGAGAAGGAGGCAGGTCCCCTTCACATGGGTCTCATAGACAAAAAAGAATTTGTATTTCTCCTACTGGAAGGATCAAATGAAGCAGAGAAACCCTTTGCTAGGCTACTGTGGTCATCCAGGTGAGAGACACAGACTACCTGGCCGGTTCATCACTCACAGTATTTTGGGGGTTCCGCTCAGAGCACACATAATCGACAGTGCCTGAAAACAACAGACCTGGTTTACAGCCCTTCTAACCTGATGCTCTGGGAAAGAGCACCCTCAAATGTGAGATCATCTGCCCAAACCCTTAAAATATTTAAATGCCCCAAATCATGCTCTAAGCAAAAGGCCCATTTGAGGTTCCCAGAGGTTCAATTCCACTTAGTTTCCCTGCTTTTCATTTGCTTCAACTGGTTCCAGCTGGATCTGGAAACAGACATGTCAACACAGTCCCTGCCCATGAAGGCTTCCCAGCGACCAGGAAACAGGTCGTCAATTGTAATTGCCATAGAAAATCTGATTCTTTCAGAGGCTCTGCAAACCCCACATGCCTGAGCTCTATCTGGGAGCAGGTTCCTGTTGGCAGTAACGAGCATCAGGGTGCCCCGAGCTTGGACTGATTGCCACTGGAGAGATGGTGAAGCACCCCGCTTCTCTGAGGTCCGGGCACACACCCTGCACTGTTAGACCATCCATGACTAAGCCTGACCTTCCAGGAATCAGCCCAAGCCAGATAATTTATGATTAACTACCTCTCTGATTCTATCAACCACTGTTACTTTCCTGGCTCCCACCCAGACCCATCTGGGTAGTAACATGGACCCAGTGATCCTGGCATCTGGAAGCATTTGTCTTAAAAGAGCCAGTCCCTTCTTGATGTCAATTATCAGTTCAGTCACCAGCCAACAGGCCAGATAGTCTGCCCCATGGCCCAGACACACAGGATGCTGCCTACAGGGTGTGTGAAGTTTCCCTCTGTTGCCATCCACAGATTTGTCCATGCCCCCAGCCTTGTAGGGTAGATGAGTCCATGCCAACATGGCTGGATTATTCACAAATGCATGTGCACCCATGCATGCGCGCACACACACGCATGCACACACACACAAGCACACACACACACACAAACACACACACACACACTGCTCTACCGGAAGTTAGCTTATGGAATGTGGCCTCTGAGAGTCCCATGAAACACACCTGTTTCAAGCAGCAACTGTTATTTGAGCAGCTACTTAGTGCTCAGCTTGGCTCAGGGTTGTCTGAACCGGCGCTATGAGTGGGGGCAACACAGTGGTCCTCAGCGGGGCAGAGTCCACTGTCGAGTTGGGGAGGCTGGCTGAGCTGGAAGGTATGCATACACAGTGGCGTCAAAGTGGATGGAAGTCGCAGTCACAGGATTTACCCTCAGTCTATCCTTTGATGTTACTCGAACACCTTCTCCTCTCTAAGCTTTGTTTTTCCCATTCTTATGATGGGGACAATGGCCCAGAGGACTGTTAGAGCTTCCTAGCCACAGGGGAAGTCCTCACACATGAAGGGAGGCTCTGGACTCAGCACACGGTCAAAATCATGCTGAGCCAAACTTGCTCCCACAAACTACTCCATATGTATATTTGGTGAAGCCAGATTAAGAGTACATATGTAAAATATGAATACATTGCACAATTTAAATTACTTCTTTTTTGCCAAGCATGTATATTTTAATTCATAAACATACACACATTGAAGAAAAATGATCAACTGTACCACAAGCTGATCAGGCCCAAGCCCCATGCCCAGGTATTAAAGAAAGAGATCTAGCTGAAAAGTTCCAGCAGAAAAGTGTTTTCTTGCAGCAACTTCAGGAGCAATGGGCAGACACTAAAGTGCCCTTGTGCACAACGATATGGCGCCAAAATGCCATGCAGAGAGCCCTCCCCACCTCAGCCACGTGCTTTGCCCACATGGTTGGTGGGGGTAGGAGTCCATCTGAGGATGTAATTGCCTTTTATTTAAGAAAACATTCTGTCAGCCTCCAAGTGTTCTGCAGAATTGTGTCTTGACCTTCCTCATAATACAGGTCAGAAATTTGGGATCCTTCTGTGGCACATGCCACATTTCTGTTGAACCTTGCTCCCTGACTCCTTGGCATTTCTGCAGGGTGAATGGGCCCCCAAGGGCTCCTTCACCTGACACTGGCTCCTCACAATTAAAACCCCTAGACGGTTGGGACACTTGGGTGACTCATTTAGTTAAGCATCCGACTCTTGGTTTCAGCTTAGGTGATGATCTCATGGTTCATGAGTTCTTAGCCCTACATCAGGCTCTGCATTGACAGTCTACTTGAGATTCTCTCTCTCTCTCTCTCTCTCTCCTTCTCCCTAAATGAATAAATAAACAAAACAAAACAAAACCTAGATAGTTTCTCATCTTGACCAGGTTTCAACCGAGACCCCTTCGGCAAGGCCTTCAGGTCCTCCTCTCACAGCTTGGCAGGCTTGTTCTCTCTGCCCCAGGGCATTGGAGCCTCATGAGCAGTTCTATGGGCAGGTGGATCAAAGCCCTGACCCTAATGAGGAGAAGCTCACTAGAGGGTGCAGCTGATTCAAACAATCTCCAGCCTTTTCCTCAGCACACCCCACATGTGCAGGATGTCCCCTCGGGGTGACCTTTCAAGACAAGCATCCCCCAATGACGACGGTTGACACCCTGGTCTCAGGCAGCCTTCTGGTCGACCTTGCCTTCGATCCTGGCTCTGGTGGGCCAGCGTGGGTGGAAAGGCCCGCTTCCCTGGCCTTCACAAGCCTCCCCACCGAGAAAGCACTGGAGCCCAGGCCGCCCCCGTGATGGGCCCGCCTCTCCCTGCCAAGGTTTTAAAAGCATCTGGGCACAGGTGCGGGTGCCGTCAGCCTCCGGGGCCAGTAACGGAAACTCAGTGGAGGAAAACGAGGACATGCAACCACAATGCCATTATGTTTTCCCAGAACATGCAGTGCTCCAAATAAATGTGTCTCCAGCATTATCACACCACAATATTCATACGGCTCATTACTGGTTTTAATTTTGCCCATTGCTTATTTACTGTCTCCTTCCTCACTTTATTGCTGGGGTTGGAAGAGTTACTCATCCGTGCCCAGAACAGAAGGTCCCCAAAGTGGAATCTCTCCAGAAGTTTCTGGCCCTGCTGAGCCCCCACAGGACAGGCTGCCGCCCAAACGCAAACAGCGTCACTCCGAGCGCCTCTCCCTTTAGCCTCCCTGCCACGCTGACTGCGTTTCTGCCCGGGCCAGGGGAGCCCTTCCCTTCTCTACCACGGGGACCTGGCAGGCAGAGGAGTGGTGGCCACAGGGAGCCCGGTGTGCAGCGTGAGGATGCCCACACCCACCCTGAGCAGGGGTCGGTGGGGCTCAGCGGGAGGACTCACCCCTACTCCCCAGCAGACCTCCCTCGCCCAGCCACCTCCTCTCCCAACTGGCCATGGTGGTCCATCCCTGGAGACACCTCCAAGAAAAAAAATCCACCTGTCCCGTGAATGAAAGAGGATGGGAAAAATGATTTCATTAACACACTTGTTTTTTTAAGTGCATTTATTTATTTTGAGAGAAAGTGAGAGAGAGAGAGAATCCCATTCACTGTCAGTGCAGAGCCCCCTGCCGGGCTTGAACTCACAAACTGTGAGGTCATGATCTGAACCAAAATCAAGAGCCCAACACTTAACCGACTGAGCCACCCAAGAGTCCCAATATACTTATTTTTTTATATTGTAATTAATGCCTTTTATTTAAATTGGAAAGCACATAATAGTCTAAAGAAGCAAAATTTATTAACTTCCCTCTGCTTATCAGAGGCAAACTCGTAACCTTTTGGTGATTTTTTAAATCTTTTTCACTTGTACTAAAGAAAAATTAAAAATAAAAAATAAAGTTAAAAAGACACCGCAGTTCAGAGCATAATCATGTCCTAGAATCTCTCTGCTTACAAAATTGTAAAATCACCCTGTGTTCTCTGTCACACGGGGAACAGAGATGAAAAAGACACACAAAAAACATAATCAGTAACCTGCCTTATTCCCTCCTCTCCATCTTCAGTAAATAAGCAATGCTCTCAGCAGGCACTGTTGTTCCCATAACCATGCTTGTGTCCATAGGACATAGTGGACGTTGGAAAGAGAGGGCAGAGTGTATGAAAAAGAAAGAGAGGGAAGGATCAAGGGAAGAAAGAAGAAAATAGGCAGGAAGACAGACAGACAAGAAAGAAAAGAAGGAAGGAAGGAGAGAGAGAAACAGGGAGAGGAAGGAAGGAAGGAAGGAAGAAAGGAAGGAAGGAAGGAAAGAAGGAAAGAAGGAAAGAAGGAAGGAAAGAGAGAAAGAAAGAAAGAAAGAAAGAAAGAAAGAAAGAAAGAAAGAAAGAAAGAAAGAAAGAAAGAAAGGAAGGAAGAAAAGAAGGAAGGAAGGGAAGGAAGGAAGGAAGGAAAGAAGGAAAGAAGGAAGGAAGGAAATAAAGAGAGAAAGAAAGAAAGAAAGAAAGAAAGAAAGAAAGAAAGGAAGGAAGGAAGGAAGGAAGGAAGGAAGGAAGGAAGGAAAGAAGGAAGGAAGGAAAGAAGGAAGGAAGGAAGGAATTTAGGTAAAGGAAGGAAGTAAGGGAGGGAGGGAGGGAGAGAGGAAAGAAGAAATAAGAAGGAATTGATTTAACAAAAGTCAAGAAGAAAAACAAAAGAAAGATTTAATGAAAATAGTTTTTACTCTCCTACCTATACTCTCGGGCATGTCATTTCCCTGTAGCTTGGTTTCCTGCGGGGGAATGTTCCTGAACGGTTATCCCTTCGGGAAAGCAGCCACAGCTCTCTCCTAACTGCATAGTATTCTACCGTCCCCCCCACACAATGTATTCAATCTTTCCTCTGTTAATGGACATTCAAAAGATTTCTTCTCCCTCCTTCCTTTATAAATAATGCTTTTATTTCTATAAGATAAAGGCAGAAAATGGAACTGCTGGGTCACAGGGTACGCATATTTTAATTCTAATATGTACTCTAAGATTACTGTCCCCAAAGGCCGAAGCAAGTCACAGGAGGCGCCCCGAACTTTGCATCTTTGCCAACACCTAATGTCACCACCCGGGGAGGGGGAGGGGGTGCTTGCTAAAACACTGTATTCCCTTTTCACTTTGTTTCTACTTCCCCACTTCCCAGAGGTTGAATTTGTTCTCTGATGTTTACTGACCACTGGCATTTCCTTATCTGTGAATTGCCTGCTGTGATAGCTACTGGCGTGTTTAATTAGGTCACTTGTCGTTTTTCTCAACGTGTAACTACTCTTTGCATATTATGCATTTAACCCCTTAGCTGCCAGATTTTATAAATATCTTCCTCTATTTACCGTGAAGTCCACACACAATTCCTCATATCTTGCAATCCTCTTCGTAAACATTTGTGATGTCTGCATGATGCACCACAGTGTGGCACTTTCTGTATGCTGCTGGACATGCAGCTGTCTCTCTCCCTCTCTGTCTCCCTTTCTGTCTTTGACATTATGAATAATGTGGGAACCTTGGTTTGTCTATATTTTGTATTACTTCTGTGAGACACTGTAGTACCTACATTTCAAAATAAAGAATTTTAGTTTATTAAAAAATTTTTTTTATTTATTTTTGAGACAAAGAAAGACAGAGCACGAGTTGGGGAGAGTCGGAGAGAGAGGGAGACACAGAATCTGAAGCAGCTTCAGGCTCTGAGCCATCAGCACAGAGCCCAAAGTAGGGCTCGAACCCACAGACTGTGAGATCATGACCTGAGCGGAAGTCCGACGCTTAACCGACTGAGCCACCCAGGCACCCAGAGAATTTTGTTTTTAAATGCAAATTTATTAAATAAAAAATATGAACATTTTAAAAGTTGTTGCTGCTCATCATTAAACTGCCTTTTTTGTTAACTTGCTTTTTGAGAGAGGCAGAAAGAGAGGGAGAAAGAGGATCCAAAGTGGGCTCTGCACTGACAGCAGAAAGCCCGACGCAAGGCTCGAACTCATGAACCTGGAGATCATAACCTGAGCCAAAGTCAGATGTTTAACTGAGTGAGAAGCCCCAAAATGCCTTCTTAACAGATGTGACACCACTATCTCCTGCTCTGCCTTGCGCTTGCCGCCGCGGGGAGCTGCCGGGCTTAAAGCTCTGCATTCAAAGGCTGAAGGCTTGGGATGATGCTCTCATTTTGATGATGATCCCCATAATGTACTCATGTGACCGATCATTTTATAAGCTCAGTAGCCACCTACCTTAACTCTCTTATGATTCAACTTCCTCTTTGTGACCTCTGCATACTTTTTCTTTTGATACTCGATGTTTTTTTAATTTATGTATACGAATCCTCTATGCCCATAGGATAGAAACTTTGTTGTGTTTGTACACAGTATTTTTCAGTGACAAGTTCTCTTTGTGACCTCAGTGGTAGATAAAATATTTCAGTCTTCTGTAGCCGAATCCGTTGGTCCAATATGGCTTCTTCTCCAGTGTTGAACTCTGTCACCTGCAGCCTAGAGCTTATTTCAGTATGGACTGCTGTCTTCCACTAGCTTATTACAGCTTGATTTTTCTTTCACACTTAACGTTTCAATCATTTTACTTATTTCGATATCTGATGAAGAAGAAAAGCCACTATTCCCTTCTGGAGGTTTCCATCAACCTCAGCTTCATCTGGGAAATAGTTCCCTAAATATTAACACTGTCTAACAAAACTATTCGGGATCTCTCTAGTCTGTGATTTGATTTGAATATTTATTTTTGCACCAGTAGCAAATTAATGGAATAATTCTTGTTATGCAATGCTTTTTTATTTGGCAGAACTAGTTCCTCTTCCTCCCATTATTCTTTGGTTTTAATTTTTTAACTGTTACTTACCTACCATTCTTCCACATATTCTTTAGAAATATTTTGTCCCCTTCTGCCCTCCAGGGGAAAAAAAAAAGCCTTTCCAGACTTTGATTAGGATTACATTGAACCTTAACCTAATTTAAAGGGAATTTAGACATCCAGTCTCCTCATTCAGCTATATTTATAGGTCTCTTCAATCAAAAGATATTTTTAAAATATGTATTACTATTTTTTCCATTTTTTTTCAAGTAGATTCTATGTCATTCTTCTTAAAATTTTTTCCTGGATGTTTATATTCTCATTTTTTTTTACTTGTTATTGCTATTAGGTTAAAAGTAAGAATTTTTGTATGTTTATTATGAACATAATTATCATCATATGTAATTATAAATACTAATGATTATATGGAATTAATAATCATAATGATATATTTTGCGATCAAAAATTTTAAAGTTACTACCAATGAGTAATAAAATTAACAATAACAGTGATAATAAAATTATTACTAATTACACCACAGATTCTTTTATTTTTTATTTTATTTTATTTTGGGGGGGCAAGATGGGAGGGGCAGAGAGATAGGGACAGAGGATCTGAAGCAGGACAGCTGAGAGTCTGATGTAGGGCTCGAACTCGAGAACCACAAGATCATGAACTGAGCCAAAGTTGTATGCCCAAAGTCAGAGATTCTTTTAAAAATACTGTTCTGGCAACACCTGGGTGGCTCAGTCTATTAACTCTCCAACTTTGGCTCAGCTCATGATCTCATGGTTTGTGAATTCGAGCCCCACATAAGACTCTGTGCTGACAGCTCAGAGTCTGGAGCTACTTCAGATTCTGTGTCTCCGTCTCTATCTGTCCCTTCCCCGATCATTCTCTCTCTCTCTCTCTCTCTCTCTCTCTCTCTCAAAATAAGTAAACATTGAAAAATGTTTAATAACAATAACAATAAAAATCCATTCTGTGGGCACCTGGGTGGCTCTGTTGGTTGAAGCATCTGACTTTGGTCAGGTCATGACCTCATTGCTTGTGAATTCGAGCCCCAGTTCCGGCTCTGTGCTGACAGCTCAGAGCTCACAGCTCAGAGCCTGGAGCCTGCTTCGGATTCTGTGTGTCTCTCTGCCCTTCCCCCACTCACTTTCTGTCTCTCTCTCTCTCTCAAATATAAATAAGCATTAAAAAAAAACTTAAAAAAAAACAAAAAATAAATAAAAATACTGTTCAGCATATTCCCCTAACATCCTGTAGACTTTTGTGTATAGTTTTTTTATTTAAACTACCCCTACAGTTTATGTGCAGAGTACATTGTTAGGGCTTTTAAATTAGGAAGCTTACAAATTAGGAAACAAATTTTTCCTACAATGGCAGAGATTTATAGTAATCAGATGTTGTCACTTTGCTGATTTCACCGGTGGCATTGTGGACAGGTGTGACACTGCAATTTGATCACTTCCCTGGGCACATTTCAGCTAGAGGTGTTTGGAAAGGCTTGTACCAGCAGCCAGAGGAAGCTGCCTCAGTGGGCTGAAGGGAGCCAGGTGGCTAGGATGGGCAGGCTCGGAAGAGAAGCCCCTCAGTGGGGAGTGGGGGGAATGAAGATCATAGTTAACATAATTATGTAACCAGCACTGGTCGAGTTATTCCCTTGGCCAGTGTTCTACATGCTTTGTGTGCATGATCTCATGCCATCTTTACAAGAGCCCCTGGAGGTGGTCAGTGTCAGGCCTGGTTTGCAAAGTATGAACTTGAGGCTGGCTGGGGTTAAGAGGCTTCCTTAGGCATGCACAGCTGGTAAGAGACAAAGCAGGTCTTACAGCAGGACTTGGTGTCAGCCACTCTGCTGTCTCCCCCAAGGCAAACTGCCACACTTAGTTCTTTTTTTTTTTATTGTGGTACAATGTGTATAATGCAAAATTTACCATTTAACCATTTCAGAGTGTGCAGTGAAGTGACACTCACATTCCGCACAACCATCACCACCATCTACTTCCAGAACTATTTCATCATCCCAAACTAAAACTCCAGACCCATAAATCAAAACTATGCAGGGGCACCTGAGTGAGTTGAGCATCTCACTCTTGATTTTGGCTCAAATTATGATCCCAGGGTCATGGGATCAAGGTACACGTCCATGCTTAGCATGGAGCCTGCTTGAGATTCTCTCTCTCCCACTTCCCCTCTCTCCTGTTCTCTCTCGAAAGAAAGAAAGAAAGAAAGAAAGAAAGAAAGAAAGAAAGAAAGAAAGAAAGGAAAGGAAAGGAAAGGAAAGGAAAGGAAAGGAAAGGAAAGGAAAGGAAAAGAAGAGAAAGGAAAGGAAAGGAAAAGAAGAGAAAAGAAAAGAAAAGGAAAGGAAAGGAAAGAAAAGAAAAGGAAAGGAAAGGAAAGGAAAGAAAAGAAAAGAAAAGAAAAAAAAGAAAAGAAAAGAAAAGAAAAGAAAAGAAAAGAAAAGAAAAGAAAAGAAAAGAAAAAAAAGGGAAAAAACTCCAATTTCCTCTTCCCACAGCCCTTGCTAACCACCATCTTACCTCTGTATCTATGAACACAGAGGCATCTCCCGTACGTGGAACTGTGCAGTATCGGTCCTTCATGACTGGCTTCCAATTTCACTTAGGAGAAGCTGCATCTGGAAAATCACCTGGTGAACTCAAACTATTACATGGAAGAGGAGAGACTGCAAATTTCTGTAAAGCTGCTTGCAAACTGTAAGTCAGACCTGAAAGAAAGGAGGGAGGTGATGTGCTCAGTGACATCAATTTCCAGTACCTCCTTGGCACCTCTTTGGAACATAAGACCATAGCTTTTGAGAAGGCTAAAGATTGGTCACCACAGAAATATTGTCTCACTGTAGCGGTAGACAGCATTGTTTATGTCTGCGGAGCATCTACTTCCCTTTGTTTTGGTAAAGACTTCTTGATTATCCCTGTGGTTTGATTATCCCTGTGGTTTGGGTGAAGCTCCTTGCTCAAAGCTGCAGGTAGGACATTCAAGGATGAATGCATGATGCCAGCTAGCCCAGGACTTCTGTTACAACTAGTGAAGAAGCTAAGAGCACTTTCCACAGGCTTGCTGAACTCCTGGAAGATAAGCTCAGGGCTGCCGAAGGCCATCTTGCAGTGATGGGGAAAGAAACAAAAGCCAGGAGTTACAGAAAGTTTCCTTGATCCAAACAGGACTGAAGGCACAGCCTTAAGTTTATCATTCACCTGACCAAACATAATAGCTTATCAAGTTTTGTGTGTATCTCTTTATGGCAGTCAGGGTAAGTTTTCTGTGGTAGAAAGAGTCCCAGTGAGATTCCACAGAGAAGTGTTTTTTGAGTCTGAACACAAATTACCTGCAACAGTCTCAAAGATTACCCAGCAAGGTATACCAATAGCAGGACTTTGATGAAGCATAATTGAAAGTAAATTAAAAATATTACATATAATAAAATTTTTATATGTATTTTTGTATATATATATATATATGCAAAAATGAACTATTGAGTCTACATCAAAACAAAAAGCTTTAGCACTGCAAAGGGAATAATCAACAAAACTAAAAGAGAACCTACTGAATGAGAGAAGATATTTGCAAATGACATATTTGGTAAAGGCTTAGTATCCAAAATGTGTAAAGAACTTATACAACTCAACACCCAAGAAACAAACACTCCAGTTAAAAATGGGCAGAAGACATGAACAGGCATTTCTCTAAAGAAGGCATCCATATGGCCAACAGACACATGAAAAGATGCTCAACATCACTCATCATCAGGGGAATGCAAATCAAAACTACATAAGCTACAATCTCATACCTGTCAGAATGGCTAAAATTAAAAGCACCAGAAACAAGCGGTGGTGGGGATATGGAGAAAAAGGAACCCTGGTGCACTGTTGGTGGGAATACAAACTGGTGCAGCCACTGTAGAAAACAGTATGGAGGTTTCTCAAAAATTTGGAAGTAGAACTACCCTATGATTCAGGAATCATGTTACTGGGTATTTACCCAAAAAATACAGAAACACTATTACAAAGGCATACATGCACCCCTATATTAATTTCAGCATTACATAATAGCTAAATTATGGAAGCAGCCCAGTGTCCATTGATTGGTGAATGGATAAAGATGTGAGATATATATATGAGATACATATAATAGTGGAATATTATTTATCCATAAAAAAGAATGAAATCTTGCCATTTGCAATGAGGATGGCGCTAGAGATGCTAAATAAAATAAATCAGTTAGAGAAAGACAAATACCATATGATTTCTCTCATATGTGGAAGTTAAGAAACAAAACAAATAAGCAAAGGGGGAAAAAAGAGAGAAACCAAGAAACAGACTCTTAACTATAGAGAAGAAACTGATGGTTACCAGAGGGGAGGGGGTGGTGGGGTGATGGGTGAAATAAGTGATGGGGATTAAGAGTACCCTTATCATGATGAGCACTGGGTGTTAGATGGAAGTGTTGAATCACTGTATTGTGCACCCAAAACCAATATAACACTGTATGTTAACAATACTGGAAATTTTTAAAAAGGTATGTTTATTTAGATGAAAAGGTATACATACATGTATTTTAGGCTGAATATTGTGAATGTGGCTGTGCAGTTTGAATTCACCAGATAATTTCTCAGACACAGCTTTTTTACCTGTCTCATTACTTCTATTCTCAATAGACACAGGCTTTAATATTCTCTAAGAGGAAGAGGGAAGAAGTAGAGAGGACACTGCTCTTTTGAGTCAGTCTCCAAGCCCACATCATAACTCACTTAAGTTGACTGATCATTTATTTTACCTTTAAAAAAGTCACCTTCTGTATAATTTTGTGGTGTAGTTTCTCTTCATATACATATGGATAATGAAGAAACAAAACTACTTTTATTTGCAGATAACAATTTTCTAGATAGGTCTAAGGGATCTATAAAGGAGGTACTGAAATTAATACATGAGTTTAACAGAGCCACAGGACACAATATAAATACACAAACTATCCATTGCACTTCTCTATTAACAATAAATAATTGAAAATTGAAATTTTAAAATAATATACATAATTTTATTAATAATATAAAATAAACAGAAAGGTAATTTTTTAAAATATGTGCAAGACCAATATACAGAACACTGTAAAATATCACTGAGAAAAATTAAAGACCTAACAACAGAGAGAGGGATACAATCTTCCATACCATAGACTCATTTTTAGGATTTCAGTTCTCCCCTGACTGAACTACAGATTTAATACAGTC
Source organism: Proteles cristata cristata (assembly GCA_017311185.1). Classification (NCBI taxonomy): domain Eukaryota; kingdom Metazoa; phylum Chordata; class Mammalia; order Carnivora; family Hyaenidae; genus Proteles; species Proteles cristata. Next base: position 1,641,757 of record JAESUZ010000174.1, on the reverse strand, counting down.
CCAACTGAAATCCTAGCATGCTTTTTTTAATTAATAGAAATAGACAAGGTGATTCTAGAATTTACTTATAAAGGAAATGGGCATAAAACAGCCAAAGCAACTTTATGAAGAACAAGTATGGAAGTCTTTCAATACTTGATTTCAAAACCCAATACAAAGCAATAGCAATCATGACAGTGTGAACCAGCACAGGAAGAAATGTATAGATTCAATGAAACAGAATAAAGTATCCATATAAAAATCCATGTAAATACAGTAAATTTGTTCTTGACAAAGGGACCAAGGTCAGGGCACTTGGGTGGCTCAATCAGTTAAACACCTGACTTTGACTCAGGTCATGATCTCGTGGTTCCTGAGTTTGAGCCCAGCATCAGGATCTGTGCTGACAGTTGGGAGCCTGGAGCCTGCTTTGGATTCTGTGTCTCCCTCTCTCTCTCTGCCCCTCTTCTGCTCACAATCTATCTCTTTCTCTTAAAAATAAATAAACATTAAAAAAAGGACCAAGGTAGTCTATGGGAGAAGGATGGTCTCTCAACAAATGTAATAAAACAATTGGATGTCCATATGGAAAAAAAAATCATAGCCCTTAAATTAACTTTAAATGGATTATATAGGTAAATGCAAATGCTAAAACTAAAAAGCTTCTAGAAAAAAACACAGGCAAAAATCATCATGACCATGGGTTATGCAAAAAATACAGAACATACAAATTGAAAGAACATACTGATAAAATAGACTTCACCATAATTAAAAATTTCTGTTGATCAAAAGACACAATTTGAAAAGTGCAAAAGCAAGTCACAGATAGGCAGAAAATATTCCAAATACATAATGGAGGACCGTATCCAGAATACATAAAACTCTTATAGCTCAATGATATATAGACAAATATCCCCAGAGGAAAATAAGCAAAAGACATGAGCAGATACTTTCTAGAGAACATATAATAATAACTAAATATAAATAATTATATATATTTTGTTCTGAGTATATATATGTATATATAACTAAATATATATAATATTTATATTTATATATAATATAATATATATTATTATATAATATATATAATAACTAAATATAAATAATTATATATATTTTGTTCTGAGTATATATATGTATATATATATATATAACCAGTAAGTATGGGTAAAGGCACAACTTCATTAGGCAACACAGAAATTAAAATTAAAACCACATGACATATCACTTGATATACATCAGAATAGCTAAAATTAAAAAGACAAAATGCCAAACATTGGAGAGAATGGAGGGAGAGTAACTGGAACTCTTATACATTGCTGATGGGAATGTAACAGTTACAGAAACTAAACAACTGGGACTATACCAGATAAAAAGCTTTTCCACAGCAAGGGAAGCCATCAACACAACAGAAAAGCAGCCTACAGAATGGGAGAAGAGATTTGCAAATGATATATATGACAAGGGGTTAATATCTAAAATGTATAAAGAACTCATACAACCCAATGCCCCCCAGATCAATAATAATGATAATGATCCAGTGGTCAGAGGACCTGAATAGATATTTTTCTTTCCCAAGGGAAACCTATGGATGGCCAACAGACACATGATAAGATGCTCAACATCACTAATCACCAGAAAAATGTAAATCAAAGCCACAATTATTTGCCTTACACCTGTCAGAGTGTCTAGAATCAACAAAACAAGAAACAATAAGAAATAATCACGCTGGTGAGAATTTAGAAAAAAGAAATCCTCATGCACCATTGGTGGGAATGCAAATTGGTGCAGCCACTGTGGAAAACAGTATGGAGTTAACTTAAGAAATTAAAAATAGAATTACCATATGATCCAGTGAAACACTAATTTGAAAAGATATATGTCCCATGTTTATTATAGCATTATTTACAACAATCAAGATAAGAAGCAACCCAAGGGTCCATCAACAGATGAATGGATAAAGAGGATGTGACATATATGTACAATGGAATATTATTCAGCCATAAAAAAAGAAATGAGATCTTGCTATTTTTTTAATGTTTTATTTATTTCTAGGAGAGAGAGAAAGAGAGAGACAGCGTGAGCAGGGGAGGGTCAGAGAGAGAGGGAGTCACAGACTGAAACAGGCTCCAGGCTCTGAGCTGGCAGTCAGCACAGAGCCCAACGCGGGGCCCAAACCCACGAACCGCGAGATCATGACCTAAGTGAAAGTAGGACCCTTAACCGACTAAGCCACCCAGGCGCCCCAAGATCTTGCTATTTTCAACAACATGGGTAGACCTAGAAGGTATAATGCTAAGTAAAATAAGTCAATCAGAGAAAGACAAATACCATATGATTTCACTCATATGTGGAATTTAAGAAATAAAACTAATGGGTGGCGAGGCACCTGGGTGGCTCAGTTGGTTAAGTATTCAACTTCTGCTCAGGTCATGATCTCACAGTCTGTGAGTTCGAGCCCTGCGTCAGGCTCTGTGGTGTCAGTTAAGAACCTGGAGCTTGCTTCGGATTCTGTGTCTCTGTCTCTCTCTGCCCCTCCCCCACTCACGCTCTGTCTCTCAAAAAATGAATAAACATTAAAACTTTTTTTAAAGGAACCAAAGGAATGAACAAAGAAAAGGGGCCAAACAAACAAACAAAAAACTGGGTTCTTAAATATAGAGAACAAACTGATGGTAACCAGAGGGGAGATGAATGTGGGAGATGGGTGAATTAGAGTAAGGGGATCAAGAATACATTTATCATAATGAGCACTGAATAATGTATAGAATTGTTGAATCATTATATTGTACACCTGAAATTAATATATAACACTGTATATTAATTATACTTTAATAAAAATTAGAAATAATAAATAAATAATAAAACTAAATTATTAAAAACACCTAGTATCAGCTCTGAATCAAACAATTCTTTAAGAAAAAAATCATACTTCTAAAATTTTTTAAAAAGATACAATCTCTTTGCAAAACAGGTAATTTCTTATACAATTAAACATATGCCCAGCATGTAAAACCTCGTGTATTTTCCTAAGCGTATTTTAGCCAACATATTAAACATATGCATGACATTTCCAGGCAAAATGGAAGCATATGTTTGCACAAAAACTTATACACAAATGTTGACAGAGTTTTATTTGTAGTAAAAAAAAAGTGAAAACAACAGTAACGTTCACCAACAGGTGAATGAACAGACAAATTGTGGTATATCCATACAACGGGAGACCAGTTGGTTGATTAAACTGAATGAACTTCTGATCCACACAAAATATGGACAAATCCGAAAATCATTGTATTGAGACAAAAGGCTCACTATAGGATTCTGGGTGAGAAAGAGAAAGCTGGAGATAAGAATGAGAAGGGTTGATATAAAAGAAACAAGGGCGTTTTCTGCAGTGATGTCAACATTCTTCATCTTGACTGAGGTGATAGTCACACAGTTGCATACATTTGTCAGAGTCTGCAGCACTGTTCACTGGAAAGGATGAATTTTGCTGTCTGTTAAGTACACTCAAGAAACTTGAATTTTAAAGAGGAGTCTTAAAAGGAATAAAGGAATCTTGTAAGATTTTTTTAAGGAAAAATGCAAACCTTATGTTTCTGGAGAAGAAGAGAGAACATTCTAAAGATGCTACTTCTTTCCAAATAATGCATTGAACTTCTGCAGTCCTAAAAAAAAAAATCCTAATAGATCTTTTTTGGGGAGAGAGATGAAGCTTGACAAAATGATTTTAAAATTTATCTGGAAAAATAAATTGCTGATAAAGCCAGAAGATGTTGAGAAAAAGAAAATAATGAGGGGCAACTGCTCTTACCCCACACCCCTGACTAGTAATTTTTAATCTGGAGTGTGTGTGTGTGTGTGTGTGTGTGTGTGTGTGTGTGTGTGTGTGTGTGCACGCACGCACACACATGTGCAGGTGTGTACATTTATTTTGGTGTGGGTGACAAGTGTTTAAACGAAAGAGAAAGAAACCTTATAAGAACCTTTCAGGAAGAACAATGTAGTTCAAAAATAAAGGAGTGCTAAATTTTTTTTTTCAAAACTTAATATATATTTTTCACATTTTTAAATGTTTATTTATTTTGAGGGGAGAGAGAGGGAGAGACAGTGCAAGTTGGGGAGGGGCAGAGAGAAAGGGAGGGAGACACAGAATCCCAGGCAGGCTCTAGGCTCTGAGCCCCCAGCACAAAGCTTGACCTGGGGCTCAAACTCACTGACCTCGATATCATGACCTGAGTCGCAGTTCGAAGTCTGATGCTTAATGACTGCGCCACCCGGGCGCCCCTCAAAAATTAATATATTTTTAAATTATACATTAAATGAACAGTTTTTATGCATCTGAGGAGAAAAACTGGAGTTAACATTTTTAAAACTCTCTACTCAACCGAATTAAATAACGTGATGTATGTAATTGTTTTAATGTCAGGAAATAAAGTAAATATTTACTTAGCCCTGAAATGTAGACTAATTTCAAAGAAATGATGGCAAAAAGACAATTCTTTCCAACCTTTGGTCTTTTTGGTTTCTCTGCACACAGGGCTGGGCTGGGCATTACGCTAACCTTTGAAGGGAGGGCCCACAACTTAAGAGTTTGTTTTTAATTCTCCTTATTTGCTCTCTGTATAGGTTCCAACTATATATAAAATTACAAATAGAAAAGTAAGTGTCTTCTGAAGTCTTGCAACCATGAAATGACCCTTGCTAACCCCTAGAATCATCTTTTCATTTAACAATTTTCTTTATTCATACACCACATATATATATGGACTTTGCATAAGTAATTAGAATACATCTGCCCCTCCCTTACTCATCTTAGGAAGCACACCTCAAGTCCGCTCCCTCAGGTAACCTCACATTTACAATCCACTTGCATAATCCTATACATGCCTATATGAAGAGTTCTTCATAATCCTATTTACATATTTTGTCTGTTCATAAGCATGTAATGTTTGAACTGTTTTTCATTGTTTCGTTTATAAAAATGTTGTAGCTTACACACTTTCTTGCGTTTTATTTTTCTATTAAAGAATACCCCACTCCGAGGAAACTCAGAATCACCGAATACAGTTCCAATTTCTTTTTAATCCCCGGCTGCAGTCACACCCACTTCCTTAGCCATGCCGGTTGGCAATATCTACTCTGTTTTCCATTTTTTACCAGTACAGCACTGCAATAAATATCTTTGTACATCTGTCTGTTCTTACATATTGGTCCTATGAATTCCATGGAGTCCTCCTATGGGAGGATAATTATGGGGTTGAGTGGCATATCTATTTTTAAATGTTGCCAGACTGCCTTCCCAAAAGGTTGTAAGACTTCACATTTTCACCAGCAACATAGGAGAGGATCCTACTTCTTCCTGCCTACCAATTTTCACTGATAATAGATCTTTTCTTAGTTTTTAATATAAAATCTCATCGTTAATGTTAGTTGCATTTCCTTTACTACTGAATTACTTTAGGTATCAAAATAGTAAAACATTTCTATAAAAATAAAAAATTATATAGAGGTTACCACTATAATTATTACATATTATCTTGAATGTTCTAGTATAGTGTTGTCCAGTAGAAATTTCTGCAATGATGGAAATATTCTATTCACTATGCTATCCAGTATGATAGCCTCTGGTCACATGTGACTAATGAGCAACTGCAATGTGGCTAATGTGAATGAGTGACAGAATTTTTAATTTTATTAACTTAATTCAAAGAGTCAAATGTGGTAAGTAGCTACCATAGTGGATAGGACAGTTCTGGAAAATGCAAAATAAGAAGTGAAAATAGTTGCAGCAAACATTGGAATACACACGCTAATTTATCTTTTTGCTGGTTGTATATCTAAAAAAACTCACACTATTTCAGTAAAAAAACAAACCACACACACACACACAAAAGAAATCTACTAGGACACCTGGGTGGCCCAGTTAGTTGAGTGTCTGATTCTTGATTACGGCTCAGGTCATGATCTTGTGGTTTGTGAGCTTGAGCCCCGCACCCAGGTCTGCACGGGCAGCATGGAGCCTGTTTGGGATTCTCCTTCCTCTCTCTCTGCCCCTCCCTTCTTGTGAATTCTCTTTCTCTCTCAAAATAAATAAATAAATAAATAAATATATTTTTTAAAAAACCTCCTAAGAGTAATAGGAGACAATTGTAAGATAACTATGTATAAGCTGAGTAGGCAAAAATCAATAGCAACTTTACCTAGTACACTAAGCACTTAGAATAGAATTAGATCAAAATTATTCAATTTACAATACAGCAAAAATGACAGAAAACTAAAGAATAAACTTAACCAAAAAGCCACAAGACACTAAGATGCAAATTTAAAATTGCAATAAAAGGAGTGAAACAAAGCCAGATGCCTGGAAAAGTGTGCCATGCTTTTGGATAAGAAAATACATTGTCAAATATATATGATACATATGATATATATATATATATATACATCAGTTTGCAATATTAATATATTGATATATCAATATATAACATAGATATCCATCTATATGATGTATATCAATATAGATATGAGATATATTTATATATATCATATACCAATTTTTCTAAAATTAATCTATAAATTTAGTGAAATTCTAATGAGAATTCCAATTCCAAAAAGTAAAAATAATCCCTAAGTTCATACAGAGGAATTTGCCTAAAACTTGCTCCAATGATGAAAAAAGAAATATGGGAGGAGACTTACCTCATGACTTACCAGAATCTTATCAAAAGCCATTGTAATAAAGATCAACATAGTATTGACTTATTGAAAGACAAACAAATCCATGAAAATTAATTAAAAATTTAGAATTTAATCCCTAGCTACTGGAAGCTTGTATTCAACAAAAATAGAGTTTTATTCAGGTGGAAAAATGGACCATTTAATAAATAAAGCTGGCAAAACTGGTTATCAATATGAAATGGAAATTTAAAAGACTTTCATCTCAGAACTATATAAAAAATAAATTTCAGGGTCGCCTGGGTGGCTTAGTCGGTTAAGGGTCCGACTTTCGCTTAGGTCATGATCTCGCGGTTAGTGGGTTCGAGCCCCGCGTCAGGCTCTGTGCTGGCTGCCAGCTCAGAGCCTGGAGCCTGTTTCAGTCTGTGACTCCCTCTCTCTCCGACCCTCCCCTGTTCACGCTGTCTCTCTCTCTCTCCTAGAAATAAATAAAATATTTTTTAAAAAATAAATAAATAAATAAATTTCAGCTAGATAAAAGGATCAAATTAAACAAATAAATCTTACCAAAAAATTAGAAGACTGCTCATACAATCCAAGGGTTAATGTGGTCTTCCTAAAAAAAGAGTATCTCTTTCTTGTATTCTCATTTCTTTTATACTAAAATAAAGAGTTAAATAAAAAATATTATTTAAGTTTTACTCAAAAAGTCAAAGGATTTATATCTAATCTTGTTCAAATATAAAGCATTTGTTTGGCAAAATGTAAGTCATGAAGCAAAATATATAACTGGAAAATAATATTTCTAATAAGGTTAATTTCAACACCACACAAACAATTTATACAAATTAATTAGAAAAAGGCAAGCAAATTTGAAGGGAAAAAAAGAGGCATCATGAAGAGAAGACTTACAGAAGATGTAACCCAGATCATGAATAAACAACTTTAGAGAAGATGCACAGTCATCTCTGGTAGACTTCTGTCCAGTTACTTGGAACACAGGGAAAATCACCACCATAGTAACAACAGCAACAAAATACTGGAGAAAATATGATAGGTTTCACTTCATTCAAATTAAAAACTATATATCAAAAAGTCAAAAGCAAAAGAAAAGTCAATGTGGCCACGATGTCCATTGGAGTAGACACATCTGTCCCACCAGACGTTCGTAATCCCGCAGGCCAGATAAGGAGGGCTGACACCATCCGACACCATAGACCAGAGCCAGAATCCCCCAAACCTACCTCAGACCCCTTTGAGCTTCAAAAGGACCTTGAGTCTAACTTCATCAGATCCTGCTTGAATCCTTTCCCTCAGCATCTCTGATAACAATCAACCTCAACTCACACTGGGAGCTCACTCTATCCAGAAAAGCTAATTTCTGGGGCACCTGGGTGGCTCTGTCAATTTAGTGTCTGACTTCAGTTCAGGTCATGATTCCATGGTTTGTGGGTTCAAGCCCTATGTCAGGCTCTGGGCTGACAGCTCAAAGCCTGGACCCTGCTTTGGATTCTGTGTCTCCCTCTCTCTCTCTGCCCCTCCCTGCTCGCACTCTGTCTCTCTCTGTCTCTCAAAAATGAATAAATGTTAAAAAAAAATTTTTTTTAAAGAAAAGAAAAGCTGGGGCGCCTCGGTGGCTTAGTCGGTTAAGCGTCCGACTTTCGCTTGGGTCATGATCTCTCGGTTCGTGGGTTCGAGCCCCGCGTCGGGCTCTGTGCTGACTGACAGCTCAGAGCCTGGAGCCTGTTTCCGTCTATGACTCCCTCTCTCTCTGACCCTCCCCTGCTCACGCTGTCTCTATCTCTCTCCTAGAAATTAAAAAAAAAAAAATTAAAAAAAAAAAGAAAGAAAAGAAAAGCTAATTTCTTCCCTGGAGCTGGAAGGAAGTCTTTCTCTTTCTGAACCCCTGGGCACTTCCCTCTAAATACTGCACCTTTGGCCTTCACCTTGGGCAGAGGGCAGCAATGCCAAGACATTATCTGCTCCTTAGGGGTGACCATCTCTGTACCCCTCTCCTTACAAATAGCAGCTTCTGAACTAGCCAGGCCACTATGCTTTCCTAAGACACTGTTAACATATGACACAGAGCCATATGGGATGTTGCTCATGTATCAGTATTTCAAAATGTCCCCAGATGACTTTGATCCTCAAACCTAGGCATCTTCAGAAAATTACCAACACACTTTGAGACTAGAAACCCACCCTTCCCTCCTCTGACAACATCAAACAACTAGGATTTCTCATGATCCTTCCTAGTTACTTAATAAAGTAAGTTTTCTATAGTTGAATTTGAGCCTCACAATAGCTCAGTGTTGCATTTTATTATAAAGACAGTAAGTCACAGAAGTGTAATGGGATATTTTCCAGGACACTGTATGTGTAGAGAAACAACTTTCTTTGTCTTTAACTGAACTTAATCCTGCCTTGGGTCTAAATTCTGAGTCAATAGTTAGTTCATATTTAAACTCAGCCCATTCAGTGTTTCCCCTTTCTCTTCCTCCCTGGGCATCAGGGAGACAGAGAAGTTTCTGGACTACGGTTGCCTATGTCCATGGACATTTGTTGACCTGTACATGGCTTTGTTCTGTTCTTTGATTATGTTTCAATTCACTCAAACATCAGCAAAGATGGCTACAACCCTCATGTGGAGCTAAATGCCATGTTCATGATGCTGTAATACTTTGTGGCCTCCCTTCCCTCACCAGGATCGTGAGACCCCCACAGGTAGACCAACTCACACCTATCTGTCTTTGGAAACTTTCTTGGGGCTCTGGAAAAGTAGCTGCATCCCTTACCTCTAAGGAAGAGCAGAAAGCTGCAGTCAACTCATGTCAGGGTGTGGGGCCACTCTGAACTTCCTGCTTTACAGATCCTGCATGGGAAGCAAGGCCCAGGGATCCTGTGCTCTCAGGTCCCCCAACTTTCCTGGAGGTTCTGTCACTTATTCAATCCAGCAGAAAGGGATGGATGCCCTCTCCCTTCCACATAGCTCTTACCCTCAGTCTGGGGAAAGTGCTTACCTCCTCCCCTTTGGAATGTGGGGGAGGAAGAATTCCCTCTATCCTTCAAGGTCCTTCCAGCTGGACCAAGAATCAAATTGAGATGAGACAGGCTAACAGGAAAAAATTGAATTTAGTTTTAGGCATAGGGGAAATCCTCACAGACATGACAGTCAAGTGACATGAGGCTTATCTGAGCTCGGGAGAGAGGCAGGATCTGGGGATGCAAAGGGGAGGAAGACAATTAGCAGGCAGGTGAGAGATGTTTAGAAAATCAAGGTTTCCTTGTTCTGCAAGTAAGTTTCTGGGGTAAAAAGGAATCCCTGTTAATATCTCTCTTCCTGGTACAGGAAGGGAATTAAAGAGGAGGTAAAGAGCATGTTCCTAAACCTGCAAGGAGTTCTAATTGTATGCTTATGCCAAAGTGGCCCATCTTGGAACTGCCTGCTTTTGGTCCCTGCAGGACTGAGGAATGGAGCCTAACAAATTCTCCTTTAAACTTGTTTTGAGGGCAAAACATTGACCCTTGGAGTCTCAAAAGCTAAATAAATAACTTCCTGAGGTTGCCTTTGAATTCCTGTTCTGGATATGTATGTACGGGTAGGGAGAGGTGAAGGGTCAGTGGCAATGAGGGATGGGAGAGCTAATGTTTGGCACTGTCATCCCCTAACAGTGAGATTTTGTGAGTTTCTAGAGACTCAGGGTAAGAAGGAAGAAGAATTTGGACAATAATTGAGGGCTCTTGACAAGGAGCTAGGAATCTATGGGCTGAGCCACCCATAGATTCCTAGCTCCTTGTGCCTCTGTCTCCACCTTCCCTCTGGTAAGCCCCCCAGAGTAAAGTATTGCTGAATTCCTCTGTGCCATCAAAACATCTAGGAGAACAAAGAGGCCTCTTCTGCCCCAGGTGGGCATTCTGGGTGAGTCCAGGAGAGAGGCAGCTGCTCCAACTAAGAGTATTGCTCCCTCTGTGAGCTCAAGCATGCTGCTCAGGACAAGGACCCCTGTGGGCTCACCACCCCCACCATGCAGAAAGTCAGCTTGTGATCAGACACCCCCCACCTCCTCATCCAGGAAGATTGACAGGCCACATATACTGCATGCTGGCCTGGTGACAGTAAGTGACAGCTGGCTCTGCCAGGTGATTAATACTGCACTGGGTGTACTGACTTCTTGCTCTGCCATTCACCTGCTCTACAGTGCCACCATCGACTGACCGAGTGCATTGTCCTGATCTTATACATCACTGGGTAAAACTGCCAGGACCTTATTAATTATTATCATTAATGCTTGTGTGCATACAAAAGACTACTTTTTGCCTCAACTCACTCATCACAATAAAGGTGGTAACTGTGAGGTGGCTCCTAAAAGGCTGGCATCCTGAACTTAACAGTAACTTTTGGGGCCAGACTGTCAAAAGGCTAAAATCTCTTCCTAGAATTTGAAAGTTCCTCAGAAGTATTCACTACACTGAAACTTTCAAGGTAGGAACTGTTTTCTTTTGTTGTTGTTGTATTTATTGTTTTTTAAATTTTATTTTCCAAAAATTGAGGAGGAGGATGATGATGATGGTGATTATTTGTTGTTGTGGTAGTGGTGGTATTTTTAATGCATAAAGTTCCCAGATGCTATTTTAAGCACTTTACCACTTTACCTTTTTTTTAAAACTTTGTTTAATCCTCTGACAATGACAATTCTATAAGTTCTCATCTCATACTACTTACATCATTTCCATTTCTTGAAGGAACTGAGATACAGAAATGATAAATGACTTGCCCAAAGTCATTGCATGCTATTTCCAAGTTTGCATACATAGAATTCGGTGAAGCTGGATTGGCTGCAGAGTCTGCACTCTTGATCATCACCTTATGATGTCAAGGGAGTGGCATTTATTAACTTACTTAGTAAGCAACTGTACCCATGGATTGTTTGCTACGTGGATGTCAGTCTACATGCTGGGAATACAGAAGAAAACAAGACAGATAAGATCTCTGCCTTCATGGAACTTCTGTTCTGGCAAGGAAGACTGAAAATAAGTAAGTGAATAAAAAATAAATAAGATTACTTCAAAGAGTGAGAAGTGTCTTAAAATATTAAACAAGGTGATGTGACAGTAACTTTGATGGAATTTATTTAGATAGACTGGTTAGGAGAGATTTTGTTGAAGAGATGACAAAGAGACAGCCACATGAAAAGTCAAGGAAAAAATATTCCAGAAAGAGCAATATCAAATGAAAAGATTCCAAGTTGATAATGAGCTTGGCAAGTATGATGACCAAAACAGATAGATAGAAAAATCAGTGGATGAATGGACGGATGGATGGATAAGTGGAAGGATGAAACAATGGATAGAAGGATGGATGGATGGATGGATGGATGGATGGATGGATGGATGGATGGAATGTTGGACAGTAGATAGGAGTAGGACATGAACTTAGAATCTCAGAGCATCTTTATCATCCTTTTACTTCTCTTCATCCTCTAAACATCATCATCATCCCCTAAATTAAAAAGCAGAGGAAATTATCTAAATATCTATAGCCAAAAGAAACCATTTTCAAGAAAGAATGGGGTAACTATAACCTTACTTAACAATTGGCTGTATTTGGGTTGTGAATGTAGTTCTAATATTCACATCCCCAAATTAATAGCTAAGTACCACCACAATCTCATAACCTGCACCATCCATACCCTCTAAGAATATTTGTTTTCACCAATTTATGCTAACAGGAAAGAACTCAGAAGGGGAGACACAAGAACACAGTGAGTGAAGGGATCCGTGAACTCTGGGTCGAGGAAGATCCTGTACAAGAGTATAGAGTATGGTGCTCTGGGACAGATGATGAGGAATGTTTTGAACAAATGAATTACTGGATGAGTGGATTTATTAGTGCTCCTAATTAAGAGATATCTAAGAAGCAAAGGAAGCAAAGGTTCCCCTTGTGTTTCTCTTAGAGACATTCCTGTATTCATGCAAATTTCTCAAGGGTAGGTAAAAACCCTTAATGTGTGCACAAAGGCTCATATCATATTACCTTCTCGGAGCAAACCTGGCAAATTTTCTATTTCAAGGAACCAATAAATTTCTCCCTCTACCCCACATTTGGAAATTAAACAACATACTTCTAAATTCTATGGGTCAAAGAGGAAGTCTTAAGAGAAATTTATAATACTTAAAATTGAATGAAAATTAAAATATATCAAAATACATGGTATGCATCACAAGCAATTATGAGAGAGAAATTTACTGCACTAAATTACTTCAGAAAATAAGTAGTCTCAAGTCAAAGTTCCAACCTCAAGAAAACAGAAAAGGAAGAGTAAACACAAAGTAAACAAAAGGGAAGAAATAACAAAGATCAGAGCAGAAATCAATGAAATTAAAAACAGGAAACAAGAGAGAAAAGCAATAAAATTATAAGCTCTTTCTTAAAATATTTTAATGATAGAGGTGCCTGTGTGGCTCATTGGTTGAGCCTCCAACTTTAGATCAGGTCATGGCCTCACGGGTCGTGAGTTTCAGTCCTGCCTTGGGCTCTGTGCTGACAGCTGGGAGGCTGGAGCCTGCTTCGGATTCTGTATCTCCCTCTCTCTCTCTGCTTCTCCCCAGTTTGTGGTCTCTCGCTCTTTAAACACTTTTTTTTTAATTTAATGATAAACACCTAACAAGACTGACCAACAAAAAATGTGAAAAGACACAAGTCATCAGTGTCAGGAATGAAATGGGATAGTACAACAGACCCTATAGTCATTAAAAGAACAAGTGGAATACTGTGAACAGGTGTACATCCACAAATTCTACAACATAGGAGACATGGATCAATTCTTTAAAAACTACAAACTACCAAAACCAAGATGCAACGGGTAACCCACCCAGTCCTCAAACCATTGAATAGACTGAATTTTTCATTATAAATCTCCTGAAAAAAAAAAAAGAAAGAAATGGCTGGTTTACTGGAAAATTCTACCAAATATTTAAAGGATAATTAACAGAAATGTTATGCAATCTTCCCCAGAAAATAGAAAAGGAGGAAATACTTCTTTTTTCTTTAATGTTTATTTATTTATTTTGAGAGAGAGAGAGAGAGACCAGGGGAGGGGTAGAGATAGAGGGAAAGAGAGAGACTTCCAAGCAGGCTCGACACTGTCAGTGCAGAGCCCAATGTGAGGCCTGAACCCACAAACCATGCCCAAACCCACAAACTGTGAGATCATGACATGAGCTGAATCCAAGAGTCGGACATTTAACCAACTGAGCCACCCCAGTGCCCCAAGGAGGAAACACTTCTAAACTCATTTTATGAGCTTAGTACTACCTTGATACCAAAATCACTCCAATACAGTACAAAATAAGACAACAACCAACAGATCATTATCTTTTATGAATTTACAAACAAAAATCTTCAACAAAATACTAACAAATCAACTCAGCAGTATAAAGAAACAGAATGAGATAACATGATCCACTTGGATTTCTTTCTAGATACGCAATGTGGGTTCAACATACAAAAATCAACCAACATCGGGGCGCCCGGGTGGCTTAGTCGGTTAAGCGTCCGACTTTCGCTTAGGTCATGATCTCGCAGTTCGTGGGTTCGAGCCCCGCGTCAGGCTCTGTGCTGACTGCCAGCTCAGAGCCTGGAGCCTGTTTCAGTCTGTGACTCCCTCTCTCTCTGACCCTCCCTGCTCACGCTGTCTCTCTCTCCTAGAAATAAAAAAAAACAAAAAACAAAAATCAACCAACATAATCTACCATCTCAATAGGCTAAAAAAAAAATCAACCAACATAATCTACCATCTCAATAGGCTAAAGAGAAAAATCGCATGATCATATCAATTGACACAGACAGGCATGTGACAAAATCCAATACCCATTTGTGATGCAAATTCTCAGCCAAATAGGAGCAAGCAACTGTCCTCAACCTCATAAAGGCATCCACAAAAAACCTGCAGTTAAGTGAGCCTTGTGCCAATAGTGAAGGATGGACCACTTTGCATCTAAGGCTGGGAGCAAGGGCAGGAAGTTCTACCTTCACCACTCCTAGTCACTGCAGTGCTGCAGTTCCTAGCCATTGCAGGGTGGCAAGAAAGGAATAGAGAGTGGAGAGAAAATTAAACTTCCTATTTGCAGATGACATATTGCTTACGTAGAAAATCCCAGGAAATATTAAAAACAAACAAACAACACCTAAAACTAATAAGCAAGATCTGCAAGGGTGCAGAGTGGATTACCACGTAAAAATTGACTGCATTCCCATATCCTAAAATGAACATAAAAGAACCAACATAAAAATTAAAACACCTCTTGCTTATTCCAAATAAAATGAAATACTTAGGTGTAAACTTAAAAAACCACGTACAACATCTAAAATCCACCAAATGCAAATGAAAGAATACCAAGAAGACCTAAAAAAGTGGGGAGGCATGTCATGTTTACACACTAGACAGCATCGCCAAGATGCCAATTTTCCTCAAATTGACTTTTTGCTTTAAAAAGGCACATATGGGCAAAACATTTGAATGAACACTTCACCAAAAAATATATATAAATGGCATAAAACATGTAAAAAATGTTCATTCTTGTTAATCATCAGAGAAACGTAAATTAAAGCCACAACGAGAGGCCACTGCACACCTCCTAAAATGGCTAAAACTAAAAACAAAACCAAAAACAAACAAAAAAACAAAAACAAAGCAAAAGCATCAAGTGCTGGCAAGGAGGTAAAAATCACTGGAACTTCCATAAATTGTTGCTCAGTGTATAACATGGCATGGACATTTTGGAAATAATTTAGCATTTCTCCTAAATTCAAAGATGCATGTATTACACAACCCAGCGATTCCCATCCCTGGGTATTTATGTATCTGTAAAGCAACCTTTCTGTGAATGTTTATAGCAAATGTACTTATAATTTCACAAAACTGGAAATAATACAGATATCCATCAATTTGCAAATGGACAAGTTGTGCATCTGTACAACAGAATTCTAGTCAGCTATGAAAAAAGAATAACCCACCGATAGACAAGAAACACAAGCTCTCCATCTATACATGTGAAACTGGCATAATGTTATATGTCAATCATGCCTCAATTAAAAACTAATTAATTAATTAATAATTTTCAAAATAGCAAATAAAAAAATAAACAGATGAATCTTAAACACATTAAGATAGGCATTTCTGGTTAAAAAAATGGAAACAAAGGACTGCCTTCTGCATGACTCATACTATGTAAAACTTTAGAAAAGGTAAAACTATAGCAACAGAAAACAAAACAGTGGTTAATAATGTCTAGGGCTGGGAAGGGGAATGGCTTTCAAAGGACACAGGGAACATTTAGGGATGATGTAAAGGTTCTATACTACAACTAAGGAGGCAAATGTATATGTGACTGTATTCATCTACCAAAACTTACTAAAGTTGGCTCTTACATTTGATATATTATAAATTTAATTCAATTTAAGGTAAATTATAGTTCACTAAAACTGATCTGTAATTTACAATTTACATAAAATGAAGACAAAGAACTTTTAGAAAATCTGTACACACTGACACCATGTTGGGAGGAGAGAAAACAGTGCACAAAGTAGACAATTTGATAATGGGCAAGCAGGGGAAAGTTCTGGAGTCCTGCTGGCCTTCATGGGCCGAAGCAGGTGTTCATTAGTATTGTACTCCTGCTGGAGTTCCTAGGAGCCAGGTTGCCCGAATCACTGGAGGGACTCGCAGGATCAGAATCTCCAGACTCCAGGCCCTAGACTATAGTTTTGGGAAGTTTACCAGGTGATTCTGTGGTATGGCCCTGAACAGAATCAGCTTATATTGTACAAGGGCTGATGAATGGGACCCTTTAACCCAAATCTACTTAATGATCTGATGCCAAAGCCCCTAGATAAAGTGTTGCCGACGAAATGACACAAAGGACAAGACACACACAAAAGACAAGACACACACAAAAGACAGACACAGACACAACTCTGGCCAGAGGAACAATTCTATGCAAGCCCCTCTTGCAGTTTATTTTATACCCCGGTAACTGGATACAAACTGAAATCTACAAGATGCATTCCTTTACCAATTAAGGGCAAGTAGCCAAACACATTTCAAGGACAGCGGGGAGCAAAAGGAGGAAGAGACCACAACATGTTTACTAAGAGGCCTGCTCACAATTCCAGCCTCCTCCTTATTTCTAAGGAGGGCATGTTCCCTCGTTTGCAAGTGGACCATTAAACTTGGATATTGTGTGCAGGCCTCCTGGCAGAGCATCCTGTTTGCAGACATGCTTTGCCCAGGCAGGGAGCCCCGTGTGCAGGCACATCCCCGCGTCCCTAACCACGCTTTCTTGTGGTCACTGTCGGGCTCCCACATAAAGTATTCAGTCCTTGGGAATATATATATATATATATGTATGTATATAGGCTTCATGCCCAATGCAGGGCACAATGTGGGGCTTGAACTCATGACCCTGAGATCAGGACCTGAGCTGAGATCAAGAATTGGATGCTTAACTGACTGAGCCACCCAGGTGCCCCATAGTGCTTGGGAATTTCACATGCCATGGCGAGAGGGATGTCCAGGGCATCTGAGGACGTGGATGAAGATTGCTGGTGGGGCAAGGGGTCAGCCCCAGGAAGTCCATGCCACCCAACCTGACTGTGATCCTCCATGCACAGGTCCTCTTCGCTCAGAAAGAATATCTCTAAACACAGCAGAGGTGTCAGAAAACATGTTTTCTTAGGGGGTGACTTACTGACATACCAGTTGTCATGTTTCTTTTATCCCCTTGGTTGCAAACAGACATTTCCAAAGCAGAAATCCTGGGTGTGTTCCTGACTCTTGCTAGCAGGGCTGCTTGCCAGGAGCCATCTCAATGCTGTGCCAATGTCCACCGAGCTTTCCCAACAAGGGGCTTTGCCTGATAGGAGAACTTGCATCAAATACTTGGAACTTAGGACAGCAAATATTATTTCAGACATGAATAATTGCTGTCAGGACAGTCTTTTTTTTTTTCTGAAATAGATTGATTTCTTCAAAAGTATCGTTACCGCTATAAAACCTACATCCCTTCCTTCACCTCTGCCCTTTTAGGTGACGCTAATTCATAGAAAAGTTGTTGGCAGAAACTCAGTTTCTGACCGTTTGCTAATAGCTACTCCATACTGGAACCAGTCCTACAGGAAACAGCGGCTCCTCAAAATATACATGTGTTAGCCATGCCTGTGGCAGTGATCTCAATCTTTCTTGCTTGTTGGAACCATCTGGAAGCCCTAACCAGAGAGGTGCAGATTTCATTGTCAGGACATGAGGCCAGGCATGATCATTTTTTATAAGATACATATTTTCTTATGTGCATCCAGAACTGAGGACCACTGGCCTAGTGATATGAAAAAAGATGAGAAGTGTTAAAAAGACTTTATTGATCATTTATTATGTGTCAGGCACAACGATGGAAGGTGGTGGGTTTTCCCACGGTGGAATCCTAAAACCTTATGTTCCTTGGCTGGCACTATGATCAGACAAAAGATGAAGCCATTTTGAAAACTGTCTGTGCACACACTTCTTTAGAAAGGAGCAGAACTCCTAGATGTTCTATTTGATTCAAGCAAGACCACAGCGCTCAACAGAACCTGCAACAGCAAGAGTAAATCTGCAAGCGACAAGGGAGGATCAGCGACAGGGAGAGACATGAGCACAGAGATTGTACATTAAAGAAATCTCTGCAATTCCAGGATATTGACAAAGGTACATGCTGATAGCCAAGGAGCATGTAAGGATTTTAATACCACATTTCCAGTTATGGCTAGAGAAGCATAATTAGGTACTAAATTACAATGTTAATATTCATTTGAACAAATAAGTACTTGTAGTAGTAGCATCAGGGCCCTGGGAGGGCAGCAGAGGAGTTGATTAAATGGACAGAGAGTTTCTTTGAACAAGTTTCATCCTGCGCTCTGTGAGGTCAGCTCCCAGCAAAGTCTTCAGAGGTCAAGACATGGACCATGACCCTGACATTTCTCCTTTTGTAGCTACACTCAAGGGATTCAGAACAAAGCAAGAAAATATAGGAGACATTACAATTATAGCTGGTAACACAGGCTACAAAGGAATGGGGAAAGGGACCCCCCGGAGAAGGGCACGCTGAGGAGGGACATCAGAACAGGCACCAGGCTCTGCTCGGCACACAGTTCTTCTAGCACAAATAAAAGGAGAGGGTCTTGGTGAGGTGTCCTATTACGGTTGACTTATCTGTTTATACCTCTACTTCATCCAAAAAGAGTCTGAGGTGGGACTTACCTGTCATCTGCAAGAAAATTAAAGTTGCTTCCTAAAAGGAGCAAAAGCAAATTGAAGTAATGAGAAGGGAGGCAGAGGGAAGAAGGTTAAGAGAGAAAGAGAAAGAAAACACATACGCACACACACATGCATGCACCACTCACGCATGCAACTACACATTCAAGTGGCTTTCCGAAGTCCAAATCTTAAATGGAGCACAGTTCCCCTTTCACCAATCTCCCCGGGACTCTGTTTTCTTCCTACACAATTTCTCTGGGCTTCACACAAAAGGTAAGATCCCAGATTGAGCAATCCTAATTAGCTGGGGACATCTCCAGGATGTAACAGAAGCAAATCTGTCACCAGCTGTGGAAAACAACCATCCTCAGCTCCCCCAAACCCCAAAACACATAAGCTCAGCATTTTAACTGGCTGGGGTAAGAGCCATTATTTTCATTAATGGAGCTCATTTTTATTTTATTGGGCTTTTTTACTATCAGATTAAAAGCATGTTTTTATTGTAGTTTTTTCTAATGCAATCTTGGATGATGTGCTCAGAATGAATGGAATAGTTATTGTTTTAATTATTTTTTCATTTTGTGTTTTTATTTCGTTTGTTCCTTTTATTTACTACTCTTAAGTTTGCCATAATAACACGGACGCAGGGTGCTGGGAGGCCTCCAGTCAGCACCCCGCGGTGGTTTGCATCAGCTAAGGGCCAGGGAACAGGAAAAGCACCAGCACACAGATGCTTTTGGGATCGAGGGCCAGCACAGCCCCACAGTCCAACCGCACCGACACAGAGAACATGGGCAGAACCAAGGGCATGGGCCCCTGGGGGCCGGGAAGAGAAACACAAGATGTCTGTTCCTGTGCACCCTGGCTCTGTAGGTGAAGAGAAGGTGGGAAGGAATCTCAAGATGAATAACCACGGGACATGCTACTCACTCCCAGCCCCACATCGCAGATGCCCAGATCCGCATAGGATTCTGCAACCCGCAGGGATTAACATGCAGAGACACTTAGCTGCACATGGACCCACGTTCTCACCCATGAACGGGGGACAGGGGAGGGGAGAAAACAATGCCTTTCCAGGAAGTCCAGATGTCTCTGCAACGTGGTGGGCTTGGGCGGGGAAGGGTTTCTAGATTCCTACTTAGCACTAGGAGTTGAGCATGTGTGTTGACTGCACAGAGGCAGTCTACAAAAATACCCATAAAAGCCCATAACTGCTGATGAAGGGATCTTTTGGGCCACTTGTATGTCAATACTCTTGATCTCTCTGGATCTGACTGAATGAAGCATCCGCCCTCTAGAGAGAGGTCCAGGCCTGGGCTTGGGCTTGCCATCGCCCATCACTTACCCTGCAGCTTCACACCTCCTTCCCTTTACTGATGCCCTTTGCCTGCCTGGCCCCCATTCCCAGGTTCGTCCCCAAGAACGCTCTATGTTCCCAACCTGTCTGGCCTGTGAAGTCAAATCTAGCAAAGGGCGGAAGATCATGCCAGTGCCCCCCTCAAAGGGCTTCCCATCACATTCACGATAAAATCCAAACTCCTTCCAGACCCCATGAAGCCACTGTGATCTGCCCCGTCCAGTCCTCTGGGCTTATCTGCCCCATCTCTTCCTCTGCTGACTTTGCTCCAGCCACACAAGCCACCCCTAAAGGGGCTGGGGCCGCTCCCTGCCTGGAGGTCCCCCCATACCTTTTTTGTGATTCTGTTCCTAGAGGGGATTCCTGGAGAGGCCACCTGCTCACCTCCTGCACCCTCCCCCCCAGCTCCCTGTGTCCTCACCTGCCTTCATTTTCACCGTGACACCTGTCACTGCTGACCTTACATCACTTACGTTTTTGCTGATCACCTCTCCACTGAAGAATGAGCATAGTGAGGGAAACTGCTGTGTCCCCAGGCCCAGCACAGCAGCCCTGGGCTCTTGGCAGGTGGTCAAGAAGTTTCCAGTAGAAGACACTTTGGACTCTTTTTATACTGTTGTATTCCTGGCACAGAGAAAATGTGGGCATATAGTAGGTAGTCAATAAATGCTTGTTGCCTAGGGGGGAAAGTGTGAGAAAACACAGTTCAGTGCCCAGAAGTGCCTGATGCATGACTTGTGTTCCAGTGGATGAATCAGGATTTTCCAGAGTGAAGGTGAATTCAGGACTCAGCTCTTTCCTTTGAGCCCTCTGGAAACCAACAGAATATTGCTGAGATAGACCACTTTATTTTATGTCTAAACAAAGGGAAGGTATATGATGCTTTAAAAAACCCACAAACACTCACTTTTTAATGAATGTTGAATCATTAGCTTTATTTATTGCATCCTTTGATTCATATGTGTCATTTCTCAAAACATGTTCTATGAATGGATAAAGGAGCTATGATACACACACACACAATGAAATATTATTCAGTCGTAAAAAAGAATGAGATCTTGTCATTTGCAACAACAGGGATAGACCTAGAAGGTATTATGCTAATTAAGAAAAGTCAGATGAAGAATGACAAATACCACATGATTTCAAACAACAACAACAACAACAAAAAAAAAAAAAAAACAAGCAAATGAACAAACAGAAAACTCAGAGACAGACCATAATGACAGAGAACAAAGTGGTGGTAGCCAGAGGGAAGAAATGGGGAGATGAGCAAAAGGAGTGAAGGGAGCAGGAGATACAGGCTTCCATTCTGGAATGAATAAGTCAGGGGGGTAAAAGGCACAGCGCAAGGAACAGTCAATGGTAGCATCATAGCATTGTGTGGTGGCAGATCCTAGCCTCACTTGTGGTGAGCATAGACTTGTCCAACCATTACAGTGTGTACCCGAAACTAATATAACAGTATATGCAACTTATTTTTAAATAATAAATAAATAAAGTAAACAAACAAAGGTGGATCCATAGTAAAAATAAGAAGAATCAGGTCTTGTCCAAGGATATGCCATTCAATTTTCAACTACCTTTTAGAAACAGAAAAATAAAATATAAAAAATAATAACTGACTGGAAATATTGGGGTAAGAGGAATGAGATGGAAAAAAATGGATGCAAGACCTTTTACTGTGACCTTCTTCTATATCATTTTATCTTTGAACTATATGTTACCATTATATAACTTCAAAGTTTATGTATTATACTAATCAAACATAATTTAAAGGAAGGGCTTAAAATGGTAATAAAATAAAACAGAATATGGAGCACAGTTTAACAAAATCCTAGCACTAAATTCTAGAAACAAATTCCACTTAACAAAAGATGTTGTTCCCTTAAGGGAAGTGAACACTGCATCTAAGGAACTATTTATTCCTAAGGACAATTTGGAAGGAGCTCTGCTACTTTGGAGACAATTCCCAGATTTAAGTTATGTAAACAAAAGAAGTCCATTTATCATGACCTGCACTCAGGTGCCAGGGCTCTGTGATATTCTGAGCATGAGTCATGAAGCTGCCAGCTTTGTGGACTAGAAAGTTGTCCTTCCACAATGTACTTGTGAATCCCATAGCAAATTTAATTATATTTGTCTGAGACTTTTGGAACAAAATGGGGCGCATCAGGCAGAGGGTTCTTGATTTAAGTTAGGCAGACTTTAGTTGGTAACTGGACCAAATGACAGAACCTTATTTTGTAAAGTATTGCAGGCTGGGGAGCCTGAGTGGCTCAGTTAGTTAAGATTCTAACTACTAATTTGGGCTCAGGTCATGATCTCATGGTTCCTGAGTTTAAGCCCTGCATTGGGCTCCACACTGACAATGTAGAGCCTGCTTGAGATTCTCTCTCTCTCCGCCCCCCCTCTCTCTGCCCTGTCCCACTTGTGTGCATGCATGTGCTATATCTCAAAATCAATAAAAAACAAACAAATAGTGTTGCAGGAGATGACAAAGTTGTGGGTCATACATTTATCAAAAGATAATATTCAGCACTCACAACACCTGTGTGCCTTTTGCCTGGCACGATGTGAAATACAGGTTGGGATGTACAGTTCAATCCCTAGTTTGAGCTGTGTGCAGGCTTCTGCATTGGTTCATAGGAAATAACACACTCCTACTAATTATTATTACATATTAAATGTATAGTATACAAATTATATAATTAAATATTATATAAATGTAATCCTTAAAAAAATCAATGGCCAAGGCTTCTCTCTACCAAACGCCATTCAAAGCCCTTTACAAGTGTTACCTTGTTTAATCCTTATACCCAGGGCATGAGACAGCATTATCTTCTCTCATTTCAGGTGAGGGGAGTGGGACACAAAAGGGCTAGGTGGCTTGCTCAAGGTCATAGAGCTGCTGGTGGGCAGAGTTCCATCAGAACCCTAGTCTTGGGGTTTAATGTCAACAGTGATGGGTACCATGATAGAATAAAGGCTGGTGAGCACAGGGAGCCATGGTGGAGGGAGAGGGTTAGCAGGTGACCTCTCCAGTAATGTCCTCAAGGAACAGAGTCACCTAAATGTATGGGGGGACCTCCAGGCAGATAG
Organism: Proteles cristata cristata; assembly: GCA_017311185.1. Lineage (NCBI taxonomy): Eukaryota > Metazoa > Chordata > Mammalia > Carnivora > Hyaenidae > Proteles > Proteles cristata. Next base: position 1,618,348 of record JAESUZ010000174.1, on the reverse strand, counting down.
TGGCCCGGGCCCCTTCAGGGGTGGCTTATGTGGCTGGAGCAAAGACAGCAGAGGAAGAGATGGGGTAGATAAGCCCAGGGAACCAGATGAGGCAGATCACAGTGGCCTCATGGGGTCTGCAAGGAGTTTGGATTTTATTGTGAATGTGATGGGAAGCCCTTTGAGGGGGGCACTGGCATGATCTTTGGCCCTTTGCTGGATTTAACTTAACAGGCTAGGCAGGTTGGGAACCTGTAGCATTTTGGGTAATGAACCTGGGAATGGGGGCCAAGCAAACAAAGGGCATCAGTAAAGGGAAGGAGGTGTGAAGCCACGGGCCAAGTGAGGGATTGTGACAAATCCATGCATAGGCTTCAGCCACTACATTCTGGCTGCTGATGACCAGATCTCCCAAGTTTTCAAGGGAAGCCACAAACCCTCGTTTCCAATTTGTGAACTTAAAAATAATTCTACACACTGACCAAACATGCCTCTAGGCCACAACCAAACCTCCTGGCACCATTTGCCCCCACACACCCTTCCTTTTCTCCTGTGATGTTCAATGGTTTATGTATGCCGTCCCAACCAAACCGTGCGGTCCGGAGAATAAGGACTTAATACAACTTGAATCTTCTTCAAGGAAGCGCTGGGGCTTGTTGGGAATGCTTGCCGGTGCACTGAGGAAAATCACTTTACCAGTCCCTGTCAGGTTTTGCACTCTCAGACACAGTGGTGCATCAAGGAGTCCTCTCTTCTATTTGTCACTCACCTTCTGTGTAGGAACTATCCACTCTAAGCTGAAGAAGCAAAGCTGGGCTGGTCAGTGGGCTCAAGGCAGCTTTTATATCCAGAGATGGGAGCTTCAGGCCGGACTGGGGGCAGGACTATCCCTGTCAGACATATAGCTCTGAAGACCCTGCAAGTGACTGACTATCCAGGCAGCATCATGGCCCAGAATCCTCATTCTTTTCACCCTTGTCTTCTTCACTGTTATGACCTTCTCACTCTCAGCCCCTGGCCCTGTGCCAGTCTAAAGGAATTAGAACATGTGTGTGCGTGCCCAGGACATGAGAGCATGTGTCTGCAAGCCCAAGACATCAGAGAATGGGTGTACACACTCAAAACACCAGAGCATGTGTCTGCACACACAGGACATCAGAGCATGGGTGTATACACCCAGGACATGAAAACAAAGTTGGCTAGTGCATTTATGACCCTTCAAAGACATGTATTGTTGGAATGGGAGGTCTCCTTCCAGGGGACATGGCAGAGTGGCCCAAACTCACACAACATCCACCTGAAAGATGAAATTAACTTTGAGGCTAGTATTTGTTCTTCTTTGATTCTCTTTCACTATTTTTTTATTCTGGTTGGATCTGTCTATTTTGACCCATCAGGAGAAAAGCAAGAGGGAAAGACAGATCGTATTGTGTACCCTGTTGTGAATTGGCATCTCAAGACTGCCCAACTACAAAGCACATGCCCAGGGCCACAGAGGCCACCTGCAACACCTGCACACACACACACACACACACACACACACACACACACGCTGCTGAAGAGTCTCCAGCACAAACCACTACCTCATACACACAGGAAGTCCTGGATTTAATGGCCAGGCTTATCTTGTGCGACATTCCCAAGGCTCCATTTTTCATTAAGCAATTTTTAAAGAGTTTTATGACCCCATGAACAATAATTTTTTTTAGTGAAAGCAGACTGAATTGTAAGTGGTGGGTAATTACACCAAACTAATTGTAGGCAAAATTAGTGAGAGGTCAGATCCGTTTGGTCGCAAAAGAAAATATATGCCTGGATCACACCTTCAATGATCTCTAGGAAATTAATTCATCATGGAAAAAAGGAATCTTCCTAAATTAGTAGTGAGTCTCTGGAACGTTTGCTTGGAATACGTTTTCTCTTTGGTTTTTGTTAGACACCCAGTGTGTGTGTGTGTGTGTGTGTGTGTGTATGGGCACCTGTGTGTGCACGTGTTGGGGTGGAGACAGGTGACACATAGGTTTCCACAGCACCACCCCAGATGACTAACTGCCTCCTTAGTGGGGCATGGAACATGACCCAGAATTCTGGAGACTTAAAGCACCCTGGGCTCCTATGAGTTCACACATTGCTGAATATAATCCTCCTCCCTAGATGGCATCAGCTCACTTTAAAAATGAGGCACAGGAGCACATGTACCCCAATGTTCATAGCAGCACTCTCCGCAATAGCTAAAACATGGAAAGAGCCTAAGTGTCCATCAAGAGATGAATGGATCAAGAAGATGTGGTTTATCTATACCATGGAATACTACATGGCAATGAGAAAGAATGAAATCTGGCCATGTGTAAGCAACATGGATGGACCTTGAGGGTGTTATGCTGAGTGAAATAAGTCAGGCAGAGAAGGACAAATATCATATGTGTGCACGTATAGGAGGATTAGGAGGAACTTGACAGAGGACCAAGGGGGAGAAGAAGGGTGGAAATGGTGGGGGAAAGGGGGAGAGGCAAACCATGAGAGACTCTTGAATGCTGACAAAAACTGAGGACTGATGGATGTGGGGGGGAGGAGGGGATGGGCATGGAGGAGGACACTTGTGGGGATGAGCACTGAGTGTTATGTGGAAACTAATTTGACAATAAACTATTTGTAAAAAAAAAAAATGTGCCAGTGACAACAGGCTAGGATGTGATTGTGGTGTTTCTTTCTGTAGCACCATGGTAGCCTGGAGGATGAACATTGACGACTCCAGCACAGAGGCCATGCAAAGTTGACATGGCCCCACAGAGATCAGACTTGTGATGACCAATACTCCTGGTAGACTGAAGATGGCAACAGTGAATCACACCTTTCAAGGGAGTTGAGTCCCAAAGGCAGGACCCAGAGTTGAAACCTTATATAATTGCATTACCCTTGAGATCTGTTGACAAAGGCTAAGTTGGAAGATGACATTCCATCTCTCCTCAGTCTTCACTTGTTGGCACAGGTCCCTGCTTCTATGGAAGACTGCTGGCTGAAGAACCTGGTTTATGTTTACACACCCTGTTGCATAGAAATCACATCTCCACAAACCCCAGAACCCACTCAGTGCTCTCCAAGTGCATGCCGTCAGAGAACCTAAGACCTACCTAAGGGATGATCAGACTGGAGCCCATGCCCACTGCCTCAGAGCACAAGCCCTCTGATGGGTGGCAAGGTCACCATACTATTTCAACTATTCAGATGTCTTTCCTTTTAGCTGCTAAGCACTTTAAATTGCATGATTTAGACATGGATACCATGGATTCCCCTGTGAGCAACACCCGAGTAGAAGTGTGGCCAGCCCAAGTTTGCATGGAGTGGATTCATAGTAAGAAAATAGAGATGGCGAATGGCTGGGATGTACTTTGAGAAAAACACAGATTACTGCATGCTCAGCCTGCAAAAGTTCAGCAGAGCCACTTCACTCGCTCTGATGTAGGAGTGCCTTAAGATGCCATGAAATATCAGATATATGCAATGACAAGATTAGGCTTCTATGTTTTCTGCATGTGCAATAGATGCTGGCACCCTCTGACTTACAATGAATGTCTGGTGGATTCAAACAGCTGTAGTCTCTACATGTAAGCCAGTGATGTTAGGTTCCCATGTGGTGAGGAAGGTGTTTCCTCCCTTCACCATTTGAGACCTGGGTAATGAGTATCTAGCCTGTTGCAGAATGGACAAAGAGATAGGAAGCTCACTGATTTTCAGCCCATCGCATCTTGGGTGGTTCTGACTGCTAGAAATTTCACTACTGGGCCTGGATTCCCAAGGTCCTTCAGGGGTCAGAGGGACTTTTTTGGTATTGGTTTGCCACTCTTCATAAAGGATATTTTTGGAGTGTGCATTACTCATATACGCCTCCTGCAACAACAGACCTCTCTTACTATTCCCACCCCTTCCACCCCCAGCTTCCAACAAGCCATTATCTGAGCATCTACACACTATCAAAGCAGCACGGGTCCCTCTAAAAAACCCACAAACCAAGGTCTTCGCCATTGGAACCCGAGGGCTAATTCAAAGTAATCACATGGAAATGGAGTTCAGGGATGCCAGTTTGTGCCAGGATTTCAATAGCATTAGGGACTGGAGATATTCTTGGAGGTACCATGGACATTTTCCCATGACACAGACCCTAACCAAGCCATTTCCTTCAGTTTCATTCACAAGATCCTTCATGGCCCACCCTGCCTATTGCATGGGGTTTTATTTCCCATCACACTTTGCCACCTGAGACCACCTCTGTGCTTTTGACATGAATACGATATTCCTTATGGAACTCCCTGCTGCTTCTCTACCCACCGAAATAATTCCCTCTCATCCTTCGAAACCACTCAGATACCGTAGCCTAAGGTGGGGGTAGATTTCTCCCCTCTTGCATGGGATGGGACATGGAAGTTTACCATACAGTGTATTACCAGTATCTGCCCCGTGCCTGCCCCACGTTCAACAGGCCTTGAGGACCCAACTCTCGTCAGGTGTGTGTCTGTGAACACTGTCTAGCCTCATGCCTGGCAGGATGGGGAGTCAATTCATGTTTGTTAAATGAATGAATGGGACATGCTATTTCCATGTCACTGTCACTGCTCCATGGCTGCATTTGACTTGGCCAGTTTTCTCCATTCAAAGATAAGTAGTACTTAGCATATCTGCACATATAGAAAATTCCAACCCAGGGCTGAAAGCCTATGTTTTTGTTTGCTCTTTAATGTTTATTTATTTTTGAGAGAAAGAAAGCACAAGCAGGGGAGGGGCAGAGAGAAGGGGACAGAGGATCCCGAGTGGACTCTGCACTGACAGCAGTGAGCCCTATGTGGGGTTCAAACTCACAAACCGTGAGATCATGATGTGAGCTGATGTTGAACATTCAACCGACTGAGCCACCTAGGTGCCCTCAAAGCATGGTTTTGATCACAACTCTGGGCCCAAACCTCAGGGTGACATCCAAGCTTTGACGTCAAGGAGGAAGAGGAGGAAAGAAAAAGATGGAGGAAGGGTAGGAGGGTAAGGAGTTAAGAACAGCCCAATAGACACACAAAGAAATGACCCTTGCACTTCAGGGTTGACCTGAGCTTCCCAGACAGTGAAGGCAGGGATGGATGAAGGTGCCCAGCTCCAAGGGGAGAGACACCCCAGCAAGTCCTCATGGGCTCTGGCTGGGAAAAGTTCACAGTCAGAGGCTCAAGTTTTGGAAGAGACAATATGGCTGCAACAAGTCAGATCCATTCTGAAATCTTTTAGCAGTGGCTTCAGCCAAGTAGCTACAGGAAGGGCCCTCTGAGATACAAAATCTAAGAAAAATAGTCCTGGCATCTAATTACAACAGTGCAGTTTGCTGCTTTTATCTGTAATTGGACTGTATAGTCTTTCATTCTAATTTACTTTACATCTAAACTGTGATAATCAAGACAAGCAGAACAGAATGGTCTCTAACTGGCTATCCTACTGACACCCGTTAATGCCTAATTATAACAACTAAATTAAAGATGGGACTGTAAAGAGGTGGAATATCAGTTTGAAGCATTTAATTCTGCAGAAAGAAGTAGAGATTTTAAATCCTAAGTAAGAAAATCAATATTATGCCTCATTATATTGGTATTGCTAAACAGATTAATGAAATTAAGTATTTTGTTGTGTTGCTTTTCTTTTCTCCAATGTTACCCTCATGCAATGATGCTTTGTAATGAAGGAGTACCACAGAGGAGGAAGTCCACATCGAGAGCCAATTTATACACCGAAATTGGGAGATAGCTAATCTTGTTTATAGAGAGAAGGTTTTCTTTTGATATGGTTAGATTTTTAGATAGGCATTATGGGTCTGGACTTTTGCAGCTCATAGAACAAAAATAAATCCAACTCAAAGCTAAGGGAAGATTCCCTATTGTGGGCAGATGTGTCAACAGAGACCCCTTGACAATACCAGGGTTCACAAACTGGTTCAGGACCCGACTGGCCTCCTTGAAGCTTCTTGTGTCAGTGGCCTCCCAGATGATTCCACCCTCACCCCCCATGAAAATTCAGGACATAAGGGACAGAGGGAAGCCAGGCAGGTGAATGGAAGATGTTCTGGGTCCGCAGAGCTCTTCGGTGAATTGGAAACTGGAGGAGGAGCCAGGAGAAGAAGCCATTGTTCAGGTCTGACAACAAAGCTTGGAAGAAAGACCAAGGTGTGCAAAGGGAGGGTGAGTGTACAGTTCCTGGGATAGATGAGGCAGTGTGTGCATGTCTCTGACTGGATGGCAGCACAGGCCCACCCAACCAATCCAATGAAATCTAGTTTTTATCCATTTGTCTGTTTATTTGATTGATTGGTTTTTACTAAGTCTTTTAACTCAGAGCCTATAGAAGACTCACAAAACTAAAAAGTGGCATATGGTGACAGTGTGAGTCTCATCTCAGCCTCCTGGTCTACCTGCCACAGAGATGCTCAGATGCAGATCTTTGAAGAATCCAAAGACCTCACAAGAGAGTCTGACTATTGGAAGGAATCTCAAGAAATCCTCTGGAGCTGAGTTTGCTGACTTGAGGCTTACTGTGAGTGAACAAATTGAGAGCACTGGAGCTCAGAGACTGGGACAGGGGAGAGGGGTGCCTTCAAACACAAAGCGGGCTGAGGTCCTGCCTCACCCAGAGCTCACCATTTCCAAAAGACTGGGCCACACACACGGCTGTGACCAAGGAGGAAACCACAGCTGCAGTGAACTTACCCAGAACTTCCAGATCCTTAAGTCAGGAAAGAAGGCCTGTTAACTCCACGTTACATTTAAATTGTTATTTTTGGAAAAGACAATTTGATTTTGAATTTTGTCTCATCATCTTTCCTGATCCCCAAGGACTTTCCTAATTGCAGAAGTTCCTGTGCAACATGAAGGCAGGGATGACAGTGCCCTGGAGGCAGTGATCCTCTCCGGTCAAGGAAAGGTCACTAGCCCTGGGACAGGGTAGCTCCTGATCCCGCAGGGCATGGCTCTAAGTGTCCTCTTACTTCTGGCACCCGGAAAGCCAGCTCTGTAACCTCCCAGCAACCCCGCCTCTCAGCTGCACAAACAAAGGCAAATAAAAACTGCTGGCGGCCGCTGGTCCCACTGCGACAGATGTGGTGCCTCTGCACCATCTTGTCTGTTCTTAAGGGTTTTTTTTTTTATTGCAAACAGACAGATGTAGCTTGTCCCTTCCATCTTGTTTACGATGCTGCAGGAGCACCTGTGGAAGGCAGGTCCCTGCAGAAATCCTTGACTTCCTTTCAGATGGCTTGAGACTAAGCCAGCCGGCTCTGCCACCCCGTCTGCAAATGATTCTGGGTTCTTCTGCACAGGAATGCTCTAAGCCCAGAGAAACTTGAATCGTGCATAGGGTAATCCTAGGCACCTTAACATCACCACACTGCATGTGCATGTGATATTTTCATTGCATACACGTTTATCCACACATGGTGAGGACCTGCTAGGAGGCACTTGGCCTTGAGGTCAGTCTGTGAGCTGATTCTTCGTTCAGTCTGGCTCCTCACTGACAGATTGCTTCCATTACCTGGCCTTGTGTTCATTTAGTTGTAGGGCCCTTGCATGAAGAACAGGGGCCTGAGCAGCCAGCAAGGGTGTTAAGTCCCCATGCCCACCCAACCTGGTGGACCCAAGCCAATGGGTCTCATATGGACCCTCCTATTCTCACGTCAAGTGGCCCAACACCTGGTGTATAAAGCAGACATAGAAGCCACTAGAGTGAATGCCCCACCTCAGGGTGTACACTATAAGGGGAGCCCTAGCTGGGGGCTAGTCCCTGCTCTCAGCCTGACTCCAGGCACCTTCTTAGAATTCTACAGCCCCACACATACCCTTAAAGATTATTTGCATATTTAATTTCATTAGCAGGGACGATAGAAGAGTAATGATACTTGTGGACTTTGCCACAACTGCCTCTGTTTTTTTTTTTACCCTAATGTTTTCATGCCACAGCCTTTGCTGGGTCACAAGCCACCCCAAGACATATGACTTAAACATAACCACCATGCATTTAGCTCATGCCTTTGTGTGTTGGCTGAGTGGTTCTTCTGGTTCAAACTGGCTCAGCTAATCACTGCTAGGCTCACTCATGCGTCTCTGATCAGCTGGTGAGTGGGCTGGTGCCTGGAAGATCTAAGGTGGCCTCGGTCATATGGCTAGCAGCTGGCAGGCTGTTGGCCAGGGTGATGAGGCTGATTAGGCCACATGGCTGTCATCATGCAGCAACCGAGCTCCGGCTTCTTTACATGGTGGTCAAAGCAAGGCAGTGAGGTGGAATGTGCTGTTTGTAAGCCTCATGATCAAGAGCAGTCAGCATGGGAGGACCCACCTGAGAGGTTGGATGAAAAAGAGAGGAGGAATTTGTGCCCATTTTTGTATCCACCATGGTTTCTTGTTTTTCTTTTTCCAATTTATGTCCTCTTTAACTGAGTGATTCAATTGTTTATTTTCAACATTTAGTGTTTATAAATAAAGCATACCTTCAGTTTGGGTTCCCTTTTTAATACATGAGTATTCAGAAAACTATTTTTAAGTTGAATTAGACTCATATATCTCAGCCCCAAATTTTTGTTGTTGCTGTTGCTTTACATTTACTACATTCTGGTTTGATCATTTGTCTTGAATTATTTCTTTTCTTTATTTTTTTAAATTTTTTAATGTTTTTATTTTTTAACATTCATTTACTTTTTGAGAGAGAGAGAGAGCAAGAGAGGGAGGGGCAGAGAGAAAGAGAGACACAAAATCCAAGCAGGCTCCAGACTCTGAGCTGTCAGCACAGAGCCCAATGCAGGGCTGGAAACAATGAGCTGTGAGATCATGACCTGAGCCAAAGTCAGATGCTTAACCAACTGAGCTACTCAAGTGTCTCTATGGTTTTCAAAAATGTTTATTTATTTATTTGGAGAGAGAAACAGGGCACATGTGCAAGCCAGGGAGGGGCAGAGAGGGAGAGGGAGAGAGAGAATCCCAAGCAGGCTCTATGCTGTCAGCACAGAGCCGAACATAGAGCTCAATCCCATGAAATGTGAGATCATGACTTAAGCCGAGATCAAGAGTCAGACACTTACCTATTGAGCCACCCAGGTACCTCAATTCCTTAGATGTTTTAAAGTTATCTGTTGTGTGTGTGTTTAATTCTTAATATCCCACAGAGATTTGAAAGTGAGTATTTTTGTTATTTGATACAAATGCATAGATAACAGATATATGTAGGCTTTGATTTAGATATGTAATCAACCTTGTTGGTAGTGTTTCAAATTTTCTCTACTGTTATTAGTGAGTAATAACCATATTATTATTGTTATTGTCATGTAATTTTACTTCATATATGTCTGTGCTACGTTGTAGAAGGAATTAAAATGTCATTAATTATATAAGAATTATGTAAGCATTATGTAAGGATTATGTAAGAATTACATATAGAGGCACCTGAGTGGCTAAGTTGGTTGAACGACCGACCCTGGGTTTCAGCTCAGGTTGCGATCTCATGACTGGTGAGTTTGAGCCCCAAATTGGACTTTGCACTGAGAGCATGGAGCCTGCTTGGGATTCTCTTTCTCTCTTTCTCTCTGCCTGCCACCTGCTCACATGCACTCTCTCTTTATATCAAAATAAATAAAAAAATTTAAATATATATATTATGCATATATAATTATACAAAAATTCTGGAGAAATGAATTTTTTTTAAGCAGGATTCACTCCCAGCATGGAGCCCAACTCAGGGCTTGAACTCATGACCCTGAGATCAAGACGTGTCTGAAATGAAGGGTCAGACACTTAACTAACTGAACCACCTGGGCACCCCAAGAAGTGATTTTTTTTTAATCAGTACAAAGCCACTTTCTTTTCCTGCTTACTGTTGGTTGCATAGAGTTTCCTATCATATTAACATGAGCTAAGAATTGACACAACCTTAATAGTGAGAGCGTTGGTGAAATAACTCATGTATATGGTGAGTAGAATTAAAAACTGTTGTGTTCTTCGTGGAGTAAAATTTGTCAATATGTTTGAAATTATAAAAATGCTCATCGCATCTAGAATTGAAAGTTTTGGGGTGCTTGGGTGGCTCAGTCAAACACCCGACTCTTGATTTTGCCTCAGGTCACTATCTCATAGTCATGAGATGAAGCCCCAAGTCAGGCTCCATGCTAGATTGGGGAAGAGGGATGAGGGAGAGAGAGAGAGAATCTCCCTCACCTCTTTTCCCCTCCCTGCTCACACTCTCTCTCTTAGAAAAACAAAAAGACAGAAAGAAAATGTGGAAGTTTTATTCAGCTAATTGTAGATTCACGTTCACTTGAAAGTAATAGTAGAGAGAGATCCATGTTCCTTTTTCATAGTTTTCACCAGTGTTAACATCTTGCAAACCATATTACAGTATCACAACCAAGATACTGACATAGATAAAATCCACTGATGTCATTCAGATGCTTCTAGTTTTACCTGTGTTCATTTGAGTGTAGATGCGTATTCAGTTCTATACAACTTTATCACATTTATATGTATATATATCTGTCCCCACAGTCAAGATGCAGAATGATTCCATGAACACCCGAATCCCTCATATTGCCCTTTTACAATCCTATTCTTCTCCCCTGCTGCTCCACACATCCTCCATCCCTAATCCCTGGAAACTGCTACGTTCTCCATTTATAAAATTTTGTCATCTCAAAAATCTTACATCGAAGAATCACATGGTATGTAACATTGGATATTGGATTTTTTTTCAGTCATAATAACTCTCTGGAGACCCATCTAAGTCATTGTACGTATCAACAGTTCTTTTATCTGTATTGCTTAGTAATATTCCATGTATATATGTACCATGTATATATGTACCGTCCATGCACTGAAGGACATCAGAATTATTCCTAGTTTGGGGCTACTGTGAACAAAGCCACTAAAAGCATTGATGTACAGGTGCTTGTGTGAATATAGCTTTTATTTCTCAGGGATAAATGTCCAAGAGTACAGTTTTTGATTCATATGGTAATTTCATGTTTAGTTTTATATGAAACTGCCAAACTGTTTTCAAGAGTGGGTATATCATCTTATATTCCCACCAACAATGTATTAGTAATCGAGTGCCTCTGCATGCTTGCCAGCATTTGGTAATGTCACTGTTTTTTATTTTCTCCATTCTGATCCATATGTCGTGATATCTCATTATGGTTTTAATTTGCATTTCCCTGATGGCTCATAATCCTGAACATCTTTCGTATGTGTGTTTGCCATCTGCATATCATCTTCATTGAAAAGTCTGTTTGTGCCTTTTGCCCATTTTCTAATTTGATTTTTTTGCTACTGAGTTTTCAGTGTTCTTTATATATTTTAGATACTATTCCTTTGTGGGACATGTGATTTGTAAATATTTCCTCCCAGTATGTTGCTTGTTTTCATCTTCTTCACCTAGACTTTCACAAAAGATAAGTTTCTAATTTGACTAGATTTAATTTATCAACATTTTTCTTTTCTAAAGTGTATTTTTGGGGTCAGGCCTAAGAACTCTTTGTCTTGCCTTAGATGCTAAAGTGTTTCTTTTTCCTGAAGATTTTATAGTTTCATGTTTTGAATTGAAGTCCATAATCCATGTTGAGTTAATTTTTGTATATGAGCAGGTTGAAGTTCATTTTCTTACTAATGGACATCCCATCACTGCAACACCATTTGTTGAAAAGACTATCCTTCCTCCATTGAATTGTTTTTAAGGCTTTGTAAAAAATAAGGAACACTTTATGAATTTGCATGTCATCCTTATGCAGTGGCCATGTCAGCATTCTCTGTATCATTCTAAGTTTTTATTAGACACGCTACCAAAGTGAGCACTGCTCATTCCTTTAGACTCATCAGCTCTACTTACGGAAATTCACTTCTGAAGAAGAAGAAGATTGCCCAAGGCTATCTACTTCAGCATTATTTATAACAGCAAATAAAAGAGTGGGGGGGGGATGTCCAAAAATAGTAGATAAGAAAAATGTATTAATAATCTATTGCTGTGTAAAAAATAATCCCACGCTTAATGACTTAAGGCAACAACATTTATAATATCACAATGTTTGTGATATATGGTCATGGATTTTCTGGGTTCTCTAAGTGAGAGTCGTCTCTAAGGATACCCTTAGATGACAGCTGAGGCTAAGGTTTTCTCTGAAGGATCAACCAGAGAAGGATCCATATGCAAGCTCGCTGATGTGGCTGTTGGCAAGATTCAGTTCCTTGCAACATCTTGCAAATGGGGCCTCATTTTCTCTTTGGCTGTTGATTAGATCCTGCCCTCAGTTTATTGCCTTATAGGCCTTTCTTTATTACAGCTTACTTCATCATAACAAGCAAGGAAGCAGAGAAAATGCAAGGGAGTGCTAGGAATCCTTTGTGAACTAATGATGAAATGATTTCCCGTTAATTTTGCTTTATTTTATTCATTCAAAGCAGCTTGCTAAATCCAGCTCACACTCAAGAGTAAGGGATTACATAAGAGTGTGATACCAAGAGGGAGAGATTTGGGGGAATTTATATATGAAGTTGTGTATACAATAGATAAATTATTATACACTCATTCTGTTAAAAATCATATATCCACTGATTTTTCTAGACTACATGGAGTATGGCATTGCTGTCATGGTTGACAAGTGTCTCAGAGACACAAGCAAAAAATATGAAACTGGACCACATCTTACACCACACATAAAAATCAACACAAAATGGATTAAAGACTTTAATGTAAGACAAAAAACAAGAAGAAGAAAAAAAGCAGTAAGCTCCTAGCCATCACTTTTGGGTATATTCTTTTGCATCTGACTCCAAAAACAATGACAATGAAAGTAAAGATAAACAAATAGGACTAAAGCAAAGTAAGAAATTGTACATAGCAAGTAAATTATCAACAAAATAAAAGGGCAACCTACTAAAAGGGAGAAGATATTTGCAAGTCATATGTATGATAAGAGGTTAATATCCAAAGTATATGAAGAAATCATAGATCATCAACATCATCATCATCCAATTAATAAATAAGTAGAGGACCTAAAGAGACATTTTTCCAAGGAAATCATACAGATGACCAACAGACACTTGAAAAGATGTTCAGCATCACTGATCATCAGGAAAATGTGAATCAAAACCACCCCTGTAAGAATGGCTATTATAAAAAAAAAAAAAAAGATAAGAAATAGCAAGTGTTGACAAGGATGTGGAGAAAGGGAAGCTTCATGCACCATTAGGGGGGTGGAAAATGATGCATCCACTATGAAAAACAGTATGGAAGTTTCTCAAAAATTAAAAATAGAACTACCTTATCATCCAGTAATTCCACTGCTGGGTATAGCCTGGAGAAAATAAATACACTAATTGAAAAGATACATGCACTTTTATGTTCATTGCAACATATTAGCCAAACTGTGGAAACAACTCAAGTGTCCATCAATGGATGAGTGGATTTAAAAAAATGTGAGCTAGATATAGATATAGGAATGATGGAATACTACTTAGCCACAAAAAAGAATCAAACCTTGCCATTTGAGACATAGATGGACCCTGAGGATAAATAAAATAAATGAATACTATGCTAAATGAAATAAGTCTGGCAAAGAAAGATAAATGCCATATGAGTTCACTTACCCTTGGAATCTGAAAAACAAAACAAATGAATAAACAAAACCAAGTAAAATTTACAGATATAGAGATTAGATTGTGGTTGTCAGAGGGGAGAGAGTGGAGGGTGGGTGAAACAAGTGAAGGCAGTAAAAAGGTATAAACTTCCAGTTATAAAATAAATAAATCATGGGGATGTAATGTGCAACATGGTGACAATAGTCAATAATATTGTATTGCAAATTTGAAAGTTGCTAAGAAACAAAATCTTAAAAGCTCTCATCATAAGACAAAAATGTGTAACTTTATAAAATGATAGATAGTAACTAAACTTATTGCCGTGATCATTTCACAAAATATACAAGTGTTGAATCATTATGCTGTACACCTGGAACTAATATCATATGTCAATTATATTTCAATTAAAAAATGAAACACTAAAAATTCTCAATTAATCCAAAAGTGGAAAGAAATGAACCAGCAAATAGGAAAATACATTGGTAGACTTAAACTTGACATCAATAATACTACTAAATATCATTAATGTTCAAGTAAAATATTGAGACCAAATTGTATGCTGCCTATAACAAACCCTCTTTAAATATAAAGATACAGATAAGTTAAAAGTAAAAGAATGAGGGGGGCCCAAGTGGCTCAGTCAGTTGAGCGTCCGACTTCAGCTCAGGTCATGACCACACGGTTCGTGGGTTTTACCCCCTCATTGGGCTCTGTGCTGACAGCTCAGAGCCTCGAGTCCATCTTCAGATTCTGTGTCTCTCTCTTTCTCTGACCCTCCCCTGCTCATGCTGTCTCTCCTCTCAAAAATAAATAAAAACATTAAAAAAAAATTTTTTTAAGTAAAAGAATGAAAAAATATATGCAAATAATAAGAAGAAAGACAATGAAGCTATATTATAATCAGACAAGATTTCAAAATAAAAAACATTTCTTAAGATAAAGTGGTACATTTAATATTGATAAGGGGTAAATTCATGAAGAAGTTACCCTTAATTAATGCGCACATAACAACAGATCTTGAAAATACATTAAATAAAAATTTACAAAACTAGTGGGAGTAATAGACAAATTTAGAATTATACCTGAAGACTTTTATTCTCTTGCCAGTGGTTAGTAGAACAAGTAAACAACAACAACCAAAAAAGAAAAAAATAAGGAAAATGAACCAATTTACCTAGATGAGCCATAGGAAAAAAAAAACACTACATCCAACATCCAACAGCAAAATTGCATATTCATTTCAAGTGCCACCAAGATAGACCATTTTTTAAGAGATTTAAAAAGACTCAGTAAATATTATACTTTGAAATCTTAGAGTATTTTCCCTGACTATAATATAATTAAATTACTAGAATTAAATTAGAAATTAACAAGTATAAAATATATTTTTAAATCCACAGTGCTTAGAAATAAAACAATTATTTTCTAAATATGTCATGGATCTATTCCAAAAAAACATAGAGGAAGGAAAATCTCCAAATTCATTCTATGAAACCAGCATTATTCTGATACTAAAACCAAACAAAGACAGTATATAAAAAGAAAAGGTAAAACTGCAAGCCAATATCCCTGATGAACACAGACACAAAAATCCTCAACAAAATACTAGCAAACTGAATTCCACATATTTTAAAAGAATCATTCACCACAATCACATGGGATTTATTCCAGGAACGCAAATGGTTAATATTCACAAATCAATCAATGTATATCAGATTAACAAGAAGAAGGATTAAAACTATATGATCATCTCAATAGACACATAAAAAGCATTTGACAAAGTACAATATCCATACACGATAAAAACTCTCAACAAAGTAGGTTTAGTGGGAATATACCTCAAAATATTAAACACCATATATAAAAAATCCATTGCTAACATAACACTCAGTGGTGAGAAACTGAAAAGTTAGAGTTCCTTTAAGATCAGAAGCAAAACAAGAATATCCGTTCTCACCACTTTTATTCAACAGAGTACTGGAAGTCCTAGGTGCAACAATCAGAAAAGAAAAAGAAAAGGGGCGCCTGGGTGGCTTAGTCGGTTAAGCGTCCGACTTTCGCTTAGGTCATGATCTCGCGGTTTGTGGGTTCGAGCCCCGCGTCGGGCTCTGTGCTGACTGCCAGCTTGGAGCCTGGAGCCTGTTTCAGAGTCTGTGACTCCCTCTCTCTCTGACCCTCCCCTGCTCACGCTGTCTCTCTCTCTCTCCTAGAAATAAATAAAACATTAAAAAAAATTAAAAAAAAAAAAGAAAAGAAAAGAAAAAGAAAAAGCCATCCAAGTTGGTAAGGAAGAAGTAAAATTTGCACTGTTTGTGGATGACATGACATTTCTATTCTTCTGAATTAGCAGGAGAAATTAAGAAAACAATCCCATTTACAACTATACCAAAAAGAAGAAAATACCTAGGAATAAATGTGACCAAGGAGGTAAAACACCTATACTCTGAAAACTATGAGGCATTAATGAAAGAAATTGAAGATTAGAAGAATTATTATTGTTAAGATGACATTACTCAAGGCAATCTACAGATGTGATGCAATCCCTATTAAAATACTAGTAGCATTTTTCATAGAACTAGAACAAATAATCCTAAAATTTGTATGAAACTACACCAAAAAAAAAACCAAAACCCTCAAATAGCCAAAGCAGACTTGAGAAAGAAAGCAGTCAGAGGTATCACAATCCCAGATTTCAAGATACACTACAAAGCTATAGTAATCAAAACAGTACGGTACCTACACAAAAATTGACATATAGAGCAATGAAATAAAATAGAGAGCCCTGAAATAAACCCACACTGATATGGTCAATTAATCCACAACAGAGGAGGCAAGAATATACAATAAGGAAAAAATAGTGTTTTCAATAAATGGTGTTGGGAAAATATGACAGCTACACACAAAAGAATGAAACTGGACCAATTCTTACACAATACACAGAAGTCAACAAAATTTATTAAAATCTTAAATGTAAGACCTGAAACCATAAGATTCCTAAAAGAAAAAAAGCAATATGTCCCAAATAAAATATCTTAACTACACCAAAATAAAAAGCTTTTGCATAGCAAAGGAAACCAACAAAACAAAAACGCAATGTACAGAATGGGAGAAAACATTTGTAAATATGACAAGGGGTTAATATTCAAAATATATAAAGAACTTACACAGCTTAATGAAAAAAAAATCAAGTTTAAAATGGGCAGAGGAACTGAATAGATATTTTTCCAAAAAAGACATCCAGATGGCTAACAAGAACATGAAAAGATGCTCAGCATCACTAATCATCAGGGAAATGAAAAACAAAACCACAAGAAGAAATCATCTTATACGTCTCAGAATGGCTTATCATCAAATGGATAAGAAATAGGAAATGTTATCAAGGATATGGAAAAAGGGAAACCCTTATGCACGGTTGGTAGGAATGTAAATTGGTGCCACCACTATTGAAACAGTATGTAGGTTCCTCAAAAAAATTGAAAGTAGAAATACCATATCATCCAGTAATTCTACTACTGGGTATTTACCCAAAGAAACTGAAAACACTAATTCTTAAAGATATACGAACCCTTATGTTCACTGCAGCATTATTTACAATAGCCAAGATATGGAAGCAATTCACATACACATCAATAGATGAATGAAAAGGAAAAGATGTAGTGTATAAATACATACATACATACATACACACACACACACACATACATACATACAAACGTGCGTACAATGTAATATTGACTAAGCCAAAAAAAAGGATGAGATCTTGGCATTTGGGAGAATGTTGATGGACCTAGAGGATATTATGCTAAGTGAAATAAATCAGATTGAAAAAGACAGTTATCACATGATTTTACTTATATGTGAAATCTAAAATAACAAAACAAATGAATAAACAACCAGGAAAACAGACTCCTATAAATACAAAGAACAAACTGGTGGTTGCCAAAGAGCTGGGAGAATAAAGTCAGCAAAATAGATGAAGAGAATTAAGAGGGATGAACTTCCAGTTATAAAATTAAAAAGTCATGGAGGTGAAAAGTACAGCATAGAGAATATAGTTAATAATATTGTAATAATGTTGATGGTGACAGATGGTGACTACAGTTGCCACAGTGAGCACTGAGTAATGTAGAGAATTGTCAAATCACTATGTACACTCCTGAAACTAATATAACATTGCATGTTAACTATGCTGCAATGATAATATTTTTAAAAGAATTATATGATCAGTTTTGTAAAGATTCCTAAAAATGTAAGACTACTAAGTGTACCTACCTTAATGTTTCCCATCAAGCTCTCAAACTTACGTGCATATGTTTCCTCCTTCCTTCCTTCCTTCCTGCTACAATGAGCATCTTTCCTCACACCTAAGGCAAATTATTTCACCTATGATTGGGATCCCAAACTGTATTTTTCAGAACGATGATTCTTTTCTCTTTTTTTCTTTTTTTAGTATAATTGACACACAATGTTTAATATTACATTAGTTTCAGGTGTACAACATAGTGATTTGATGAGTTTGTGCATTATGTTCTGTTCACAAGTGTAGCTACCATCTGTCACCACACAACACCATTACAATATCATTGACTATATTCCTTATGCTGTGCCTTTTATTCCTGTGACATATTCATTCCATAACTCGAAGTCTGTACCCCATCCCCCCCAAATTTCACTAATTTTGTCCATCCCCCCAAGGACAATGGTTCTTTACCATGGCTACACAGTTGAATCCCTAGTGAGCTCTTATTTAGAAGAAGAAGAAGAAAGAAGAAAGAAAGAAGAAGAAGAAGAAGAAGAAGAAGAAGAAGAAGAAGAAGAAGAAGAAGAAGAAGTAGAAGAAGAAGAAGAAGAAGAAGAAGAAGAAGAAGAAGAAGAAGAAGAAGAAGGAGAAGGAGGAGGAGGAGGAAGAGGAGAAAAAGAAGCAGAAGCTGAAGCTGAAGCAGGAGGAGGGATTGGAGGAGGAGGTAGAGATGGAGAAAGAGAAGAAGGAGAAGGAAAAGGAGAAGGAGAAGAAAATCCCAGGCTGATTCTGTAAGGGAGTGATAGCTTGGGAGGTGCAGGGTAGGGGGGTAAATAGGCATAGTGGCTGGGGCATCAACGTTTTTTCAAAGTTCTCCAGGCAATCTGAATGCACAACCAGAGTTGACAAACTCCAGTCTAAAAAAGATTGGGTTGTCCATTATTGCCTCTGTGGATGCTAGTTCTTGCCCATGAAGTATTTAGACACAATTAAGTCTCTCACTACAAAAATCCCTCCCTCCACCCCACTCCCCTCAATGTTTCTCAAATCTCTCTTCATGGTGCATTACCCTTTATACTTCTTTAATTTGATTTACTAAAAAATGAGATATTGGACTGTAATTACCTTATACACTTTTTGTATGATTTGTAGTAGCAGGTTCATTCTGATCTTATGGAATGTGTTGGCAAGCATCCTTTCCTCTTCCATTTTCTGAAGATGCTTATGTAGAATTGGTACCATTTCTTCCTTCAATGCTTGGTAGATCTCACAAGTGAAACTGGATGAATGGAAGTTTTCTTGGTGGGAAGGCTGTTAACTAAAATCTCCATTTTCTTTAATTGATATAGGGCTACTCATACTATCTAATTCTTCTTGAGTAATTTTTGGTGGTTGTTGTCTTTTAAGAAATCCCTCTATTTCATTTAAGTCGATTAATTTCTTTATTATTATGTATATATAGTTTATATATATAATTTTATATAGTTACCTATAATATCTCTTTATTAATTTCTTAATAGTCATAGAAAGTGTACTCTAACTTTTGATATTGGTAATTATTGTCTTTGCTATCTGTTTTCCAGATCTGAATCACTGAAGATTTACTCATTTTATTCAACTTCTCAGAGAAAATAGTTTTTGTTCCATTTATTTTTTTAGATTGTTTTTCTGTTTTCTAGTTCATTGATTTCCACTCTGATTTATATTATTTCATTTCTTCTGCTTACTCTGAGTTTCATTTGCTTTTCTTTTTCTAGTTTCTTAAGCTGAAAGCTGAGGTAATTTGTTTAAGATCTTTCTTCTTTTCTATATATAGATGTTTAGTGCTATAAATTTCCCTCCAAATGCTGTTTTAATCAGCTTCTTACAAACATTCGTGTACTGTGTTTTCATTTCACTCAGTTCAAAATCCTTCCACATTTCTATTTTTATGTATTTTTTGACAAATAGGTTTTGTAGAAATGTGTTGTTTACTTTCCAAATATTGGGAGATCTTTCACATATTTGTCTGTTATTATTTCTAATCACTACCATGGCTGGAGAACATATATTCAACAGGATATGAATCCTTTCACATTCACTGGGTTTATTGTTGTGGTCAAGCACATACTATGTCTTGGTAAACCCCCAGTTACAATTTAAATAGTGTGTTCTACTGTTGTTTGGTGAAATGTTCTATAGATACCGAGCACACAAAGCTGGTCGGTAGTACTGTTTAAATCTTCTATATCCTTAAAGATTTTTTCTCAACTTCATTTATCAATAATGAGTGGTGGGAGATTTGTGATTACATTTGTGAATTTTTCCATTTTTCCTTGCAGCTCCCTTTCCCTTTCACTATGGTCTGGAACCTGTTTCCAGGCAGTGACCTGGGGCATCTCATTTAGGAATCTCCTCATTTATTTCCCATCTCTTAGGAATCTGGGTCTTTTATTGCCTAATAGTCAACATAATTTTTCAAATATATATTTTGTCTCTATTTTTCAGGTAGGAAGATCAGTCAAGACCCTGTACCCCATCTTGGCTGGAACATGAATTCCAGGCAGTCACTTGTAACATCTACTTCTTTCTCATCTTTATAAAATCCCATAAGTTCTTCTCAAGATCTCTGTTGGATGTACTAAGTACTCTCCATTTTCATTGCCTTCTCTTTAGTTCAACCACCAACTACCCCTTCTGATTTGTTATAGTCAATGGGTCTCCAGTGAATTTTCCTCTACCTACTTTACGTAAACCACTTCCCAGTCCATTCATCAGAAAGTACCAGAGAATCTTTATAAAAGCACAACCATGTCATGCCACAGTTTCCATCTTTAAAATTCTATAGTGCTTCTGTTCATTCAAAGACACCATAAAAGGATGAGTAGATAAGCCACAGACTAGAAGATATTTCTAGTATCTCTCTAATATATACCTAATCAACAATTATACACAGAATATTGAAAGACTTAAAAATATTCAAAAAGACAGTAAAATAACCCCAACAACAAACTCTTAACTAGCCATCCACAAAAATGACCTCCCATACAAATGAAAACATGTTTTCCCTCTCATTAACTAAGGAAATGCAATTTGAAATTCTAATGATGCCTCCCAATACAGGAAGGTGTTAGAAAAAAGGAAACAGAAAATGGTGCTAGAGAGCGTATTATTTGATACAACCACTCTAGACAACAACTAAATTTGAAAACGTGCATCCTCTAGAAGCCAACAATTACATTCTTAAGTTTTTAGCCAAGAAAACCTTTTACATAGATATATAAAGATATGACTATAACAGTTTTCTTAGCAGTATTGCTTCAAATAGCAAAAGAAACATTTATAGACTCATCAAAGGGGAATGACTACCCATGCGATGGAATATTATGCAGCAGTGAAAATGAACGAATCACAGAAACTGATACCATTATGGATGAATCTAACAAATGAGATATAGAATACATGCAAGTTACAGAAAATTTCAGACAATGTAATATCAATTTTATAAAGCCTAGAAGTACATGATATACTGTGTTTGCTTAGAGACACATACCTCTTATTGCAGTTTCCACAAAAGGGAATGTGAGATAAAATTAAAAGTTGATCAGGGCACTTGAGTGGCTCAGTCATTTAAGTGTCCAACTTTGGATCAGGTCATTATCTCAATGGTTCATGAGTTCAAGCCCCACATCAGGCTCTGTGCTGATAACTCAGAGCCTGGAGCCTGCTTTGGATTCTGTGGTCCTTCTCTCTGTCTCTCCCCAACTTGTGTTCTGTCTCTCTCTGTCTCTCAAAAATAAATAAAAATATAAAAGCTTTCAAAAATTAAGAGCCAATCTTGGAAAACATGAGTCGGGGAGAAGGGAAGTAAGAGGGAGGGGAAGGCAGCCAGTGAGAGGTGCAGTGTCAAGCCAGTTTCCATCCTGGGTAAGCGGAGCTTAATCCTCCAGAGAAAACTTGTGCCCCAGGATATCTCATCAGAGATGTGAGGGGGGTGGAGTATTTATGCACCTATTCCTGTCCATCTTTGAGGACTGCTGGGAGGAGGTATTAATCCTCTGGTACTTCTGGCATACAATGATGGGGACAAAGTAGACGTTGATGGCCAGAGCAAGTCCTTAGACAAAACAAAAACAAAAACAAAAATGCTATTCCTGGAAACTGGAAGTTGATCAAGACCGAAACAGAAAGTGTGGAGCAGAGAGCTGGGAGAGGCTGCCGTAAGTGACGGGCTAAGAACAGAAAACCAAGCAAGTGAATGAGAACACAGCATGAAGTATAGTGGTTATTTCTGAGGGATAAGAAGAGGTTTCAACCAAGGAGAGACACACAGATGCCCTGGTCCTTTTATTCCTGAGGCCAGGAGGTGGGTCCTTGCAGGAAACAGCAGGCACACTCAACTGAGGAAGTTTTGAGATACTGTTTACAAAGGTAAGGTCAGAGTGCTGGGATACCACAGGGGCCCTTGGGATGTTTCCCACTGGCTGAGCTAAAGAGGGAATTACCGGGGAGAACACGGCTGCATAGATGGATCCTGGCATCATCAAGCCCTCCTTCACTGTGTCCTCCAGTCTCCTGCTGGGCCCCCACCCTGGATGAATTCAAGAGGAAGCCAGCGGGGTGTGCAGAGAGGTCAGCCCAATAGAGCACAGATCAGGCCAACAAGACTCCACCTGGAGGCAAAGAGATGTTGAGCCCCGGTGGTGTAGGCTGTAATATTTTTCATATTTTTGAATACCTTATAGACCGCTGCCTACTTGTTTAAAATGTGTCCTTCACATGTCAAATTGCCTGGCACATAAATGCCAAAACCTGATAGGGCTTCCTGGTCTGCATCCCACCCCAGCCCTTCAGTCTCAGCCAGTGTGGGCTCACCAGCTTTCCCTCTTGTCACCACTCAGCTCCTTGGAGGTCCCATGCGTCATCTGTCCCTGCCTTGGGGTTTCCAGGCATGCTGTTCCTTTGGCATGAAATAGTTTTCTCACCCCTAGCTTTGCTCATCAACTGTTACTTACACCTCAGGCTTTGGTTTCAATGTCCCTGTTCCCTCACACTGCCAAAGTCCATCTGGTGGATACATCCACAAGTGTGCGTCTCCTTGCTCATTACACTTTCTTAACTTGTATATGAAATCACCAACACTGGCACCATGCACCCAATGTCCATGATCTCCTTGGCTTCTGGGGAAACACAGACAAAATAAGAAACGTGATTTTATTCATCATATGGCATTTACTGCCCCAGTGGAGACTGACACATTGTTCAAGCCTCACTCAGAGGGAAAATAGTAACCCTGGTATTGGTGTTGTATTGTATTGGAATCAGTGTTGTATTAGTATTAGAAACACTAGTATTCACATATCTTGTCCAGGTGTCTCACCTCAGGATGGGAACACAACCATGCTATGGAGTTCCAGGGCCTTTGCTCCTTCTAGAATCCATACACATATCATCACTGCCCCCAAAAGTAGGAGGGAACTTGGAATCTCTCAAGTGACGAAAGTGACACTTCTCAGGGACTCTGGGCTGCCATCAGATGGTGAACAGCATGACTCTGAGAGTCCACAAGAGATCAGTTAATGTAGAGACTAGACAGAAAAAATTGTAAAACCAGAAGGTAAATGCTTACTCTTTTGTGCTCTTCAACCTGATGGGAGTGACATGTAAGAATGTGGGAGACAATGTTTGCCATCCTTAACTGCAATTCTGTTTGAATATTATGCATCACATGACTAATAGCCTCTGAATAGGTCAGATCTCTGTCATTGTAACCAATGAATATAGTTCAGTAGGGGTACCTGGGTGGCTCTGTTGGTTGAGCATCTGACTCTTGATTTCGGCTCAGGTCATGTTCTCATGGTTTGTGGGATTGAGTCTCAAGTCAGGCTTCATACTGACAGCACAGAGCCTGCTTGGGATTCTCTGTCTCTCTCTTTCTGTGCCCCTTCCCCCGCTCACATGCAAGTGCACTCTCTTTCTCAAAATAAACATACAACAAAAGAAAATAAACTCAAAGTAAGCAAATAAACTAAGTAAGTACAAATAAACAAAATCCATTCCATGGAACAAAATGATGAAAAGGTGGGGTAGGGTGGTGGGATTGAGCCAGAGGCCCTGCAGGGAACCAGAGCCCAGGACCCCCTACCCTGGTATTCTTGGACCAAATTAGCTTTGAGGCAGGTTAGATGGAGGGGCCCAGAGGTGAGAGATGCCCTCTCAGGAAATACCCAGATTCCTCAGGCCACCAGCAGCTTCCTCTGCCAGCAACCCAACATGATGGGCATCAGGCCACTGATCCACAGAGGCTGGGGGCTGCCACAGGAAGGAACCACTGGCTTACAAAATGGTGACCCTCCTTTAAAGTTACAAATCAATGCCTGTTCCTTGTAGGAAATTAAGGCAACGAAGAAAAGAATCATAAGGAAACTGATAAGTACCCAAAGTACCACTTTTCAAGTTTTCCTTCCATGTTTCTTTTGCTTAAGAGTGTGGACTCTGTGTGTGTGTGCCTGCACATTGTGTGTGCTGCGTGTTGTGACGTATGTGGCTGTGTCATGTGTTAGTTTTGCAGGTATTCTGTATACAGCAGGATTAAGTGCCTGTGCATTGCATATGGTGGGTGTGTTACTGTCCTGTGTGCGCTATGGCAATATGGCATAGTAGGCCATGTTGTTGGTTTAGTGGATGTTCTGTGGCTGTGCACATGTGTGTTGTGTGTAGTGAGTGTGTGAGTGTGCACATGGTATGTATGTTGTGGTACCATGTGTGCTGTGTGTGAGCATGTTTATTTCATGTACCATGTGTTTGTGTGTTTTCTGTGTTGTGTACTGTTTCATGCATGTGCATCATGTGGTATGTGTGGGATGGGTGTGTGTCGTACACACTGTGCTGCCTCTGTGCGTGTGTGTGTTGAGACTCTGTGGGCAGATGTGCTGGGCATCTTAGCCATCTCAGAACTATCCCCTCTTTATGGCTAATGATATGCATCCAGATACTGAATTGGCAAATACTTTCCTTTAAACTAAATAACTAAATTTAAACATTTAAAAGGAAGTTTCTTAAAAAAAAAAAAAAACAAACATGAGATGACTAATGCATGAGGAAGTTTGGGCAACGCTACACTAGAAGGACTTTGAATCCTTCTCTCCTTCTCCATGATTCAGTGATACAAATTCTGAATGTTTCTTCCAGAAACTCAAGCTCTATAATAGGAGGTTACTACAAATATTCATAAATAAGTCAGATGGAATTAGGGAAGCCAAGCTCTCCTGCCCTCTGAGGAGCCAGCCTGGATGTGGACCACCCTCTGGCATCTGGGCGGGCGGGATCCATGGCCTCACCTGACTTGGGATGCCTCCCGGTGGGATATGGGAATAGCCCACACCCTGGCACTGACCCTTGGCTAACTGGCTCCTCCTAAGAGACCCACAGGCAGCCAGTCCCCTCCTGGGGGAAAGCCCCTGACCCCGAGGATGGAGCAGAGCACCCATCTCCACCATGTTTCAGCCCCTCCAAACTCTCTTCATCTTAACACTTTCCCCCTTAGCGAGAGGAAGACATGGTTCAGGGCCATGGGAAAGAAGCATCGGAGGCCTTGACCTTGGTGTGAACCCAAGGTGCCCTGTGGCCGAGCACCCCGTGACCAGGAAGCTGGGCCCCAGCAGCAATGGTGGTGTCCCCCTGGGACCTCCTCAGACTTGCATGAACGTCACTGTCAAGACCCCACAGCAAACATCTTGTATGTCTGGAAGTTTCCACATTGCTCTTATCCACATGCATGAATCCCCCTGAACCAACCTGCACAGAAGATATTGGAGACATTCTTACATTGCCAAACCAAGGGCCATGTGTGTGCCTCAGGAGGGCTGAGGCAGTAGACTCCTCCAGAGGACTTCGCGTATCTGGAGAGCTGGGACAGGTGGGTTTACCTTTGAGCTTCTCATGCTTTAATCAGCAGATAAGCCCCTTCCTTAGCATCACATGGTTATTAAGGGAAAGAACTGGCATTTAACACAGTTGTTGTGATCCCCACCTTTCTGCACCTTCTGTATCAAAGCCACCTCAAATGGGTGCGGTATCTGGATGGTGCCCTGCCCCCACATTCCCCACTTCAAGTGCAAACCTGCACCCTGGAAGAGCCCCCAGCTCCATGGAGATACCTGTCCCCAAATATTCCCTCTGGAGGGCTGCAAGCTGGCCACACCTTTCCAGGCGGAGAGCAATTTCTCTCTGAGACAGGCAGGGAACATAATGAATGAACAAGACCTTAAGGAAAAAGGAGAGCAAACCATATTTTTCTTTCTTTCGAGATAAAAATAATATGCCTGCACGACAGAATCTCCCATGACAGAGCTAATGTCCAGGAGCAAAACAAGAAAAAAAAAAAACAAAAAAACCTCTTATTCCTAACGCCAGCATAACAACATAGCAACAATGACCAAATAACCCCCCGAATCCATCCCAAGTGGAGCTGAGCCAGGACGCCTATGGAAGCTCTAGAGGGAATTCTTCCTTTTGCTTCATTTTACTGCTCTTGGTGAAGTGCAGCCAGAAAATATCTGTAAAAATTAACCTAAAACTTAATGGCTTATGTAAGAATGCCTTAATAAAAATATGTTGGCAAGGTTATTGAACTGTACAGCTACACCCCTCCCACTCAGTTCTTTTCAGCCTAATTTCTGTCTAAAGCTTATTCAGCAAACCCAAATGCCAATGCTCTCTTTCAATTTCCACTTCTTTGAACCTGCTAATTTACAAATAAGAAAGGATTTATTTGTGTTATTAGCTACATGTAACCTCTTGTTGAAGACGTAGTTTTAAATACTGAAATCCTGAGATGTCCCGAGATCCACCAAATATCTGAAGAATGACTTTGATTTTTTTATTCTGCAAGCTGTGTTTGATTTACATCAATTAGGGCCTCCACATAAGGTATCATATAACAGGAAGGCTAATAACCCAGAAATAACCTCATTAAAAGAGACAGCATATCAGTCTAAACAGAATGAACTCTAAGCAGAAAAATTAGTGACCTGGAAAGTAGCAGGAAGAGGTAATGGCGGTACCAAGAAAAAATACATTCCCGTTAGCAAGTCAAAGGAGAAATCACCAGCAATAAAGTAAAAATACAATAGAAGCAGAAACAGAACAATTTTTTAATGTTTTTAATCTATTCAAATCCTGGAATATGCAATTTATTTTCCCCCAGTCAAAAATAATCTCCGAAATCAGACATGTGTACCTTGTAGCCTCGAACACGAACAGTCTACACCCAGCTTGCTCCTGGGTTGGGTGTATTGACCACATCTCCATGGCCCAGCAGGCTCTCAGGCTCTGGGTTTTCCTACCATCATGAACAGTTCTGCAGATTGGCAAGCCTCTCTTTGACCATGACCCACTTGATCTCAGTTCGTATAAGGTCTTTTTCTCACACTGGGCTCTATTCTATGGCACAAACCATCAGAGAAGCAAAGTTCTCCTCTCTGTCTGTCCATATGGGTTCCCAGTGCCCTCCTCTGGATTCCCATACTATGAATTTTATGAACAAAAAGTGTGCCAAGAAAATGACTACTTGAAGCCTCACACATGCAACTTGGTGAAAGAAAGAACAAGAGAATGGAAGGAAGATAAGGAAGAAAGGATGGAAGGAAAGAAAGAGAGAGAGAAAAGAGTTGCATCAGAGGTAGAGCATTTCTTTTTTTATTATTATTTTAATGCTTATTCATTTTTGAGAGACAGAGAGAGACATAGCATGAGTGGGGGAGGGGCAGAGAGGAGGGAGACACAGAAATAGAAGCAGGCTCCAGGTTCTGAGCTCAATGTGGGGCTCAAACTCACAAACCGCAAGATCGCGACCTGAGCCAAAGTCAGACGCTTAACTGACTGAGCCACCCAGGTGCCCCAGAGGCAGAGCATTGAACTAGTAATGTTGCCATGGGTGATCCTACAAGGCTACTTCAAGTGGCATCCAGATCCTGCACTAGTAGAGTGAGGCCATGACATTGACATGATTTTGTAAGTAGCAGATTAAGAGTGGGATTGCGATTGAGTCAGTGAGAACATCCTAATCATCTCTTACCCAGATTTCCCATAGGCCATTCTTTGGCATGTAGAGCCACCAGAGAGAAGTCTCTTCTCCCAGAGAATCGCTCTTTGGAGCAATTCCTCAGCAGCAGGAGACTCAAGACCCTTCATCCTTGCTCAGGCCAAACTGAGAAAGAGGAAGGCCACGGTGAAGACCAAGATTCTGAGACCAGGGAGAACCTGGGGCAGAGGGATGAGGGCTTGGCCCCGAATAGCCCACTCTGCGGCCACCTCTAGGGCCTCTGGACATCAGGATCAATAAGGACATCCCCTTGTCATTTAGTCCATGTCATTCCTCTTCCGCTCCATCCCTTTCTGGCAAGTGGGTTTGTCAGTGTTCATAGTGCTGGGCTCCCAGACCTGATCTGGGGTGGAGGCAGGAAAGGGAGACAAGGAAAGGGTGAGAGTGGATGACTCTTTGAACAAGTCTGACAGGAAACCTTCCACTTCCTGCAGTCAATCCTCGGCTCCTCTCTGTCCCCTGGGGAACCATGCAGGCAGATGGGCATGTGACCATGGGACACGTGACCTGGACCACAGGGTCAACATATGCCTTTGAGTTCACATCCCTCCTTCCTTCCCCAGGTGAATCCTGTAATCACTTGTGTCCCCCAGCTTCTCCACACAAGCCCAGCACAACTCTCTTTCCTTTGTCCATATGCCTTTTCCTGCCCACTGTCCTCAGCCAGAGCCATCCTTCCTGGCCTCCCATCCTCATTGACACATCGCTCAAATGCCAGCTCCCCTTCCTTCCTGACAGCATAGGCCAACAAGCTTTCCAGCACTTCCAGCCTCACCTCCTGGCTTAACCCCAGAATCACGGGATCCCTCCCTTTTTTTACTCTGTCATTGTTGTGATTTTTGTCTCTCCATAATTATTCCCGAATGATGGCTAATGCAAACCCTGCTTCTCTAGGACAGGGACCATGGACTTGGCTTCCCGAGTGGACCAGGAAGGGAGTTCAGAGCAGGAACCTGAGTGAGGACTTAGCCAGTGGAGGGACTAGCGGAGGCAGCTGTCGCCATGTGGTGAGGTTGGACCAACGCTGCCAAACATTCCCTTTCACAAAAAGAAAAAAGAAATTGAAACAAGTCATTAAGATTTTTGAACTGTCCTAGGATTGGCAACCAATCCGATAGAAGTTAGTTATATGCATGAGTTGGCCAACCAGAGTCTGCTGGTGACCAATCCAGCCCTTGGCCTGTAGGCTGTGTGCTCCCTCAAGGAGGTGGAGGGAAGATCCTTGCAGGCAGTAGGCGCCCACCTCTCCTGCAGCCCACATGGCTGTGGCCCAGGGCTGGGAAGATGTCACAGGCTGGGGACAAGCTGGGGTCATCCTGCACCTCCTCTTCCAGGAGGAGACAAGGCTTCCTCCCTGTGCTCCTGCCCTGAGGGTGGGGCCATCTTGGCTTTCCTCACAGTGTCATTAAGGCAAAGAAAACAACCATAAAGTGTTTCATTCCACTCTGAGGAGTGCCAGAAGAGCTAAGAGCTTCTTAAGTAGAGTCCTTCCAAGCCATTTGGACCCCTTCTATAAATAAAGCTTTAGACAATCTTGGAAAAGCATATTTATTTATCCGATAGATCACAACGGCTCCATCGAGCCTTTAGCCCTGTGGTGTGCTCCTCAAGCACTTAGCTCCCTTCCACCTAGTTAGGCCTCTTTCTGGGCAGCAAAAATGGAGGTTAACCCCTTAGACAAGCAGTCAGTCCTCCTCTCAGAGGGCCTCGCTCCGATCTGAGCCATTAACACGGAGGCGGCAGCAGATGCCAAGGGGGAAATTATTAATAAGCAGTGGCTGAGTGACTCCAAGCCAGCAAAAACATTTCAAAAGTGGCTAATGGCTAAAGGAAAGGGGCGGGAAGAAGGGAGGAGGAAGCCACTGCGTTTTTCTCAAAACAGCAGGGGGAAAAGAAAGGAAAGGAAAGAAGAACAGTGAGAAGCGGACACATGATTATGGGTTTCACCTGCCTCAATTTCTGGCACCACGAGCTTTTCTTGGGTCATATTGTATGGAGGAAAAAGCCTTCTCAACCTCAGCTCTATTGATACTGGGAGGCTGGAAGATTCTTTGTTGCTGGGGACTGTCCTGTGTATTTTAGGATACTTTGCAACTTCCCCGGCCTGTACCCTTTAGACGTCGGTAGCAGCCCCCTCTCCTGGCAGGACAACCAAGGTGTCTCCAGACATAGACAAATGTCCTCTGGGGAGCAGAATTGCCCCTGGTGGAGAACCACTGGACAGACTTAAAGATAAACTTGAAAAATCAGCGCAGAAAAAAAAAAAATAGTAGACCAAGAGGCTTGAGGAGAGCTGACCTTTGTTCAAGCCCCAGCTCTACCACTTCCCAGGTGACCTTGATCAAATTACTTCATATTTGGGTCTCAATTTTCTCATCTATAAAATGGGATGATACTTAACATGCCAACCACATGAGTTTTTGTGAGAGTGAAAATATTTTTAAATCATATCCTTAGCACAAAGTTGACCACACAATAAGAAATCAGATATCACTATTACTGTAATCCTTATCATCACTGTATGCAAATGGTCTCTTTCGAAATCTAGCACGCTGTTTCTGATCCCACCAGCCAGTCCTCCATATCACAAAAAAGAAAAAAGAAAGAAAAAGAAAAAGAAAAAGACTTTTGCTGTGTTAGAGATTAATTAGTAATGCCAAACCCTCCCTCTCCTACTCTCTCAAACAAAAATTATATTCCACAAAGGCCTTTCACAGACCCTTAAAATATTTGTATTAGTCACGTAATTGTCACTTGTAAGAGACTGGAATCAACTCTTAGAAGAAGAATATTCCAGAATGTTGTGGGTCAGCTCAACATTCCAGAATTAAAAAGGAAGACGCTGGAACCAGGCTTAGCCAAGGGCAGGAGTAGGGTGGATCTGGGGTCTTAGTAGCAAGGACTATCCCGTATTCCTGTCAGGACATGGCCTTTGGAAAAAATTTGTGCCAATGTTTTCCCTTCTATTCTTGAATTACCCTGCTCAAGTTTCAAAGTCCCAGGGAAGAATGTAATTGGCTAGGCTGGGGCCACATGCTCACCCGGGCCTGGGTGAGATGTTGGGCCCTTTGATAACAGACCTATTCAGGCTATATGTGGTGAGGACAGGGCAGGGGTCTTTTCTGAACAGCGATTGGAGAGTATTTACCCTCTGAAAAACAACAGTATGGTGAGGACTGGGTGGGAAAAAGCAACAAATGTTTCCCATTCTCTGTACCCAAGGACGCACCCATCTGCCCTTTGTTGGGACAGCAGCTGTGTGTTCCCTCGGTCCAGAAGGCACAAGCACTCCACCCAATCAGGATCTACTTTACGCTTCGTCAGGACCCCTGCCTTGGAATGGCCTGACATCCCAACGAAAACAGGAGGCACGGCCAGAGAAGGTACCAGGCTAGGGTTCCCACTTCCTCTTGGCTAAGAGGGCTGGACGCCTTGCTGTCTCCCCAGTAGCGCTGTCTAGCGCCCTTCCATCTGCCAGGTTCTGAGACTATGTCCATGTTCTGTCCTTGCTTCTTCCCTTCACCATAGAGGACGAAGCATGGCCTGTCCACTCAGTTACTACTCCAGCCCTGCACACACTTCATTCTCATCTCCACATATGAATAGGAGCCTAATGAAACCTCACCTGGAAGGAGGTTCCCGGAGCTGAGTAACCCACAGCCTCCTTCAGGAAAGAAACCCACGGATGTGTACAGGAACCAACATGGCATCTGTGGGGTCACAGCTAAAGTTGAGCTAAGGGGGAGTGAGGGCTGGCATGTTTGGAAGTATTGATTTGTCAAGATGCAAAATACAACCTGAGAAGCATCTTTCTGCTGAGGTTACCATTTATCCCGGAAGATGCTCTTGGCACTAAAGCATGGCATGAAAGCTTCCCTTCGATGGCAGGATAAGGGAAATGTTAGACACGCAGAGAGAGTAACTTGGCACCCGAGATTTATTAATATTTCACACGTGGAAGGCCTGCGTTCCAGGCCTCGCTCATTGCCTGCTGGGGAGGAATCCAGGTAAACAAATTCACATCACTGAAAACAGAACCTCACCTTGACGTCTCGTTCCCTCATCAGATAATGAAGGCGAACTAATTATTCCGATGTAAGTACTCCTGTGTCTTTCAGACAAAAGAATGAATACCTGTGGTTTCTCCATCATAATATCCTTGGGGACAAAACTTAAATCATAATTTCACTAATGACACACAGAAGAGATTGGATCAATTTTTCCATAGACTCAGGATTTGGCAAGGAAGAGATCAGACTGAAAAGTTGAAATGAAAAGTAAACTGGGGACACTTTGTTCTTCACAGGGCTTTTTCTACTCAGATGAATCTGCAAGAGAAATAAAAATAATCAGAGGTCATTTGGTGGGCAGATTCCAGCTCTAGGATTCCCTGTGATTTGTTCAAAGGAAACATATACCTTCCTCCTGCCCTTTGCAGAGATGGCCAGGCCTGCGTGTACCCACATCAGTCAGTCCAGGTGACAAGAACAGATGTCACATAAGGCCTGTGGCTTCTGGCCCCACCTGTTACTAGAACCTCATGGTGACTACTGAAGAGATCTGTCATGACAACAAAAAGAAAAAAATTCCAGCCGAACTTTAATAGTTTCAGCCAAAAGGAGTGAAAAGTCAGGCACAAACCAGTCATTTTAAGAATCAGTTTGCCTTGCCTTTTTTTTTTTTAAACTATTTTTATCTCACTGTAGCAGAATCATTTAAGATCCTCGAGGGCCTTTGAAGACTATCTACTGCCAGACTGTCTGCTGAAAGGAGGTGCCCTGTTAAGGATAATATTTGAAAAGAACATCTGACACTGAATTTCATAATTAGACTTTGCATTTCATGTATACGCTCCAAATGCATTTGATAGCTTGTCCGGACTTTAGGGCTAGGGTTCCTGAGTCTGCAGGTAATTCTCTCCCCACATTCCCTCTCTGAGGACAGAGCTACACCCTCCAGAGTGTGGGCTGGGAAGGCTTCCGTCTTCCTGCCTGGTATGCACTTGGAGCCAGCATCGATTACAGCTGCCCCCACTGTCCACTCTGGTGACACCTGCTTCCCTACCAGGCTGCCACTGCTGCATGCTGAAGTCCTGCAGCCTCTGCTCTGCCCAGCATCTGGCCCAGATGGCAGCATTCTGGACACATCATAGGTGAGTGAATTAAGCCACCCAAGAGGCATCAGCCGGCAGGCAGGGATGGAGCTGAGGCCAGAAGGGCCGAAGCAGAAGAGAAAAGTCACCAGCCCTTTTCATCATGTTCCGTTATCTGTAAAATGGGGATGATAAGCCACTATGTCATCACAGGTGGTGTGGGGGCTCTCTGTGTGCGTGCCACATGTACACCTGGGCCACCACCATGTGGGATCCTGTGGTGGGCTTTGCTGTGAACATACAGTTGATTCAGACTAACTGTGAGGCCTAATTCACCCAGACCATGTCTTGACACCCAGGCCCCTTTGTCTCCGCATGTGGTGAGGTCACCACAGATCCCCTGGGGTCTCCCCAGTGAGTATGGACATTACCTCTCCATTCCAACCTGCGTGTGTCATGGAGAGAGAAATCACCTCCAGGCCAGAGGGGAGTAATGGTCAGCAGGGAAGGCCGCACAGAGGACAGCCAGAGCTTGCCCCTGCTGTGTTCCCACGGTGCCCATGTCCACAGAGTGGGCCCCCCTCCACAGAGCATGTGACCCTCTCACGAGGGCACCTCCTCTGTCACCTGTGTCTGACACTTACCATGTGTCCCGTAGACAGTATAGAAGTGGCAAATGGCAGCCTGAAGACCAAATTTAGCCCGACTTCACCTTCTCTTAGGAGAGCCCAGGACCTGTATACATTACATTTGACTGTCTCCCCTGTAGGCTTCCCCAGGATCTTTGCAGTGGCCCAGGTAGGCATTGGTGTTTGCTACCCCGGAAATAAGTAAGCAAAGGCATAAGATTCTGCAATGAAATGTAGGATTCTGATAAGAGGAAATCAATATGGAGGCAGAGCAGATGGAAGGAAAGCAGGAATGAAAAGCTCCAGGTAGGAGCGTGCCCTGATGTGTTTACAATGGTGGAAGTCAGCTAAGGGCTGCCATGAAGGAAAGAACGTGTGCAAGCAGGGAGGTGAAGGTCTGGTTATAAATCGAGGTGGGATGGGTCCTTCTCTCTGGGAACAGGACATTGGACATGTGACCTTGGCCCAGTTTTCCCAAACTATCATTCTCAGCTCCACCTTGGCATTTTTGCCCTATCTATAAACTGTCTATTCTAAAATTTACTTTTAAGAAAATGTGCCTAACTTAAAAAAATGTATTCTCATCCTAAACCATGAGCTCTATCAAATTCGTGATTTTTCGTATGCTAGTTATGTTTCTTCTGATATACATTTAAGTGAAAATATTATCACAAAGGCCCTTCTGCTCCCACCTGAAAGTGCTTAATCCACTGAACAGGATCTGAGTTCCACACTGGGATGTACTCCTTAGTCTTTCTTTCGTCAAAAAGCAAGACCATGGGGGACCTTGGTGGCAGAGACAGTTAAGCACCTCACTCTTGATCTAGGCTTAGGTCATGATCTCACAGTTCGTGAGTTCAAGCCCCACATTGGGCTCTGCCCTGATGGTGTGGAGCTTAGTTGGGATTCTCTCTTTCCTTCTCTCTGCCCCTTCCCCACTTGTGCTCTCTTCCTTTAAAATAACTCAATAAACTTTAAAAGTATATGTATAAAAATTTTTTTTGAAGGCAAGACTGTGACAAAGCCTTTCCCCATGAGCTCCAGTTAGGAACTCCTCAGGAGTGACTCTGTAGCCACTTAAATGAAGCCACTTTTTTTGGCAAACAAGAAAAGCATTGATGAATTGGTGTGTCTTTTCTCGGCTCTCTGAGTCTAGGATGTAGAATCTCTTTTTTGACTTTTCATCTCTCAATCCCACTGAGTCTCAAATTGTGTTTATTCTTCTGAGTCATTCACCCTTCTTTCCTCAAATCCTTCTAATCTTTCTCTGCTGACCTAGACATCATGAGTGGGGTAGGCCAATATCACCCAAAGTTCAACCTGGCATCAACTGAACTCATTCTGAGTAGACTATGGAGCCCTCCCGCTTGGCTCAGAAACCAGCCCTGCCATTCACCTGTATGATTATAAACATATCCATTAGCTCTCTGTGCCCCAATTTCATTGTCTGTAAAAATGGGATGATAATACTAGCTCCCTGATAGAGTTGTTGTACCAAATTAAATGAGTTAATCCATGCAAACACTTAGAACAGTGCCTGGAACATAAAAATATTCACTATATGTGAGCTATCATTATAATTATTACTTATTATTTTATCCCACTAAATAGATTTCTTTCCCAAATATCTCATCCTTCAAAGTTCTCAAGTTCAATTGTTTCCCTCCTTGTCTTAGGCCGAGTTTTTCTATTTCTTCCTGGGAGGCCATGGGATTCACCCTTTCTATATTGCCACTCCTGGACCCTTCTCACTTCACTTCATTCTCAGCTCATGGCACCAGCCTCCAGAGAACTGCATCTCTTAGACCTCACTTCCATCCATCCAGCTTCACTTAGGTCACCTTTTTGCTCTTCCATCTGGAACATCCAATATTTCCCCATTTCCTAACCACTGAAGAGCAAGCTTTCTGATGGGCTTTCAAGTCCTACTACATTTGGCCTCACACAGTCCTACCACTCATATTTCTCAAAGTCCACACATATATTATCATCCTGGGTCAGATCATCCCACACAGTCCCCAACTAGGTGTGTTCAGACCACCTTCATACATTTCCAAATGCTTTGTCCCCTCCCTACCTTAAAGTTCTCTTCATGGTTATATAAACTAGTCCCCTTCTTCAAGTAGCACATCTGACTCTCATTGCTGCCCTTATGTCCCAAGGAACTGGCAGAAGACCTGGACTCATTTATCCCCCATCTCTGTGGTCTGAGGTTATGGGAAAGTAACCCAGCTAAGCTAATCAAAGGCTTCAGGAAGCCCCAGTGATTGGTTCAAGTGAGTGGACTGAGCCAATCAGAGTCACTCCTAGGGAGTTTCTAACTGGAGCTCATGGAGTAGGCTTCTTTCCACTGGGAGATAAGCTCAGAACTGCCTGGGGAAAGGTGCCAGTCTTATGAGGAGGTTGACATGCAAGGAATCAAGTCAGAGAGATAAAGACAGGAAGTACTGAGAGTATCAATTTCTCTGATTCCAGATGCTCTTGTCCTTTCCATGATTTCACATGAAAACAACTCCAGAATTCTGAAAATAAATTACTACCTGCCTTTTTAAAAAAAAGCTATTCAGGGGCATCTGGGTGGCTCAGTCATTTGGGCATCTGACTTCCGGCTCAGATCATGATCTCATGGTTCATGAGTTCGAGCCCCACATAGGGCTTTGCACTGACAGTTCAAAGCCTGGAGCCTGCTTCAAATTCTGTGTCTCCTCCTCTCTGCCTTTCCCTTGCTCATGCACCGTCTGTCTCTCTCTCTCAAAAATAAATAATAAACATTTTTTTAATTTTAAATATTTAGGGTTGGTTCATATTTTGGGAAAATAAAGGAAGCTTATAATCCAGTCTTGATCAAGTGAGGTATTTCTTGCTTGTAGATATTCACATATATGAGTTATCTCTATCTGTAAGGGAAAGGACTGTGCTTTTCTTTTTTTTTTTAAGTTTTTTTTTAAAATGTCTTTTGTTTATTTCTAGGAGAGAGAGAGACAGGGTGAGCAGGGGAGGGTCAGAGAGAGAGGGAGTCACAGACTCTGAAACAGGCTCCAGGCTCTGAGCTGGCAGTCAGCACAGAGCCCGACTCGGGGCTCGAACCCACGAACGGCGAGATCATGACCTAAGCGAAAGTCGGACGCTTAACCGACTAAGCCACCCAGGTGCCCCAAGGACTGCGCTTTTCTTATTTCTCTCCCCAGTATTTAGCACCATCTTGGGCACAGAGTAGGTGCTCACTAAATACTTGCCCACAGAGTATGTTACAGCCAGCTTGTAGGTCCAGTTGCAAACAGAAAAATTCTACATTATCTAGAGTTAGCCTACAAGGACACCAGTCACAAATGTGCAAGAATCGAGTCACAGAGAATTATGGTTTTCACAGTAAAGGTTGCTTAAAACAAAAGCCCATTTATCTGCCTGCAGAAGACATTTAATCAATTTACATGAGGGATTTCAAAATTAGTCAGACTGTAATGAACTATGAAATACTGATTAATGCATTTTTGCAATGTTTGATTAGAAACTTAACACGTACGCTAGCACATTTTACCATTACAGCATTTATATGTTAATATTTTGTTTCTTACAATTGCCACAGCAGATATTCTGAATTGCAGAACCAAAGTGTATTTCTGGTTAACAATATGTAAAGTCTTTCTTGATGCTAAAGAGGTATTTCACTTTGGAAAGGTGGAGGGATTCATTCATGAGGTACATTCAGTTTGGAGCTGATTATTAGCTGTTAAATTATTTGGAGGCCCTCCAGAAACAACTAGAAAAAGAGGCAGCCTGTCTCCCAACCTGGCTGTCTCTTAACAACCAGGCATTCTCTGAAAGAGAAACAATCCCAATCTTACAGTCCTGAGCTTATGAGACAGAAGGAGCTGAACTCTTTTGGCCAGAATTTGAATTAAGCACCACAGACCAAACTGTTGAGTCCCTTCCCAGTGCCAAGGGAATTAACTGACTATGAATCAGAGGGTTTTAAAAATCCCTTCAAACTTAGAGAGGCAGTTTCATTTGTTAAGGATGCCTCCAAAGACTTTTGTGCCCATGTACTTCATAGTTCTGGAAGGCAAGTGAGTCTCTTGTATGTAATTTGAATGCCCTTTCTCCTGGCAAGATGAACCAGCCCAGAATATCAGGTGGCATTGGGGTCTTGAAAGGGACAACATTTTGAACTACAAGAATCCAGTCAATTAGAAGTATAACCTTTGTAGTTTCAGTTACTTAAAACAAATCCCACTTGTACACATGCAGAAACAGAAGACATCTAAAGAGGCAGATTCACACACACACACACACACACACACTGCTAAAAATTAGCAGCTGAAGAATTTGAAGAGGGATCCCCACAGTAAGTTCCTAAAAGCACAAACGTGCTAAGCACAGCCCTGGTCATGAGATAATCTGATATATGCTGGTTTTGAAAGTACTCCAGGGGAAGTTCCATCTCCACAGAGCGTGCTAACTCCCAAATAGAAATGTACAAATGCACTCACAGAGAGAAGAGGAAGAGTTCACATGTGTGAGTGTGCATGTGAGTGCACGTGGTGTAAGGAACATACTTCATGATTATCACAAGTGCAAGCAATTATCTCGCATTTAGATTTTAAGTCTCCTTAGAATTTCAAAAATCATTATTTTTCAGGATCGCCATTATTCTGATTCATTAGCAAGGCATACTTATTAGGATCTTAAAATAACCAGGACGCTGGACATGTAAAAACATGTTTCTTGCTGTCATGACAACTGAGTAACAACAATAATGCTCACATCCAAACGGCAACAGAGAGCAAACTTATCGTGCCTGAATATAGATAAGTCAATTATGGAATCATCAAAAGAACAACGGCTCTGTCAATGCAAAGATGATTCTAAAATAATCAATAATGACAATCTTGTTTGGTAATTGGCTATTTGTTTCCAATATGGGTGCTACGTTTAGTCCGCATGAAAATGTAGCAGTAGAAGGGGGGGAAAAAAGGGAAAATCTTTCAGTTTAGGGTTGGTGGTTGTCAGTAGCAACAAATAATGGAAAATTGCCATCTGGCTTCTTTTTTTAAATGAGATTTGAATAATCAATTTAATAATGGATAGAGCACTTGCTTACAGAAATAATCCATTGTCATCGCCGGGGAAAAAAAAAACTTTGGCGCAGAAGACAGAGCTCTGCAGTACGACTATAAGGTAAAGCAAATAAACATCTATGTACATGCCACAATTTTTATTTTCGCTGCTGACTTTACATAAACTAGAGAATAACTCTTCCTTCTATATGCTTAGCTCTTCACATTCCGTGTTTAATAATCAGGACAAAATCTACAGAGCAGTTGGCTCGCTATAGGCATTCAACTCTACTGATGGCTCATGGAGAAGATCACACACACGCACACACACGGGAGAGTTTCTTTTTTAACACATTTTTCCCCATCGTCATGTGACATAGAGTAAGAGAGGCCCGATTTCAGCAGAACAGAGATCAGAATGCATCTGGCTGTGGTACGTGGGTGCGTATGCGTGTGTGTTTCCTCTACACAACTGCATCAGAGGAGAGGACTATTTAGAAAAGGAGAAAAAAGATGACACTCGGGTTCAGGGTGACTCATTCATTTACATGATAAAAATGAAAATAGCAGGCAAAGGTATTTCTACCCGGTGCAAAGCAGGAATGATGATGCCAGAATATAGGGCTCATATCATATCCTTATATGCTTTTTTAAAAATGAAATATGCATGTATGGTATCCCATTGGCCTCAAAAGATCCTTGAATCTTTTACTAAAAAATTCACTGTGTGATTTGAAGGAGAAATAAGGAATGGATTCCAGGCCCTGCCAATTTTTAGAAAGTGGAGTCAGCCTCCAAAAGCAGCATTTGGGGTCTACTGACCTATCTGACTAGAGGGTGGGGGCTTCTCATCACCTCCACTCCCTGAAAATGTGAGGGTATGAGGAAGGATTACCCTGCTGAACCCCTGTCTGGTGTTCTTTCTCTGGAACTCCTAATCTACCCAAGGAAAGTTCTCTTTCATCCTGTGCTGATTTTTCTCCTTGGTGGTATCATTCTATAATTACCCCTCTGAGGGACAGATTGCCTGCCTCTTCTCTGACGAAAGACACTTTACTGTTTACCTCTGTCCCTCCCCCTGCCAATCTACTTTTAATTCACTCCCAGGAGATCTGTAGTGATGCCGACCTTCCCTGGGTCAAGGTCCCATTAACTCCCTTCGTTCATTAGGGAAGTTGAAATTGGTTTACTTTCATCCCAGAGACTTCCTCTGGGACGTGACCTTGCACCAGAGACATTGGAGCTTCCTTGATCCCAAGGTATGCCTATCCCACTTCTGCCTCATATCCAGCCTTGGACCATAGAGTGTTTGGTCAAGTCTCAGATCTATGCTGTACAGCTGGTTCAGACCCTCCTTCTGGCTGGGGCTGGTGACCTCTAAGGCCAGAGCCCCACAGTGACCACACACACTTTCCCTGTGCTTCCGGAGACCCCTCCCTATTTCTGGAAACAGCAAAGCCAGCACGCTTAATGTCATTCATCCTCTCACAACTATCTGAGCCTGGATTTCTGTGGCAGAGTCAGGGACCTAAGGATTTTCGGAACACATTTTTACATCCTTATCATCATGAACAGATTCGGTCCGAAAAGAAGCTCCCATCCTAAAAGAACAGCTGTGTTCTGGTCCCAATGCTTTCCTTGCTCTTGATCCTGATCTGATCACTCCTCCAGATCCCTAAATGCCTTCTCATTGTAGCACCTTCTGTCTCCTCCTTCCTGCTGGCCCCTTCTCCTGTCTCCTGTCACACCCAGGTCAACCGTCCCTGAAGAGGAGTAAACATTTCCTTCATTCCACATCGTAGAGGTCCAATGGGCCAGTATACACTCAGGTCACAAGTCCAAGAAGGACACTCATGGTTCACATGGCTCCCTGGGCCTGAGCAATCAGAGGGCAGGCATATGAATCTGCTTCAGCTGCCATAACTAGATACACAGACTTGGGGGTTTAACAACAGTCATTTATTTTCCCTCAGTGGTGGAGGTGGGAAGTTCAAGATCAAGATGTTGGCAGCTTTGTCCGTCATCTTGGCTCACAGATGTCCGTCATCCCTCTTTGTCCTCTCATGGTCTTTCTTCCATGTGCATGCATCCCTGGTGGCTCTTGATGTGTTCAAATCTCCTCTTCTCCTAAGGACACCAGTCAGATAAAATAGGTCCCACTGTCGCAGCGTCATTTTAACTTAATTGCCTCTTCATAGGCCCTGTCTCCAAATACAGCCACATTTTGAGGCACTGGGTTTAGGGCTTCAACATATGTATGTGTTGGGGCAAGGGGAACAACTCAACCTATATTTATAGGTGAGAACATCCAAAGGATGTGCACCCAGTGATGAAAGGAGACCAGCAGGTTACATTCCTGGGGGGCTCAAGGGGTCTGAGGCAGGAAGGAAAAGAATGTTGGGTCCCAGAGGCCAAGATAAGAGGCTTCAAGGTTGAGCTCAAGCAGGATGGCCTGATGCCAGAGACCAGAGCTGTGAGGCAGGGGGATGAGGCAGAGCAGAGAGGAAAACCTGAGACCCAACGATCAGGCTGTCCCTGGTGCCCATGAAAAGCAGAGTCAGCAACGTCAAGCAAGGCAGCAGGACCATGGGGCTCTGAGTAGCCAGCAGGAGACAGGAAGGAAGAGGCTATGGGTGCAGAGAAAAGTTCTGTGAAAGCTCAGTAGTAAAACAGAAAGATACCAGTGGAGAGGATCAGGTTGAGGATACTAAGTTGGGACAAGGGGGAATAATCATTGTAGAAGAAACAAAATGGTCAAACCAATAGTGTTTATTCAGTTTGTATATACTAGGGCTAGAAACCTAAACCATTAAAATAAAGTCACTAGAAGTTCAAAGCGGGTTTGTTACGATGATGACAATAATAATAATAATCATTGCTTATTAGTGTATCAGAGATCCAGAGAACACATTACAACCATCATTTCATGAAAGTACCACCTCTGCCAACTTCTGCTGTGACACAGAACATGGGAAAACTCAAACACAATTTTTAAAATTTTATGTATTTATTTTGAGAAGGGGGAAGGAGCATAGGGAGAGGGAGAGAGAGAATCCAAAGCAGGCTCCACACTGTCAGTACAGATCCAGACATGGGGTTCGAACCACAAACCATGAGATCATGACCCAGGCCACAACCAAGAGTCTTATGCTTAAAAAGCTGAGCCACCCAGGTGCCCCTCAAACACATTTCTAATCCCTCATCATCACTAATGGATTCATTTCCAACCATGACTCTTAGTTTAACTAAGTAAGTAAGTGTTCTCAGGGAAATGGAAACACAAGACACCCCTGCACTTTATGCGTGTTTCCTCACACTTCTTTCCAAATTTAAAATAGCATCCATGTGCCACTTTCCTTGCCCTGTGAATGCACACAGTGCTGCACCATCACTGGCATCCTTGCAGGCACTCAGGGAACCACACATCCTGCTGGCCACCTCTGCATATGGACTCAGACTTGCAGCTTGGGAGCTGTTTTGTTAGGTGCTTGATCCAGAATATTAATTACTACCAGGTCTGATGAATTAAGTAATCTTCCATAAGAGGACAATCCCCACAAACATCAAAGATTTGCATATAAGGACAAGGTTTTTGTGCTCTATTCACATCAGGCAAGAAGCCCTCATTATAGGGGGAGATTTTATGAATACTGTAGACTCTTTCTAGACTTAGGAAAGGAGACTTTTCTGTCTCAGAGCCTCCTTCTAGAGGCTTATACAATGATTGGACTCATGAACCCCACACTAATGAACAGGTTGACCAGGCATTGCTGGGGATAAGAGGCTGGACATGGCTAAAATTTGGTGGCATTGTCAATTTTCAACTTTTGGCTCTTTCCACCTCAGTTGAAAAATCTAAAACCTACTCTTCAAGAAACAGGAAAGGCACTCTCTGAGGATAGGGTGGTGACCAGCACCTCTTCTCAAAAAGACAATATGCAGAGTAGTGCAGGAAAGAAAGACACAAACAGGCAACGATTCAGCAAGGAGAGGGTGATTGACTCAAGATGGGGTGATAAAGATCAATTACCGGGGCTTGGAGTTATGACACCAACAAAGTTACAATGACATTAGCACAAAGAGAGAGACACAAATCCATTACAAAGATACAATCAAATATTCAAAAAAGCCTGGCACGCTCATTACTTATTCATGCTAATACAAGTATATTAAGAAATCTAAACAGTGTTAGCGCTCAATCACTCACAAACCAAATGAGGTTTTGCATTTATCAGACCCCAGTCATCAGCGCCCAGTATAGCTGTACAAAGGTGGTAATGTGACATAACTGGAGATATTTATATCAGCCTACATGGCCTGAGAGATACACTAGGATTTATTAAACTCAGTAATGCCGTCACATTCAGCAGAGCAATAAAAGAAATAACTGTGCAGAAGTCATTTCCCCAGACAATAAGATTTACCTTTGCAATCTCTTAAAGATGTTGTATCTGTTTTCAAAGGGTCGCTGGCAGCATTTCCGACCTTAATAAACTATTTACAGATTAATTTTTTCAACAGAGGATGGGGTGCCCAAAAGTAGGTTCCATCCTGGAGAGCTGGCGACAGACTCAGCCTTTCTTTCCCTGATGACTCTGAGCACAGGCAAGCAGACTCCATTTTCTCAGGGATTCTGTCTTTTATTAAGTGACATGACCTTGATTTCCAATAAAGAGAAGTCCATTCAGGACTCCAAGGGGTAACCGCACGTTGCCCAGGGACACAGATTTGGGGGAGACTGGGGTATTTAATAAGACACAAGTTTTACAGTGAGGAGCACAGCATGGAACACAGCAGAATATTCTTGAAAATAGATCAACCTCCAGGATGAGAGTTTCATCATGAGTTCTGCTCTCCTCTACCTTCTAGAAGATTCTGCTATGCCACCTGTTGGTTCTGCTACCCCACATGTCCATCTTCTCTGCCTGCTTTGGTGGCCCCTGTTTCCTGGGTGCTTAATGTAGGTAGTGCATACCTTTCTAGTCTTGGTTTCCACCTCTCCACTTGCCTGGTTGATCTCACCCATGCCAACGGCATCCAGAGCCTGTACACCTTGGTAATTCTCAAAATTAAATCTCTCTCTGGAACCTTAGAGGCTCGCACCCAGTAGCTCACCATAACACCACCAGCCAGCCAGGTGCCCAATAGGCCTCAGAGTCTCTTTAGATTCTCCTTCACTGAACAATTAGTCATGTGTGAAGTATATCCATTTTTCATCCTGGGAAATGCCTTAGCACAGATCCCCCAGCCTCTTCTCACCCACTGCCATGATCCTCTTCCATCTCCCCTGCCCCGAGTGATCTTTCTGAAACATACCTTGTCACTGGGACCTTGTTACCATCTCCACCAATAGGCTATGTGTGACCTATGGAGTAAAGCCCAAACATTTTCCCAGGGTGCCTCCAGGCCTTCAGCTTTCACTAAGCAGGTGCTCTTGGAGGCATTTACACAAAGCCTACATCATGACTGCACTGTAAGACACACCATGTCTCCTGTGGTCCACGCACTCTCCTCCTTCTAGCTTGCCCCTGTAACCAGTGACTAGACATCCTTCTTTCTCCTTCATTCAGGCCTGGCTCAAATGCATCTTATGGGCTAACAGCCTGAATCAGCTACCCTCAAGCTATGCTCCTCAGGCCCTGGGCCCTCCTCCTATGACAC
Organism: Proteles cristata cristata; assembly: GCA_017311185.1. NCBI lineage: Eukaryota > Metazoa > Chordata > Mammalia > Carnivora > Hyaenidae > Proteles > Proteles cristata. The sequence goes on along the minus strand of JAESUZ010000174.1, from coordinate 1,573,975 downwards.
TCTGGGAGATGTTTATGTGGCTGCTGCTGAGTCCTACAATGACCTGCTAAAGGTCTGGAGCTGACCCCAATGTCTTCCTCACTACAGCAATCCAGGCCTAGCCTGATTTCTGGCCCACAGCAGACGCCTCCCTATTCATTGCAAAAATGTCCCCTTTCCCTCTATTTCTCTTTTCTTCAGTGTGCAATAGCCAGAATTGGGAATCAAAGTCTAACAAGGTCATGATTGGTGCCAGGCAGAATAGAGAACTTTTTCTCAATAGCCCATGTCATAATCAATGTAGGTCATCTCGAGGAGTTCTACAGTACCGTGCTAATCACGCCAAAAGACACAACAAAGGGATGCCTTATGGCTGGCCCTGGCCATTCAAAGTCTAAGTGAACAGTTCTAAGCAATGATTCTGAGAGATATAAAAACCAGCATGTACCAGGATGGTCCAGTTGAAGGCCACTTGCTGAAGTAAAGGTTTGGGAGCTATGGATGAGAATACTGGTTCCATCATACCAGCTGTGTGTCCTTAATCTCTGGCTTCAGTGTCCTCACCTGAACATGTCTTCCAGGCAAGGACACTAGCATCGACACCATGGGTGCTGTTAGAAAGAAAGCCCCCTGTCAGCTAGGAGCTTACCTCTCCCACTCATGGGTGCAGATCCACTAAGTGGGCATGTGGCAATATTTAAGAAGGAAGAAATCAGTGAACGAGAGAATGGGAAACCCTATAGTATAAAAACAGGGAAAGTTTTAGGGAGAGATGAATCTTAAGGTGAACCTTCAAAGAAATTCAGAATAAATGTGAGTTTGGTATTTTTGCTTCCATGATTTAAGAAAAATAGTCCAACCCTTTTTCCATGTTTAGGTTCATGTTTTATAGTTCACACATTCTAGTTCACAGTGTATAGTAACTCAAAGCTCCCCACCACTTCCCATTTCTTCATTCTCTATAGGGAACATTCCTTTTGAATTCTCAAGGGGGCAGCTTGCACTTTTCTCTCTGAAGGGTCAACAGGAGCCACACCTCTTTCCCTAACATACTGGCCAAGCTTCTCTATTCCACACACCCCTCTCTGAAGGAAGGCCTCTGAAAGCTCGGATGCTCCAAATCTGGGCTGATACCAGCTGATTCAGACAAGCAGAGGCAAAGCAAGAATGGATAATAGACTGTTGTCAATTAGAATAGAAAGCCACAAACACAAAATCAACAGAGTGATGTCCACTTGAGCTCTTTCTGGGCCTATGACTTTCAATGAGCTCATTCACCAAATATTTAATGAATGTCAGTGAACAATACAGAAAGGGTTTCTGTTCAAGGAACTCATGTTTGTAGGCAAAGAGTGTCATTCAAGCATTTCACTTAAATTTTTTAAAAATGTCCTTTTAAGGCCTGATTCAAATGTCACCTCCTTAGAGAAACTCTCCTCCATACCTCATGCAAAAGGAAACTTTAAGCCAGCACAGGCTGAATTTTGTCAACTTATGAATCAAAGGACAAAATTGAGGTGGTTTTCCACTATCAACACTCCACCACAGACCCTACAATATATCTCCCAACTTACAGGAGAAGTTCCTCTTGAACAAAACCCTACTATAATTTCTTCCTTGAGGCCTGACCTCTCCCTTCTGGAACCACCAAGCCTTTGCAAAATTAAATGCTGTTTCCCAATATCTTGAATTTCAAAACAACATTGACAGTTTGTTTAAGCACCTTCCCAATTACAGAAGATAGAGTGAAAACTTCTTTTTTCTTTTAACTAGGATTGCTCTTTGGATTTACTTATACAGTAAACCCTTGGATTGCAAGCAACTTGTTCTGCGAGTGTTCCACAAGAAGAGCCAACATGTCTCATAAATTTTAACTTGAAAAATGAGCCATGTCTTGCAGTACGAGTACTGATGCTACTGAATGTCACAGGATCACAAGTGAGCCAATGGTTCTTCTCTCTCTCTCTCTCTCACTCCAGAATTATGGGTGATCTTCTCTCAGAAAATATACAACACACTGGTAAAGGTAAGATTCAGAATATTCTGATACTATAAAAGGTAGTTTGTTAACTACTTCACTATATAGGCTAAATGACCAAAGTATTGAAAATAGGTCTAGTTACAAGAATGTGTTCGTGGATATACAATATAACAAGATGTAAATTGTAGGATGAAAAGGTAGCTCAACATATGCAAATAAATTAATGTGATACACCACACTCATAGATGAAAGAATAAAGCAGGTCTGTTATTTAAAAAAAAAACAACAGTAGTTCCTGCACACACACTGTCTCCCTTTCCCCTCCACAGAGACAACTACTTTTACCTCTTCCAGCTGATTACTTGGGCATTTACTTTCATGTCTCTAAATGACATGTCTGTATCCTACTTCTTGATTTTTTCCAGTTAGGTATTTTCTATGAACTTTTCACTTTGAGAGATAAGATTGTACTTCTTTCTTCCCCCATCCCTACCACACACATACCTTCTTTCCATTCCCTACCCTCCCATGAAGGTTGTGTCATAATGTTGATGAGCTCAATATTTTGTGTTATGTTATTATAATCATGTAAATGCAATTCATGGATGAGCTATAGTATAACTGAACACTACATTTCCTTTCTTGAAAAAACTTTTGTTTTCTTGGAGGTGAAGTTTTTGTGTGTGTAGGTGTTTGTTTATTCTCTTGGTTTTCTATATATTTTTCACTGATTCAACCCCAAGTTTATCCCCTATTGTCTAAATCATTTCTCAAGAAGTTCAAATGCATCTCAAATTCTGTTCCCTAAAGAAATAATTCCTTCATGGCTGGTGCACAGCTATCATCATGGGATGCCCTTCACCTCCCTCTCGTGTTGGATCTCCTGCTTCCTGTACACGCATCTTTCTCTCTCTTGGTTTACTCCTTCATTTTGGTGCAGCACATATTCCAGTAGCTTTCTGACAAACAGGAAGCAAATTATTGGAGACCTTACATGTCTTAAAATGTCTTTATTCTGTCTTTATGCTTGATTGTTTGGCTAGATAGAAAATTCCAAGGCAGATATCATTTTCCTTTAAAATTTTGAATGCATTGCTCCATTGCATTATTCTCATTGCTGTTAGTAAGAAAGTTGAAGGGCTCTCTCTTTCTCATTCTCACACACTCTCTCTCCTTGTACATCTCTTTTATTCTTATCTTTCATAAAGTTCACAGTGATAGGTTATAGTGTAGACCTGCGCATTTATGGAACTGGTCTTTCAGTCTGGGAACTGACTGTTACACTGTGGTGAGGAGAAACTTTCTTCCATTATTTCTTCAATGATTTTCCTTTTTCTATGTTTATATATTTATTTGGGGTGGGGGGGAGTAGAGGAGGGACAAAGAGAAAGGCACAGAATGTGAAGAAGGCTCCAGGCTCCACACTATCAGCACAGATCCTGACACGGGGCTTGAACCCATGAATATGAAATCATGATCTGAGCTGAAGTTGGACACTCAAATGACTGAGGCCCCCAGGAACCCCTCTTCAATGACTTTCTACTTTCGTTTTCTCTAGTCTTTCTTTCTGGAACTTTTGTTATTTAGTTCTCATGCTCCCTATAGTAGTTATTTACTTATTTTTTATCCTTTATCTCCTATTTTCCATCTCTTGGACTTTTGCCCATTTTTCTGGATGATTCCCTTAAGTGTATCTTCTACTTGCATTGGATTTATGAAGAATCAGGAAGTCTGATATATTTTAAATAGATTCTTCCAATTGTGGAGTGCCTGAGGTACCCCCATGGTGTACACTTGTGTTCTCTCAGCCTTCTGATTGGGCTTAAGAATTGGTACCTTCAACGTCTCCAAGCACTCTACTACTCAACCATCTGTTTCCTTCATTCCTAAATCCTGTTGCTGCTATTTTATCTCCCACTGGTCTTGTCCTTGTGCCTTTCAAATACTGTTTCCTATCTTTTTAGTAGAGTTTGCAGGAAGGAGACTAAAACGCTACTTTATGTAGTTTACAAAAGTTTGCCTATATCTATGCAACAAATATTTTCTTACTGTCTGATACTTGTTTTTTGCCTTTGTATATGGTGCCCCCTTAGACCGAGTTTTCTTTTGAACTTTATGTAGACAAATATGGCAATCTTTTTATCTTCTGGGGGTGAACTCTTGTAAGAGAATACGTTACCACCATGCTTTCCAGACTCTGCTCCTTTAGGGGCTCAAGGCCTCCTCTGGCAAACACTGATTCTAATAAAGAAAGCCAAAACTCTGAAAATGCACCCATCCCATCTCTGAGAACCTTCATTCCACCAGGTGGAAATTCCTTGATAATTTGGGGGACTTACAATTAACCTGCATGCTTCACCCTAGACAGGATGCATGCTGAGTCCTCACTAAGAAAACACCCATCCCCCAATTACTACATGGTTCTGTTTCTTGGGGCAAAGTCCCCTGTGTACCTCTGCTCCTCCACAAGTGTGCTTCATTAGCCATGTTACTCTAGGTTATGTTCCCAGTGGGTAAAGCTCTGTAGAGGAAGAAAGCTGGCTCCAGACACACTCAGACAAGGCTTGGCTTGATGCCATTTGTAAGCAATGACTGATAAGTCAAAAGCTTTGGATCAGATAAAACTTTGATAAATGGTTTCTTAGTGTACTGGTAGCAACACCTACTCCTGTCTACTCAGAGCCACCTGCTACAATCAGCTCCATTTTGTTTAATCAACAGCACAGGCAACGATGCTTGAAAGCCATCATGGTGGCAAGAGATGGTGGAGACAGTTCCCTGCTGAAGGGGACTGTGAGACAGAAAAGTACAAAATCTCCCAGCCCCATTCAGAAACCCCAGCACCAGCTAATGCAGCTCAATTCCTTCCTTCTTGGGCATTTGACTGGGAATAAAGGCGGCATCATATGATTCTAATAAAGATCCCTGGGCCTATACCCATCCTTTTGCTGGGCATTCCTCACTTAGCTTCGCTTCACCTGTACCCAGAAAGAGGCCCACCCCATGTCCCTCACATTGGTAAAAGCACAGCTCTGTCTTCGTCTTATCCATGACATCAGGCCTATTCACCCACATACCCCATCCCATGAGTCAGAATCACCCAAATAAAGAAGTTGCGTTGGCCTAGCAGAGAGGCAAGCAATTTGGGTCTATTCACCAGGGAAAAAGCATTTGAAAAGCCAAAAGTTTTCAAAAAGTGCAGGTGCACAATTCAGTCTTGCTCAGCTCCCCCACCCCTGCCACATGGGGTGGCTCCACACATGCAGCACCCTGCCAGTAATTTCAGAGTCTTCCCCCACAAACTAGAAATCTTGTCTCATCATCCCTCACCACTTTCCATGAGGATGAAAACAAGGACCCAGTTTTCCCAAGAGGGAAGCTATGTGAGGGGTGAGGTGAGCAGAGTTCCTCGGTCTTCTGTTCACAGTTTCTGCAGAAGTGCAGAAGCAAACATGGGCAGGCCAGACACAACTCTGGCTCAACATCCTTGGGGCACTTGGGTGGCTCCCTCAGTCAAGCCCCTGACTCTTGATTTCTGCTCTGATCTTGATTTCATGATCTCACAGTTCATGGGATTGAGCCCCACAATGCTCCAACAGTGCCAAGCCTACTTGGGATTCTCTCTCTCCCTCTCTCTGCCCCTTCCTTGCCTTGTGCTCTCTCTCGTGCTCTCTCTCTCAAGAATAAACAAACAAAACAATTTTTAATTCTCTGAATCCATTGCTTCCTTTACAAAATGGAAAGAGAGTGGTCAGGGCTTGGGAGACTGCAAAATCTGATTTCAAAACCCAGCTTTGCCATTGACTTCTTGTGCAGCTCTGGGCAAGTTAATATACTTCTCTGAGCTTGATTCCTTATCTGGAAAATGGAGATGTACATCTCAAGGTGTATTCATACACCTAGTCATTCAGGAACTACTTATTCAGCTCTTTCTGAGCTCCAAGCAGTGTTCTAAGAGCTGATGATGGTGGCGATCAAATGTCTGAACTATAGAAGGTGAGCATGGCATATAAGCGCAAAGCAAATAATGACTGTTATTATTCTTACTATTGCTAATGAGTTTTGTCATGAGAAGCAACTGGAATTAAAGGATTGTTAGTGCATTTTATAAGTATAAAGCTCTCTGCAGACATTAGCTAATATTATTTCTTCTATGGGTCAAACTCTAAGAGGAGTTCAATTAGTTACCCTCAGCCTCTTTCCATGTTACAAAAGAGCTGGTAGTAGTTCTTGCTGCATCTCCTACTGCACACAGACATCTTAGGAGTCATGCCCTGAATGGGCAGAGGAGAGGGCAACTCTTATCTCCCTCCAAGTCCCAAGGTGCCTTATGATGCTCTGCTCACTATGGCTTTAAGCATAAATACCAAATGTGTGTGTGTGTGTGTGTGTGTGTGTGTGTGTGTGTGTGTGTGTGTGTGTGTGAATGTATATATATATATGGGTAGATAGATGATAGATGGACAGATAGATGATAGGTAGGTAGATAGATAGATAGATAAATAGATAGAGATAGATAGATAGATAGATAGATAGATAGATAGATAGATAGATAGATAGATGATAGATGACAGATAGATAGATGATAGTTATGTATATGTATACATGTATATGTATATGTGTGTGTGTGAATGTACATGGGTAAACAGATGATAGATGGACAATAGATGATACATGATAGATAGATAGATAGAGATCCATAATTGCTTAAGGAAAGCAATTATGTAAAGTCTCTTTAAAGAAAGCCCTGAGGTGTTGAATGTTCTACAAAACTAAGCTCAACCAATATTGCTCTCAAAAGAGGCCACAAAGAAGAGGAAAAGGAGAAGAAGAGGGCAAGTTGGTATTGCTAGTTTCAACCCCAGGAAGCCATCAAGCTACACTGGTCAAACCCTGAGTAGGAGAGCCATAGAAAAATCAAGGTAGGGCCATGGTGATTGTCAATGTCTCAGGACTCAAGTTACTTAAGTGGTTGATCTCTCTTTGGAGAGAAGCACCTTGCCAATGGGACTTTGTGCAAGCATGACAAGTGGCAGAGACTAGAAAGGCATGCATGGGGAAGAGAGAGCAAGCCCCTATCCCTGCAGAAGGCAAGCAGTCAGTCCCTGAAGGCCCTGGGGCGCCACCAAATGTCGTCATTGCCACCTCCTGCTGCAGTGGCCAGCAAGGCACTGTGGAGCACCCTCCTCCTAGACACCGTGGTCCTCTGGGTCCCTCAGCACCCTTCAGGCACCTACAAAGCAAGTCACAACAGCCACATCTGGTAGACTTTCAGGCACTGTTCCCTCCTTTGAAGGTGGCAGAGGGAACTCGACCCTCAGTCCACCCCCAGTCACAATGGTAAAATCAGAATGGAAACCCAAAGACCCATTTTTGTACTTAATTTCCATTGATTAAAAAATATGTAAATGCAAAGATGTTGACACTATTAAGCCATTATGGTGTATTGTGCAATTATTTCTTTGATAGTTCATGACGGCTCAATTGGTGGCATAATGGACTATTATGCAATGACATCTCTGTGGAGATTTTTTTTGCTTGTTTTCCTCTTTTCCTTAATTTTCTTTCCTTCATCTTCCCTCCTTTAAAAAAAAAGGAGAGAATTTTTCATTTGCAGATCATTGACTTTTTAATGTCAGATTATTTACTCAATAGTCAATAACGATGCCTTTGGATTCATTATGGGCTATCGTGTAAATAGCTAATTGCATTAATTACAGCCTTTTTACAAATGTTTAGTTTGCAGCCCATCACACCCACGGGCTGTGTAATTGCTGCTAGCGGGGCTGATGGGCAGGCACAAGCCCTGGGTGTCTGCTTGGTGACAGGGAGACGTCTGTTGCTTTTGTTCCAACCTGACCAAGTCGTAACCACTAACCACATCTGTATGTGTGTGTGTGTGCACGCATGTGCATGTACATGTGTGTATGTGCGCACACATGTGTATGGAGGGGAAATGTGAGTACGTGCATTTGCCCATTACCTCTCCTCGTATTTCTAAAAATGAGAGGGGGTTATTCGTATGCAGCAGAATTTGGCTTGCAAATCATAATGCTAATTTATAAAAGATTTTTTCTCTTTTTTCCCATGACTGGCTGGGAAAGACCAACATGTGAAGAGACAGTGTGTTCTGTGAGGCATTTTCCCTTTGCAGATTGTGGCTAGTTATCTTGAGAATGGACTCAGAGCCTGGCTGAGACTCAAACTTCCCAAGAACTGGGCTGCAGATTCCTAAGTTGGCTGTCTTCTTGCAAAAAGAGTTTTGTGTTTGTGAACTGAAATTCCTGAGAGCAGAGTCTTTTGGGAAGCCATCTTAGTATCTCCCCTTAGTATATGACATATTTTGCATGTATAGTAGTGATAAACTAAGGCATGAAATGGCCCAGGGCTGCCCTGGGTCAGCTGGAGTTCACTGGTGCCTGCTTTTTTTTTAGAGTTTTGAGAAAGAGAGAGAGAGAGTGCGAGTGCACACGTACTTGCAGGGCAAGGAGACAGTGGGGGGAGAGAGAATCCCAAGCAGGCTCCACACTGCCAGTGCCGAGGCTGGCATGGGACTCGAACTTACAAACTTTGAGATCATGACCTGAGCTGAAATCCAGATTTCGACGTTCAATCAACTACACCACATCAGTGCCCTTCACTGGTGGCTTGTTAGATCAAGATGCCCATTCCTTGTTTTTGATGTGTTCTCCTTCCTAACCTCCCCCACCTACCTGTTCTCTGAGCCCCAGACCCACTGTAGCCCCTTCCTTCGTTTTCCCATATGGTTCTTATTTTTTCCTGCTCTTCTTCCCCAAGGACTACTTCATACCCATCACTGCTTGGGTCATACAGTCCCTGACCAAGCTGTCAGCCAAATGACTTGCCTTGAATGTCAGGGGTTCGGTGGTATGTTCAGAGTTTGGAAAAACAAAAGACAAAAAATCTTGGTCACTCTTTAAAGACAATACCTTCCATTTATCAGGTCGAGTCGGCACCTTGAGTAAGGAAAGACCAAAGTGATGCTCTGCCCCAAACCAGCAAGGCCACCCTCCATAAATGAGGCCAGCCCCGCACAGTACACAGGCACCAAGCATGCCTGCAAGTGAGCCACTAGCAGAATGTCCATCCAGTCCTCATCTTCACCCAGTGTGGAACCTGCGCATGAACCACGACCAATCTTCATCAGCCACTGAATGCAGAGAGAGCATTCGTCAATCAGGCAAACATGATCACCCACTCATTTTAACAGACAGCTTCCAAAATCTCACAGAACCAGACATTACTAAAAGGAGTTTAAAATTAATGAGACTTCCCTGGGAGTCTGGGTGGCTCAGTCGGTCAAATTGCCAACTCTTCATTTCCACTCAAGTCACGATCTCAACAGTTCGGGAGTTTGAGCTCCACTTCAGCTGTGTGCTGACAGTGTGGAGCCTGCTTGAGATTCTCTCTCTCCTTCTCCTTCTCCCTCTGCCTCTCTCTCTCTCTCTCTCTCTCTCTCAAAATAAATAAACTTTAAAAAAATTAACAAGACTTCTTGAACATGACAAAAAAATTACCTTTCCTACCTTAAAGAAAAAAAAGCTGGTGTTAGGAATTTATACAAAAAGTTAATTTCTGAGTTAGATACTAAAGGCCAACACCGTCATTTCATCCGGTCTCCCCTCCCCCGCCTCCTTCTGGGACTATATCCATTTGTCTTAGACAATCAGATCTACCTTCCCAACTGGGAGCAAGAACCTGGTCTGCAGACAGTCCCGATGCTGACCCTGCCGTGCACGGAACCAGGAAAATGCATGCAGATACTAAACAGCATTCTCTAAATTTGAACTCAGAAATACAAAGGTTTGAAAGGTTATCTTTCGGGGCGCCTGGGTGGCTTAGTCGGTTAAGCTTCCGACTTTCGCTTAGGTCATGATCTGGCAGTTCGTGGGTTCGAGCCCCGCGTCGGGCTCTGTGCTGACTGCCAGCTCAGAGCCTGGAGCCTGTTTCAGAGTCTGTGACTCCCTCTCTCTCTGACCCTCCCCTGCTCACGCTGTCTCTCTCTCTCTCTCCTAGAAATAAAAACATTAAAAAAAAAATTTGAAAGGTTATCTTTCAAAGAACTAGAAAGTTTACATGCCCAGAGACTAGTCCTCAGGCATTTTGGGAGCAAAGCTTTTTCAGGAATGTGGGAAAGAAGCTTCTGGTGCTCTGTAGCAGGGGCCACGTGACCCGGCATGGCCAGTGCAAAAACGGTCCCTCCCACTGGTTCAGTGGTGACCCAGCGCTGAAGGTCCTTTGGAGCTGCAGTCCCCCAGACCCCCAAGCTGCGTGGGCTGATGCGATCAATACCTTTTAACACTCCTGCTACCCATGTGGGTCTCCACCTCCAGAAAGTCTCCTCTTCTATCAGATAACTTTTGAAATACTTCTGGTCAGTGATGGTTCCAAAATACGTTTAAAAGCAAAAGAAAATAAGTATGTCCAGCATAGGAGACAGAAGAGAATATATACACAGGACTGATTTAGATGTGATCATGGCAAGTATTCTTCAGCTAAGAAAAGAATCCGGAACCTTAACATGATAAAGTGGATTACACTTTAGGGGCACCTGGCTGGCTCAGTACGTTAAGCCTCTGACTTCCACTCAGGCCATGACCCCGTGATTGGTGGTTTGAGCCCAGTGTCAGATTCTATGATGACAGCTCAGCTTTATGTCTTCCTCTCTCTCCGTTCCTACCCCACTCATGCTGTCTCTCAGAAATAAATAAAATAAACATTAAAAAATTTTTTAAGTGCATAACACTTTATATGGTCCTTTTTTTTTTAACATAAGGGGAAAATGTCACATCTCTCCTAGGTGCTTAAATCTATTCAGATAGCTCCACTAAAATTTGGAGATTTGGAGAAAAGAGAAAAAAGAGAGAGAGTGCTCAAGAGAGCCTGGCAAATTTCATTGCACTTCTGAGTCTGTTGTGTCAGAGGCCAGTGTCAAGATAGTTGACATTAAAAGCGGCTTTATCAAGAATATTCTTTGGGTGTCTTGTGGAATCAGGTCCAGGAATGGTCGGGGTCTCAGAGGAAGCAGAGCACTGGGGACCCTCACCCTCTCATTGCTGTCCCTTCTGCTCACTGCTTCCCTCTCCCTCTCTCTGCCAAGGGGGCCACCACAGCCGCCAAACACGCCCACGTTTCCACTGCTGGAGAGAAACAAACTTGTCTCCCTGGATCCCAAATCCAAAACCACTCCAGTGGTCCGTGCCTATCAGTGACCCTCTCAGCACTGTGATCGCTGGAACCGTAGCTGACCACCAGGGCACAAAATGTAGGCAAGAGAAGGGATGGAACAGATTCCCAACAGGGAGAAGAGTGGCTTAAGCAGAGAAAACAGGGGTGTTCTCTACTTACAGGCAGGACCTCCCCTGGTCGTAATCGTGACCCTCTGTCAATTATCCATGACCAGTAGAGTCGGGGAGCAGCCACAAGGACAATCTAAACAGACCATCAGTCACATGGACCAGCAGGAAAGAAAAGGAAAACATGGCTCCTGATCTCATGGTGGTTGGGGTCTTATTCCCACTGGCACTGCTAGTGGCAGAGTGGATTTAACTGGCCCATCTTGTGGTGTCAATTGGTGGACACGGCCAAGTGATTGGGCCTGATCAGAGGGTGGGGAGAGAGCAGATGGTGCCAAAGAGGGATTTGTGTGTTCAGCTCTTCAAACAGGGGGTCTGGGACAGAGAGAGAAGGAGGAGTGAGGGGTGGTTTCTGCCCACAGATCTCCTGGAGTTTATGGTGTAGGAAGTGGGTACACCCCCAAAGCCATTGCCACATGTCTTAAAATCCCTGATGAAAAGGTACTGTCTTTTTGCAGATCTTCTGGCAAAGTACATAATACTATTTCCCCTAAGACCTTAGATCATTCCTCATATAACTTGCCAGACAAATGGCTCAAACTGGACTTGGAGTTCGGGGGAGGTTCCTGTCCAAAGACAAAGCCTGGGGACTCCCAAGGTTGCAGACCATCACCTCAGCAAGTCACAGATGTTTTCCAGGTGCCTGTCAGCAGCTCAGTATCAAGAAATTGGAACGGCTGCTTTGTGAAATCCATCTTTCTCTTTGCATACACCCGCCAGGTGTGCTGGGTGACACACATGGACCTCTCTGGAAGAAAACCCAAGATTGATTTATCGGTGGCAATGGGGGAGGTACTCATGTTATGCAAGACAAACCACACCATGAATAATTCATTTCAGAGTCCTCTTCGATACCAGGATATCATTTGGCTTTTAAAATAAGGACCAATTGGGGCGCTTGGGTGGCTTAGTCGGTTAAGTGTCCGACTTTCGCTTAGGTCATGATCTCGTGGTTTGTGGGTTCGAGCCCCGCGTCAGGCTCTGTGCTGACTGCCAGCTCAGAGCCTGGAGCCTGTTTCAGTCTGTGACTCCCTCTCTCTGACCCTCCCCTGCTCACGCTGTCTCTCTCTCTCTCTCCTAGAAATAAATAAAACATTAAAAAAATAAAATAAAATAAGGACCAATTACTGAAAGTTTGTTTCTCGTACAAAGTTTCAGGGATATGCAAAACACACTGTATAATCAGAGATTTTAGGACTCTAGGAAGGCTGGAGCTGAAAACGGCCATAGGAATATCCCAGCCCATTGATTTTTAAATTCAAGTATCAGCTCTGACACTTCAAAAAGAGCCCCACGAGTCTTTCCAGACATTGTGATTCCCCAGCCTGGGGTACAGCCAGTAAGCATGATGCTAGAGGGCCAAGGATCATACTTTGAGAAACATTTTGGCCACCACATAGAAAAGAGGAACCCCAGGGGCCCCTGGGTGACTCAGTTGGTCAAGCCTCAGACTCCTGATTTCGGCTCAGGTCATGATCTCACAGTTCTGTGGGATCAAGCCCCGCGTCAGACTCTGCACTGTCAGAATCCCTGCTTGGGATTCTCTCTCCCTCTCTCTTGGTCCCTCCTCCACTCACATTCTCTTCCTCGATCTCTCTCTCTCTCTCTCAATAAATAAATTTTACAAACTTACAAAACAAAACAGAACAAAAAACAGAAGCCCTGAGAGCTTCTGGGACTTTCAGAGTCACACACAGACTGGGCAGAAGCAGGATTAGAGCCCAGGACTCTGATGCCCCGAACATTGCCTCTGCTTCCATGACTGCTCTCTTACACTGTCTAGATGATTAATGGCTTTGACAACAAGAATATTTTATCTCTAATTCTGATAAACAACAATTATTTCCCAGAGGGCGGGGCGAATAGAATATAAAACAGAAGATAAGGATGTTTTATAAATTGGAAGAGAAGCCTCCAGTCTCATATTTTTTTTTAAATTTTTTTTTGTTTATTTATTTCTAGGAGAGAGAGAGAGAGAGACAGCGTGAGCAGGGGAGGGTCAGAGAGAGAGGGAGTCACAGACTGAAACGGGCTCCAGGCTCTGAGCTGGCAGTCAGCACAGAGCCCGACGCGGGGCTCGAACCCACGAACCGCGAGATCATGACCTAAGCGAAAGTCGGACGCTTAACCGACTAAGCCACCCAGGCGCCCCAACCTCCAGTCTCATATTAATCCACCCAACTTTACTCCAAAGACAATTGAATTTACTTTGCTTTTATTATTATTATTATTATTATTATATTGCTTTGAAACAGTAGACTGAAAGCAAATGATACAGAATAAAATCAAATGAAAGCCCAAGCCCAAAAAAAAAAAAAAAAAAAGAATACCAGGCAAACTTTTAATGCAGATGATCCTGGAACGATTTAATAGCTAAGTGACCCATGATTTTTCTTAACATATATCCTCTCTCATTAAGAGAGAAAGAAAGAGAGAGACAGAGAAGAAAGGAGCTGAGAAATGCCTTTGAGAACCAATGGATTCAATGCCATTTCTTTTTCTTTTACTTAATTTTCCAGGTATCTCAGCATGATCTGAATAAATTATGCTGACAATACCATAATATAAATGATAAATCATCAACACACTTTTAGTGATATATTGCATGAAATGTAAATAATAACCGGGACTGCTAATTGGCTGGCTTCTTAAGAACAAAGCTGTAGCCGCGTGACTCCACCAGTCTGGGCTCGGTCATTAAACATTTCTGCTGGTAAGCTGTTTCTGCTGCTTGGACAGGAAAACACAGCCTTGCAGACAAACCTTTGTGTGAAAGTTCTCTTGGCCTGAGAATGTCTCAAGTCATGGGTGATGTTTCTTTGTCCCTCCAGAGTGCCAGTGCACTGGGACCTCACCTTGCTTCCACCCAGAAATCGTGCCCACTCTCCCCCCACACCCGCCGCCATCCAGGAGCTGCCGCCAGACTTTAAAAGGAAAACCTCTTTGTGTTAGTTACGTTACTGAATCTTCTGAAAAAACTCTTCTGACTCATTTTGATTTCCTTTTTTTTTTTCACTTTGATAACGATTTGATTACAACTTCATTTGACCAGAAACATAAGCTGTTTCTATGTGCTTCTTATTTTGAAAATACCTTGTTAGCATTCATCATATGTTTATGGAGCTTAAAAATATATTTTGTTTCATTTTCCCAAACAAATCCTTCTGCTTCCTGACAGGGTTGAGATTTTTATCTGCAGTGTTCCTACTGTGTCAAACAATGTCTTGAGAAAAAAAAAAAATAACCTCATGTACAGTGGGCACATTCATTCATTAAACTGAAAATGCCAGACGTTGGTCTCTGCCTTGGGTGGGGAGGGGGGACATGGAATAAAGGGTGTGGACCAAGTTTCCACCCCAGGGTCTCACATTCTAGGGGAGAGGTGACATTTGAGTTGAACTTGTGGGACTAGAAGGAGCCAGTGTGCACATATCTAGAGAAAGGGTGTTTGAAGAAGAAGGGAGAGCATGTGTAAAGGCCCTGGGGCTGGAGCTGCCTGTTGAGTGTGAGGGAGGTAAAAAGAGTGGAGAAAAAGAGACCAGGGAGGTAGGAGCTAAAGGACTGGCTCCTCTGTGTGGGCAAGATTCCACTCTGTGGACCATTCAGTGGAAAGAGAGACTTCCTTCTGTCTCTTCTGGGATTCCTGCACAAGCCTCCACCCCCAAACTTCTGCTTCACATGATACATTCTATCAACAGGGCTGTGACTTCTGAGTCTCCCCCGTGCAGTTCCCACACCTTGCCTTCTCCTAGCTCTTTATCCTTGGGATTGGAATTCATTCCCTCCTCAAACCTCTTGGCTTCCTAAGAGTAGGGCCACCCTGCATGAAGCTTGGCCAGCCCATTAGAAACATAATCTGGCTCCAGGGGGAGCTGGATGCCCTCACAAGAGACTGAGCCTGGAGGATGGTTTCAATGTTCCCGGTAACTTTCCGACCAAGGCACCAAGGAGACCAGCCAAGAACCCTCCCCCAGTATAGAGGGTTGGTATGCTGCTACCAACCACACACACATCCCGGCCTGCTGACCCTTGCTCATCCTGACAACTCACCATCTATAGGGATATGAGGACATGCAGGTGAAGCCCCTGAACCCTGAAAGTGGGGCCATCAATGCGCTCCTCGAAGAGCTCCCTTAGGTGGCTCACAGTGGCCGGTAGCCCTCTTCAAGGAAAACTCTCAGGAAGAAGGAGCATCCCCTAAGTATTCTTCCTTCTGACGGGCTTGCAACGGTGGTTCCTTCCAGGGGTTAACGTGGACACCGGCTCTAGTTGGCCTGCAGCCAGACAAGTGTGGATTTTACTGTCAAAAACTATCAAGATGGGGACTGTGGCCAAACAGAAGTGCTGCAGGATTTAGCAACTGTCTTCTTGCTGCTGTCATTTCTAGCCCCCCCCCACACCCCCACCATCAAAACCATTTATAAGGCACTCCATCTGCATAGACCCCCAATTTAGGCCTGGGACAGAGTGAGTTAAGCAGACAAAGGGTCCCCATCACAGAGGTGAAGGTCCATTAGGGACAGACAGTAATAAAGCCGATGAGCTAGTTAAGGCAGGCATTAAGCCAAAAGGCAAACTTACAAAGTATTTACATTAAAGGCAGGCAGAAGGGTCAGGAGATTCCAGTAGCGACAACAAGTAGAAAAAGAAGGCTTGATATATGTGGGGAACAATTCTTCCATTTGGATTCCTAAGGCTCCTTATCCAATGGAGAGTCATATCCACTGGATTAAAAGACAAAAGATGGTCATTCATTTATTTAATTTTGATGTTAAAACTGTAGACTGGACTTCCAGTTCAGGAGCAAAATTTCCCCTGCACTTGCCCTCTAAATGCAACTAAATACCATGGAAACAATTCTACAGACACTGATAAAAGGGCTCCAGAAGCTGGAAAGAAGAGGGTGGACTGTCCAGATACCTCAGAGCTTGAATGACTACATGGTGAGTTCCCTCACGTTTGCTTTGTGTCTCCCATGCACTTCCAGACTAGGTTTCAGGGAAACCTACAATCTGGGACTGTCAGCAGGCCAACAAGCATGCATGGGTTACACACACACACACACACACACACACACACACACACACACATATGTGAAGCCAAAGGAGAAAACCCAACAAAGACCTAGTGGGAAATCCTAAAGCCCTCTCCAATTCAGGCTCCAAGAAACTATCTGAAGGTAGCAGTCACAGCAGTAAAGCCAGGTGTCCCAACCCTTGTTTTATAACCAGGGTCCTGAAGGATGGTCTGATCTCCCTCAAACCAGCAGCAAATCTCCAGGACCCTCCACACCCCAGTCCATAGCCAGGCATCCATGAGCAGCCCAGGCCTCAGACAGCAGCAGCATCAAGACCAAAGTCCTGGTCCCCTCCTCCCTCAAGCCTCCAACCAGGGGAATGAAACGCGGGGCTTCTAGCTTCTGCTTCTCATCCTCAGAAGGTCACTGAGCAGCAGCAGGCAGCCCTGGGAAACATGTTTGGTCCTCGCGGATGAAACCAGCAAAGATTGGCTGACAGCACCAGAAGGCACCAGAAGAATGATGCAGGCCAGCACAGCATTGCAAGGGCTTAGAAAAGTAAACTGTCATTGGAACTTCAGTCTACAAAATTAGGCCAGAAACTGCACACTAACACAGACAGAGTGACTGCCTGCTAACATAGATTTAAATAGGGTCAAGTACCCTCCAATACAATGATCAAAATGTATAGGACATGATGTAAATTTACTCCTCAAAGGAAGAACCTGGAAGCCCATAATCTGAATGAGGGAGGTGACTGACCAATGCCAATATGGTGATGAATCAGATGTTGATTTATCTGACAAGGATTTTAGAGGCACTGTTATAGAAATGCTTCAACAATCAACTACAAATTCTCATGAAACAAATAAGAAAACAGAAAATAAAAGCAAAGAAATAGAAGTTACCAAAAAATAACCATATAGGAATGATAAAACTAGGGGCTCCTGGGTGGCTTAGTTGGTTGGGAATCCGACTTTGACTCAGGTCATGATTTCACGGTTCATGGGTTCGAGCCCCGCATCAGGCTCTGTGCTGACAGCCAGCTCAGAGCCTGGAGCCTGTTTCAGATTCTGTGTTTCCCTCTCTCTCTCTCTAACCCTCCCCTGCTCACACTCTCTCTCTCTCTCTCTCTCTCTCTCTCTCTCTCTCTCTCTCTCTCTCTCTCCCTCTCTCAGGAATAAATAAAACATTAAAAAATGTTTAAAAAAAGAAATGATAAAACTGAAAAATACCTAATCAAAATACAAATCTACTTAAAGACTCGGTAGCAAGTTGAAGATGACAGAAAATAGGAACAAAGAATTTGAAGACAAATCAACAGAACTTTCTCAACTGGAACAACAGAGAGAAAAAATTTTATGAGCCTCAGGGATCTGCAGAACAATTACAGAAGACATAACATTCACATTGTCAGAGTTCCAGAAGGAAAAGAGATAGTAGAACCGAAGAAGTATCCAAAGAAACAGTAGCTGATAACTTCCCAGATTTGGTGAAAAATACAAAGCTGAATAGTCAACTAGGAATAAATGCAAAGATGTGCACACCAAGACAGATCATATCAGTAATCTTGCTTTCCAAAAATTCAAAGCCACTTCACTTTCATAAAATACCTACATTAGTACCTGTTTTTGCTAACCAAAAGAAATCTGAAGAAGAGATAGTTTTTACCAAAAAAAAGGCAAAAAGTTGAAATCAGGTTCAGTGTTTGTTTTGCAGCAAACTGCATCATACACCTCGGGAAGAAAGGGCGACACCCCCGAGCTCCTTCCCTGGAATCTCCCAATCTCAGTATCAGGCCAATAGAGCTCTGAACTATCTGTGAGCATCCGTGTTATACCTTGATTTACTTTATGCATTCATTAGCAATATATGTTGTCTTAAGGTATCAGAAAAGCATAAGAGAGGTTATTTGGGGGGTTTAGGAATGGTCAAAACTTCCATATAAATTAATGCTAATTGCTTATTTGGCTTATGCCATTTTGGTTTACAAAAAAAAAGGTTCATAGGAACATTCTACTTTCAGAAAATAGGAGAAACCTGTAATTAAAATACTGAAAACTAAAGACAACAAAAATGACCTTTAAAAAGTGCAGAAAGAAAGTATACATTAATATAAAGAAGCACTAATTTGAAAGACAATGGATTTTTCATGAAATTATGGAGGCCAGAGGAAGTAGCAAAATATTTTTCGAGTGCCAGGAGAAAAGACTGTTAACCTTGAGTCCTATATCTAGCAAAACTCCTTTTCATAAATGAAGGGGAAACAAAGACCTTTTTGGACAAATAAAAGCTAAAAAAATTTGATGTTAATATACCTACCCTTTGAGAATGGCTAAAAAAAAAAAACAAAAAAACCCTCTCCAAACAGAAAAACAAAACAAAACAAAAAAACAGGTAACAGGAGAATCCTGGAATCTTCAGAAAAGACCAAAAAAAAAAAAAAAGGTAAAAGTAGAAGTAAGAATAAAGAATAGATTATTATCTTTCAATTCATGACTTTCTTTGTAGTTGAAGCAAAAATTATAAAACCATCTGATTGGCACCTGATGTATATAGAGGAACTACTTTAAACAATTATATAAGTGGGGAGAATAAAAGTACCTAAAGGGAAGTGAGGTCATTACCCTTCATTTGAAGTGTTAAAACATTATGTATATGTTAAGATGTAGAGTAACCACAGCAAAAACTACAAAAAGTGTTATATTCAATAACATTGTACATATGTCAAAATAGAACTCTAAAATAATTCAGTTAACCTTAGGAAAGCAATTTAAGAAAACAGAGCAAAAAGAAACTTAGGACTAAATAGAAAGTAAGCAATAAAATGATAGACTTAAATCTTAATAATTACTTTAAATGTAAGTGGTCTAAATACAATGGCTAAATGATAGATATTAGCAGAGTAAGTTTTTTAAAAGCCACCCAACTATACGTTGTCTACAAGAAACTCATTTCAAACATAACAACTAAGTTGGTTAAATGTAAAAGGATAGAGAAAAAATGAATGCATCTTGGAAACATTAATGTAAGTAGACTTCAGAGCAAAAAAATTATTCAGAACAAAGAGGGGGCATTACATAATGATAAATGAATTGATCCATAAGAAGATCTACCAATCCTAAATGTGCATGCACCAGGTAAAGAGCATCAAAATACATGAGGCAAAAAACTAGTAGGGCTGAAGGAAGAAATAGATAAATTGACAATTATAGTTATAACTTCAACACCCCACTATTGACAATTGATAAAAATACTAGACAGCACATCAGCAAGGAGGTAGAACTGGTCAACCATCAGGATCTAGTTGACTTTTACAGAGCATTCCAACAGTAACAACAGAATGCATGTATTTTTTAAGCATCCTTGAAAAGTCCCTACAGTAGACCATATCCTGAGGCACAAAACAAACCTCAATAAATTTAAAGGAATTGAAATCACACAGAATGTTCTGTGACTATAATGGATCAAACTAGAAATAAGAGACAACAGGAAAACATCAAATACATAGAAATTAAGTAACATACTTCTAAATAATCTATGAGTCTAAGAATACATCTCATTTTAAAAACAGAGAGAATGGGGCGCCTGGGTGGCTTAGTCGGTTAAGCATCCGACTTTCGCTTAGGTCATGATCTCGCGGTTCGTGGGTTCGAGCCCCGCGTCGGGCTCTGTGCTGACTGCCAGCTCAGAGCCTGGAGCCTGTTTCAGTCTGTGACTCCCTCTCTCTGACCCTTCCCTGCTCACGCTGTCTCTCTCTCTCTCTCCTAGAAATAAATAAAACATTTAAAAAAAAATTTATAAAAACAGAGAGAATAGAGTGAGAATAAAAGCAGACAATACCAAGGGGCACCTGACCGGCTCTATTGGTTAAGTGTCATCCTCTTGATTTCAGCCCAGGTCATGACCTCACTGTTTGTGAGACTGAGCCCCATGTAGGGCTCCATGTTCACATGGAGCCTGCTTGGAATTCTCTCTCTCTTCCTCTCTTTCTCTCTTTCTCTCTCCCTCTGTCTTTCCCCTAATCACTCTCTCTCTAAAAATAAATAAACATTTTTAAGAAGCATACAATGCCAAAATTCATGAGATAAAACTAAAGTAGTGTTGAGAAGAAATTTATATTAGTAAGTACTTAAATTAGAAGAAAAGAAAAGATATAACCTAAGTTCCTACCTCAAGAAATAAATAAACAAAAAAGCAAAATAAATCTAAAGCAAGAAGAAGGAAGGAAATAAAAAAATTAAAAACAGAAATCAGTAAAATGAGAACAAGAAAGTGAAGGATATTAATGAAACAAAATGTTGATTCCTTAGAAAAAAATCAATAAAATTAATAAACCTATAGCAAGGCTAACCAAGAATATTTAAAAAACCCATAACTTGCTTATATCAAAAGTGAAATAGGGCTCATCACCACAGATCTCACAGAAATTAAAAGTATAATTAAGAAATACTATGCCCCGTTCTATGCCCATAAATTTGATAACTTAAATGAAATGAACCAACTCCTTAAAGGCATAAATTATGAAAACTCACACATGGAGAAAAAGATTCTATGAATAAGCTTATATCTAATAAGGAAAATGAATCAATAATTAAGAACTTCCCCCCTAAATGAAAGCATCAGGCCTAGATGTATTCACTGTTGAATTCTAACAAACATGTAGGTAGAAATTATACCTATTTTCTATAATCTCTTCCATAAGATAGAAGCAGATGGAATGCTTCCTAACTCACTCTATCAGATCATCACAGCACTTGACCAAATCCAACACCCAGTAAGAAGTAAGATGCTCACCAAACGAGGAAATTTCTCAATATAATAAATAACATCTACAGAAGACAACAGCTAACATCATACTTAAAGGTGAGAAGCCAAATGCTTTCTCCTTATGACTGACAAACAAGGATATGCCTTCTTGCCACTCTGATTTAGCATTGTACTAGAAGTCCTTATTTCTAGTGAAATAAGAAATGAAAAGGAGATTAAATGTATAAAATTTGAAAGGAGAAGAAAAAGTGTCCTTGTTCACAGATGGCATGGTAATCTATGAAGAAAATCCCAAAGAATTGACCAAAAAAACCCCAAAAAACAAAAACAAACAAACCTCTTGTAACTAAGTGAGTGTAGAAGGACACAGGATACATTGTTAATACACAAAATTTATGGCTCAATTGGTTAAGTGTCCAACTCTTGATCTTGGCTCAGATCATGATCTCACCATTTGTGAGATTGAGCCCCAAGTTGGGCTCTGCACTGACAGCACTAAGCCTGCTTGGGATCCTCTCTCTCAAAATAAATAAATAAACTTCTAAAAATACAAAAAGCTCAATAGCTTTTCTATATACAGACAATAAACAGTTGAAATTTGGGGCGCCTAGGTGGCTTAGTCGGTTAAGCGTCCGACTTTCGCTTAGGTCATGATCTCGCGGTTCGTGGGTTTGGGCCCCGCGTCGGCTCTGTGCTGACTGCCAGCTCAGAGTCTGGAGCCTGTTTCAGTCTGTGACTCCCTCTCTCTCTGACCCTCCCCTGCTCACGCTGTCTCTCTCTCTCTCCTAGAAATAAATAAAAACATTAAAAAAAAACAGTTGAAATTTGAATTTAAAATATGCCACTAACAATAGCACTCAAAAGATGAAATACATAGGCATAAATTTAATAAAGTGTATATAAGATCTATATGCAGAAAAAATATAAAACTTTAATGCAAGAAATCAAAGATCTAAATAAATGGAAGGACATTCCATGTTCATGGATTAGAAGACTCAATATGGTTAAAATGTCAGTTCTTCCCAACTTGATTCAATGCAATCCCAATCAGACTTGAAGAAGCCATTTTGTAGATACTGACAGAATGATCCTAACATTTTAACAGAAAGATTAAAATGCCTACAAGAGCTAATACAATACTGAACAATAACAAAGTTGGAAGACTCACACTACCTGATTTCAAGACTTATTATGAAGCTACAGAAACCAAGACACCATGGTATTGATGTAAGAATAAATATACAGATTAATAAAACAGACTAGAGGGCTCAGAAATAGATCCACACAAATATTGACAGTTCATCTTTGACAAGAAAGTGAAAGCCATTCAATGGACAAAAAGAATAGTTTTTTCAACAAATGGTCCTGAATAATTTGGATGCCTTTTCATATCTATCTATCTATCTATCTCTATCTATCTATAGATATCTCGATAGAGATAGATAGATAGATAGATAGATAGATAGATAGATAGATAGATAGATAGAGATAGAGAGACACACACACAGATCTTACACTTTTCACCAAAATTAACTCAAAATAGATCATAAACTGAAAGGAAATCTGTAAAACTTCTAGAAGAAAACACAGTAGAAAATCTAGGGGACCTTGGATTTGATAGTGAATGTGAGGCTACAACAATAAAACCCTGATCCGAAAATGAAAAATTCAGTAAGTTGAGCTGTATTCAAATTAAAAAATGTCTGCTCTATGAAAGATACTGTTAAGAGAATGAAAAAGCAAGCCATATGCTGAGAGAAAAATACTTAAAAAACAAACATCTGATAAAGGAATTATGTCCAAAATATGCAAAAACCTCTTAAACTTCAACAGCAAGAGAATAAACAATTCAAAAATGGGCAAAAGATCTGAACAGACAACTCACAAAAGAAGCTATATAGATGGCACATTAGTATATGAAAAGATGCTTAACATCATGTATTCATTAAGGAATTACAGATTAAAACAACAATAAGATACTACTACACATATTAGCATATCTTTAAAAAAGAAGAAAAAACTGACAATACCAATTGCTGACAAGAATGCAAGTGGCGGAATTCTCATTCATTGCTAGTGGGAATGCAAAGTGGTATAGCCACTTTGGAAGACAGTTTGCCAATCCCTTACAGAGCAAAAAATAGTGTTATCATACAATCCAGCAATTGCACTCCTGAGTATCTACCTAACTTATTTGAAAACTTACATCCATGTAAAACATTTATAGTGAGTTTATTTTTGATTACCCCAAACTTGAAGCAAACATGATGTCCTTCAATGGATGAATAGATAAACAAACTATGGTACAGTTACTAATGTAAGTAATGATTGAATAAATAAATAAATGAGAAGAAAAGACAAATCTTTTATGCATAAGAATTCCAAATAATTTATGTAGATATCCTGCCTTCAAAAAAAGGCAGCATAACTCCCCATTCCATGAATGTGGATAGTGCATAGTGATTTCTTTCGATAAGCATTGCATGAAAAGGAGGAAAAATGAGTTCTTTACAATGGAGAAACTTGACACACTACTTCAACCAGGTGATGAAGGTCAACATCAATAGTAATAACTCATGTTGATAGAATGTACCCTTAACATGATGTGATGAAATGGCACTTTACGTCTGTGGTCCTCTTCCCAAAACCCCAATCTAGTCCTGATAAAATCTACCCAGTCTAATGATAAAAACATAA
Source organism: Proteles cristata cristata (assembly GCA_017311185.1). NCBI lineage: Eukaryota > Metazoa > Chordata > Mammalia > Carnivora > Hyaenidae > Proteles > Proteles cristata. The sequence goes on along the minus strand of JAESUZ010000174.1, from coordinate 1,550,154 downwards.
GCCAAATTCCAATAGAGGGCCATGCTACAAAATATCCTGCTGACTGTCAAGTTCATCAAAAACAAGAAAAGTCTGAGAAAATATTACATCTTAGAGGAGCCTCAGGAGACAGGACAGCTCAATGAAACATAGCATCTTAGATGGAGTACTAGAGCAGGAAATAAATATTACGTAAAAACTAAGGAAATCTGAATAAAATATGGATTCTAGTTAGTAATATTTTATCAATAGAAATTCACTTAGTGTAAAAAGTTACCATATTAATATAAGATGTTAATAATATGAGAAACCAGGTGTGAGGTATATGGGAACTCTGTGTTTGGGAACTATTTTCTCAATTTTCCTGTAAATCTAAAGTTGTTCTGAAAAATAAATTCTGTTTTTTACAATGTAGTTATTTCATGTCACTCTAATATTTCAAATCCTCCAATAGCTTTCCTTTGGATGTAGAATCAAATCTCAACTACTTTGAAGACCTCATCTTATCGCCTTTGTAAACCTTTATTCACTACTTTCCAGCCATGCTGGTGTTACTTTCTTTTCCACTAACACTCCACTCCAACTCCATTCTGGGACTTTGCACATATGAGTCCTTCAGCCTCCCATTTTCTCCCACAGTCTCCTGTTTCTTTTGCTCACTATGGTATTCTCTGGCTCTCTAATAACACCTGGAACATAGTACCTTCTCACTAGTTGGATGGATTGGTGAATGGATGGATAAATGAACATGACAGTCTCAATAGCAGACCAATGATAACTGACTTTAATGAGCTGACAAAGGCCAACCTTATTGTCAGTCTATGAAGTATTCTGAAGACTCACCAAAGACTCAAATGGAACAGCCAGGATTTAATTTTTATTAATGAGATATTAATATGTTTCTAGAAATTGTTCTACAAACAAAAATATCCACACAATGTACAAGTGCTATGTACTTCTGTTTACAGCCTTCTTATTCCTGGACCTTATCCTGACTTCCAAAGACTTCTTAATTTAATAGTTTGATCACTTCATCCAAAACTAAACAATTTAGATAATCCATTATATCATCTGAATGATGTCCATTAGACCTCTTAATAGAATTTCCAGTAGCAATGGAAACACTTACTTTGTAGATAATATCACGTAAAATTAAAAGGAAGAAGCTTCAGAGCTACTCAACTATGTAGAAAATAAACTTTACAATAATTCACAAGGCATACCTTGACCTCCAGCAACTTGCAGTCAGGAACAGAGACATGGCCAGGGAGGAACATCTGGACCATTGAACAAAACCACTGTATAGCCAAGAGATAAGATTACACATGCCTTATATATAATAAAACAATATAAAACCTAAATTCACTACCTGCAGTAATTTAACATTGCTTACAATTTGATAATCTCGTTGACAGCAAACATCAGTTTTCAGAATGATTATCTAAAGTACTGTAGATGTTTGTAGTTACAGCTTATTCAAAGGGGCACCTGAGGGACATAATTAATCAAGGTCTGTCTCAATCCCTTCATTTTGGAGGTCTAACTAGTAAGGAGCATTTTGTTTTGAATAACCTCAGGAGAGAAAAACAAAAGGTATGGGAAAAAATAGCGAAAACATAAGACAACATTACTATGCACACATTAAATGAAAACTCAAGTTAGTTTCTTGGGGCACCTGAGTGGATCAGTCTTTTAAGCATCTGACTTTGGCTCAGGTCATGATCTCAAGGTTCGTGAGTTTGAGCTCCATGTTGGGCTCTGGGTTGACAGCTCAGGGCCTGGAACCTGCTTTGGATTCTGTGTGTCCTTCTCTCTCTGTCCCTCCCCCACTCACGCTCTGTCCCTCTCTCTCAAAAATAAAATAAACAATAAAATTGTTTTAATTAAAAAGAGAAAACTCAGTTGGTTTCTTGACATACAGAAAATCAAACCCAAAAGAAAACTTTATATGACAATGGTCTGGTCTGGAATCTTGAATGCTTCCTTATTCCTTTATCAAACCACACTCTTGCATGCCAAAACATCTCACTTTAGATCAGTACCAGCCTGAAATAATTCTAACTCTGGAGGAGACAAGCAAAAAATTTTTTTTAAAATACAGCGAAATATCAAATATTTTATATGTATGTAATTATTTTACATGTTGATCTCAGGTCCTTTATTGTTTCTTGTACATGAGGAATCACCATGGATATTCAACAGGATTTTCTGGCTTAAAGAAATGCAAAATGAGTTTGAAACCAAGGCCTAAACCATCTTTGTTTAAATGCCTGTGTCCTATGTGTATTATTATGCCAAAGCATTCACAAGGAAAGACTACTTCATGCAGAAAATCTCTTGATGCCAATGCAGGTATGAAGAGTTATTAATAAACAAAATCTGTGTTTCATTATCGTCTTTTATCTTCAGATGCTCTTTTTACCATCAAAGAGCATTACAAAGTTAACCTATTAATCCCAAAAGAGAAACATGTGGCCAAGTGACATAATCCAATCAGAATATCCACATTATGGGGAAAAATGGGAGACCTCCTCAGCATCACTGTGGATACATTAAAACTCCCACCGATGAATGTAGTTCAAAGAGCAACAAATGGCAATTCCCCTTGGAAGGAGCTGTGATTGCCAAACTTTTCATCACCAGTAACGATTTACTTATTTTTATTTTTTTAAATGAATCCCACGCCTTCAAACACTGTGTCTATGACACCACACAAAGCAATGAATTCATTTTCTCACTCTTTCAAAGGAGTGTAGTTGCCAATCAAAGCTGCAGCTTATCCTGCAATGATCACCATTCACTGAATTAATATCCTTCAAGACAAGAACTAGACACTTGATGGTTTCTTTATCCTTCAGACACTTCTTAGAAAAATTCATTATTCTCCATTAAGGATTTTGAAATACTCAAAATAGTTGTAAAAATCCTTGTTCCTATTGTTAAAGACTTCTGTGGATCCAAGTATCCCAGATTAAAGAATATTGGCCCATAAGACTTACTTGAGGGAAGAAGCAAGAACGAAAGCTGCCTTTCAGACAGTCTCAAATGTTCAAGGGAATATTGATACAGAATGACTGGTTTTGGGGTAGAACAGTGTACAATTATTAGTCATCAAATAAAGGACATTTATGATAGTTAGTGGCAAAGGGATGGATGAAGTTGTCCCCAAATATTACTAAAGTATTATTCAGTCCCAGATACAATGGAGCAATATTTATTAAATTCTGAAAGAAAAAAAATGAAACAAAAATTGCCTTTCAGACAATCGCAAACAGGCTGTTTAATAATAACAAATCAGTATATTTGAGCAATTTTTGCTAAGAATTAATCTAGGTACAATAATGAAAGAGAGAAGTAGCTGTCCAAATGACTGCCACTTCTTCTTTTTTGTAGTTTTAAATGACCTAAAATTCAATCTCAGACGGATAGTTGACACAAATCCTTCTTCTAGAAATGAATGGGATTAATTGAGTGACCTTTTGTCACATAGATCCAGCATCTAAAAGTTTACAACATGATATCACATTCATTGCTTCAACTGAAAAGAAATTACAGTCCAAAGTGTACCATGGCCTGTAGTTCTCTATTTTATGCTGGATCGCTGTCTGGCTTGGGAATCAAAGTGATGCTGGCTTCGTAAAATAAGTCCAGAAGTTTTCCTTCAACTTCTATTTTTTGGAATAGCTTGAAAAGAATGGGTATTAATTCTGTTTTAAGTGTCTGGTAGAATTCCCCAGGGAAGCCATCTGGCCCAGGGCTCTTATTTGTTGGGAAATTTTTGATAACTGATTCGATTCCTCACTAGTTATGGGTCTGTTCAGGTTTTCTATCTCTTCCCGTGTAAATTTTGGTAGTGAGTGTGTGTTTCAGAATTTGTCCATTTCTTCTAAGTTGTCCAATTTGTTGGCATATGATTTTTCATAGTATTCCCTGATAATTGCTTGTATTTCTGAGAGGTTGGTTGTAATAAGTCCATTTTCATTCATGATTTTGTCTATTTGAGTGCTCTCTCTTTTCTCTTTGAGAAGCCTGGCTAGAGGTTTGTCAATTTTATTTATTTTTTCATTTTTTTTTTTTACAAATAGTTTATTGTCAAATTAGTTTCCACATAACACCCAGTGCTCATCCCCACAAGTGTCCTCCTCCATGCCCCTCGCCCTCCCCCCCACATCCATCAGTTCTCAGTTTTTGTCAGCATTCAAGAGTCTCTCATGGTTTGCCTCTCTCCCTTTCCCCCACCATTTCCGCCCTTCTTCTCCCCCTTGTTCCTCCGTTAAGTTCCTCCTAATCCTCCTATACGTGCACACATATGATATTTGTCCTTCTCTGCCTGACTTATTTCGCTCAGCATAACACCCTCAAGGTCCATCCATGTTGCTACACATGGCCAGATTTCATTGTTCTCATTGCCATATAGTATTCCATGGTATAGATAAACCACATCTTCTTGATCCATTCATCCGTTGATGGACACTTAGGCTCTTTCCATGTTTTAGCTATTGTGGAGAGTGCTGCTATGAACATTGGGGTACATGTGCTCCTGTGCATCAGCATTTCTGTATCCCTTGGGTAAATTCTTAGCAGTGTTATTGCTGGGTTATAGGGGAGTTCTATTGTTATTTTCCTTAGGAACCTCCACACCGTTTTCCAGAGGGGCTGTACCAGTTTACATTCCCACCAACAGTGTAGGAGGGTGCCCGTTTCTTCACATCCTTGCCAGCATCTAGAGTTCTCTGATTGGCTCATTTTAGCCACTCTGACTGGCGTGAGGTGATATCTCAGTGTGGTTTTGATTTGTATTTCCCTGATGAAGAGGGATGCTGAGCATCGTTTCATGTGTCTGTTAGCCATCTGGATGTCCTTTTTGGAGAAGTGTCTGTTCATATCTTCTGCCCATTTCTTCACTGGGTTGTTTGTTTTTCAGGTGTGGAGTTTGGTGAGTTCCTTATAGATTCTGGATATTAACCCTTTATCTGATATGTCATTTGCAACTATCTTTTTCCATTCCGTTGGTTGCCTATTAGTTTTCTGGGTTGTTTCCTTGGCTGTGCGGAAGCTTTTAATCTTGATGAGATCCCAATCGTTTATTTTTGCTCTTGATTCCCTTGCTTTTGGGGATGTGTCAACTAAGAAGTTGCTGTGGTGGAGGTCAAGGAGGTTGTTTCCTGCTTTCTCCTCTAGGGTGTTGATAGTTTCCTGTCTCACGTTCAGGTCCTTTATCCATTTTGAGTTTATTTTTTGTGCATGGTGTGAGAAAATGATCTAGTTTCATTCTTCTGCATGTTGCTGTCCAGTTCTCCCAACACCATCTGTTAAAAAGGCTGTGTTTTTTCCATTGGCTATTCTTTCCTGCTTTGTCAAAGATTAGTTGGCTGTATACTTTTGGGTCCACTTCTGAGTTCTCGATTCTGTTCCATTGGTCTATGTGTCTGTTTTTGTGCCAATACCATACTGTCTTGATGATGACAGCTTTGTAGTAGAGGCTAAAGTCTGGGATGGTGATACCTCCCGTTTTGGTTTTATTTTTCAGGATTACTTTGGCTATTCGGGGTCTTTTGTGGTTCCATACAAATTTTAGGATAGTCTGTTTTAGTTTTGAGAAGTATGCTGGTGCAATTTTGATTGGAATTGCATTGAATGTGTAGAGTGCTTTAGGTAGTAATGACATCTTAACTATATTTATTCTTCCTGTCCATGAGTATGGAATGTTTTTCCATTTCTTTGTATCTTCTTCAGTTTCCTTCATAAGTTTTCTATAGTTTTCATCATACAGATCTCTTGTATCCTTGGTTAGGTTTATTCCGAGGTATTTTATGGTTTTCTGTGCAATTGTGAATGGAATCAGTTTCTTGATTTCTCTTTCTGTTGCTTCATTGTTGGTGTATAAAAATACAACCGATTTCTGCACGTTGATTTTGTACCCTGCAACTTGGCTGAATTCTTGGATCAGTTCTAGTAGGCTTCTGGTGGAGTCTGTCAGGTTTTCTATGTAGAGTATCATGTCATCTGTGAAGAGTGAAAGTTTGACTTCCTCTTTGCCAATTCTGATGCCTTTGATTTCCTTTTGTTGTCTGATGGCTGATGCTAGGACTTCCAGCACTATGTTAAACAACAGTGGTGAGAGTAGGCATCCCTGTCGTGTTCCTGATCTCAGGGGGAAAGCTCTGAGTTTTTCCCCGTTGAGGATGATGTTAGCTGAGGGCTTCTCATAGATGGCTTTGATGATGTTTAAGTAGGTTCCTTCTATCCCGACTTTCTCAAGAGTCTTTATTAAGAAGGATGCTGTATTTTGTCAAATGCTTTTTCTGCATCTATTGACAGGATCATATGGTTTTTATCTTTTCTTTTATTGATACGATGTATCACATTGATTGATTTGAGAATGTTGAACCAGCCCTGTAACCCAGGAATGAATCCCACTTGATCTTGTTGGATGATTCTTTTTATGTGCTGCTGGATTCAATTTGCAAGGATCTTGTTGAGGATTTTTGCATCCATATTCATCAAGGATATTGGCCTGTTTGGGGCGCCTGGGTGGCTTAGTCGGTTAAGCGTCTGACTTTCGCTTAGGTCATGATCTCACGGTTCGTGGGTTCGAGCCCTGCGTTGGGCTCTGTGCTGACTGCCAGCTCAGAGCCTGGAGCCTGTTTCAGAGTCTGTGACTCCCTCTCTCTCTGACCCTCCCTGCTCACGCTGTCTCTCTCTCTCTCCTAGAAATAAATAAAAGCATTAAAAGAAAAATTAAAAAAAAAAGGATATTGGCCTGTAGTTCTCTTTTTTTGCTGGATCTCTGCCTGGCTTGGGAATCAGAGTGATGCTGGCTTCATAAAATGAGTCCGGGAGTTTTCCTTCGTTTTCTATTTTTCGGAATAGCTTGAGAAGAATTGGGATTAATTCTATTTTAAGTGTCTGGTAGAATTCCCCAGGGAAGCCATCAGGTCCAGGGCTCTTATTTGTTCGGAGATTTTTGATACCTGATTCGATTTCTTCACTCGTTATGGGTATTACAACCAACCCCTCAGAAATACAAGAAATTATTAGGGAATACTATGAAAAATTATATGCCAATAAATTGGACAACTTGGAAGAAATGGACAAATTCCTAAACACACACTCACTACCAAAATTCACACAGGAAGAAATAGAAAACCTGAACAGACCCATAACGATTGTTTATTTTTTCAAAAAACCAACTCTTGGTTTCATTAATCTGTTCAACTGTTTCTTTGGTTTCTATATTGTTTATTTCTGCCCTGATTTTTATTATTTCTCTTCTCCTACTGGGGAAAAATAGTGGGGGAGAGGGAGGGAGGCAAACCATGAGAGACTCTTGAATGCTGAGAACAAACTGAGGACTGATGGGGGTGGGGAGGAGAGGAAGGGAGGTGATGGGCATGAAGGAGGGAATTTGTGGGGATGAACACTGGGTGTTATATGGAAACCAACTTGACAATAAGCTATTAAAAAAGACATAAAAAATAAAAATTCTATTAAAAAATCAAAGAGTGCCATGGAGTTCAAAGGAGATGTCCGCTTTAGATTATGACAGAGCAGCTTTTAGCACATTGATTGTCCAGCTGAACTAGAAAATCTAGATAATTACAAAAAGAAATATCATCTAAAGAGTCAAAGAGTGGGGCACCTGGGTGGCTCAGTCGGTTGAGCAACCAACTCTTGATTTAGACTCAGGGCATGATCCCAGTCATGAGATCAAGTTCTTCATCAGGCTCCACACTGAACATAGGGCCTACTTAAGATTCTCTGTCTCTCTCCCTCTGCCCTTCTCCTCTGCTGTCTCTCTCTTTCTCTGTCTCTGTCTCTCTCTCTCAAATAAAAAAAGAAATAAAAAATCAAAGAGCTACTGAAGCAGTCAAGATTGGGGAGCTATAATCTTGGAAAGAAGGGAGGGCCATAAAAGTGAGTCCAATATTCTGCTTACTGATTTTTCCCTTGGAATATTTACTAATTCTACTACAAAGAGAAAGATGCCTAGGAGGCAATATCTTGATTTCTTCTTATGACACAGGGCTAAGGAGACAAATATTTGAGTTCAGAACCACCACTGTAACTATGCCAAATTGGCCAAATTCCAGAAAATAAGGAGTTATAGAGACATGAGTCTCACACTCTGCACCAGTTTTCTCCCTGAGGCATTTGTTGATTCCAAAACTTTGTGGGACTGTTTCCTGAAACCAAGAAAAAAGTAGTAATATATTTGAGGGCACCTTTTCATAATCTTACCATCCTGAAAATACAAAAACTGAAGTTCAAAACTTAACAATGAGATAGGACACTGGTAAATATTCAGACTTTAAGTTGGGATACCTGGAGGACAAACCAGAAATAGAATCAGCCTTACAAAGTCTAAACTTCTACACTCTAACTGCCTTCCAGAAGAAGATAATCACTCAAATAATCTATAATATTTCAGAGAGTATGTCTGTCATAAAATAAAAAATTATCAAGCACAGAAAGAAACAAGAACAAGTGGGGGGAGGAATGCATTCAAATAGAAACAACTCCATAAGTTTAGGGTTATTAGACATGGGTTCTAAAATAACTATGATTAGGGGCACCTGGGTGGCTCAGTTGGTTAAGTGTCCAACTTCAGCTCAGGTCATGATCTCAATGTTTGTGGGTTCAAGACCCACATCAGGCTCTGTGCTGACAGCTTAGAGCCTGGAGCCTGCTTCAAATTCTGTGTCTACCCCTCCCCATCTTGTGCTCTGTCTCTCTTTCTCTCTCTCTCAAAAATAAATAAACGTTAAAAATTTTGTTTAAATAACTATGATTAACATGTTCAGGAAAATAGACTAAATAAGGTTCTCATCAGAGATCTGAATATATTTTGGAGAATAAAATGTAAATTCTATTTGAACATCTGAACAAACTTAGTAACTGGTATTAAGAACTCAGTAGAAGTATGTAGCAACAAATTAAACACATCTGAAGAGAGGATAAGTGAATTGGAATATAGAACAATAGACATACACAAAAAGAAGCACACAGATTAAAATGTATGGAAAATACAAAAGGAAATGTAAGGGATTCATAAAGTATAGTGAAAAGGTTGAATATACATGTAATTGTATATGCAAGGAGAAGAAATGGAAAGGGACAAGAGCAACATTTGAAGAGATAATGGCCAAGAATAATATGAGGAAATAACTTCCTAAAATAAGAGCAAATACTGATAAAAAAGACATCCAAAAAAGATTCAAGAAGCTTTGTAAACCTTTGACATAATAAATGAAAAGAAAATTATACCTTAGAGCATAATACACCAATTGATAGTAAAAAAGAAAAAGACAAGTCTTAAAAGCATCTTTAAAAAAGAACATATTACCTTAAAAAGAGGAATAGCAGGACTGACATCTAACTCTATAGAATTATGGAGTCTAAGAGAAAATGGAAAACTATTTTTAAGTGTTAAGAAAGAAAACAATTGTCAACCTTGAATTATATAAACACTAAAGGTCGCTTTTAAAAATAAAGGTAAGTTCCACTTATGATGATGGCATAACATGTTGGAGTAACAAGGAGCCAAATTTGCTCTCCTACCTTAAAACATTTTTTGAACTGGAAAAATTCTATGAAATTATAGATTTTAGACACTGGACCATCATTCAGTTCAAGATAGCAACCCTGAAGAGATAATGACAAATGAGGTGACCTCTACAATAGCTGAGGTTACTTCCTGGAGAGTTTCCAGAGTTTCTAATGCAAGGAAGGAGAATCCAAGCAGAGCTTGGGGAGCTCTCAGAGTTAAGAAAACAATATTTTGACTTTAAGAAAGCCATGAAAACCGGAATTCACAGGGAAGAACACAGGAAAAAATATTTCTGTACAGAAAGTTCTTGCGAACTGAAGAGGGTTTCCCTCAATTCTTCAACTCAGTGCTGATCAGCACATCTGTGTGAGAAAATTATCAAAAGCTAGAGGAACGTCACCAGAAAGAAATAGATGTAAAATTGTTGAAGGTCATAAATGGCTAGAAATAGTTCCACATTCATACAGCCTGGATGTAGAGGCTTCCTAATATAAAGAACATTGGATTGAGGCTCAGAAAAGTATTACCTCAATAGCGGGGCAATAGTAGCCCCAGACTAAATGCTGCTCTGCCCTGTCTAACAAAGTTTAAGTGAAAGGATATGAAAACAACTACTATAATTATATATTCTGTGTGTTCAGTAGACAAAAGAATGAACAAGTATGGTAAGGAAATACGTGGGATATATTAAAGACCCAAATTAAACATCTAGAGATTAAAAAAAACAATGTGTAGGATGAAAAAATACACAGGATGTGATTAACATACTAGATTGAAGAAGAAAATTTATTGCACTATTCAAAATGAAACACAGAAAACTAAAAGTATTGGAAACACGAACACTGAAATGAGTGAAAATTTTAAGTGAACTTTATATATATATAATTTGAATATATATATATATAATTTGAATACAAAGTGACTGAAACTTTGTACATACATATACAAATTATATATACAAACAAATTATATATATTATGTAATTTAAATATATTTATAATTTGAATACAAAGTAAATAAAATTTATCCAAACATTATAAAAAATGTGAACTCACAGATCAAAGAATTTCAACAAGCCCCAAGCACAGAAAGCATGAGTAAAATAAGATATGATGTAATCAAGTTGCTTGAGGCCATTGATAAAGAGATAATCCTAAAATAAGCCATAGAACAGAAGACACATTATACATGAAAAATAAATAGAATGATAGCAGAGTTATACCAAAAAGTCATATAAAATTAAAATGTAGAACATAGCCATGTTTAAAAAAAGAAACAAAAATATAAGGTAGAGGATGGTGGGAACATCTTTAAAGTACTGGGGGGAAAATCGAACATACAGCTCTACACCAAGCAAAGGCTATTTTGGAAAAATGTAGGTAAAATAAAGGCCTTTCAGACATACAAAAACTGAAAGAATTCATCACCAGCAGACCAACTCTGTAAGAGATTAATCCTTCAGAAAGAAGTAAAATGATACCAAATAGAAATCTGAATCAATACAAAGGAATAAGGAAGGAATAGTAAATATATGGATAAAAAGAAAAGATTTTTTCTTATTTTATAATCTCTTTAGAAGATAATTGACTAATTAAAGCAAAAAAAACCCCCAATATATTATAGTGTTATAGCCTACATAGGAGTAAAATGTGTTATGATGATAGCAAAAAGGCTGAGAAAAGAAGTGGAAGTAAGCAGTTGTAAGGTTCTTTGTCATATAAGAAGTGTATGATCTTATTGAAAGCAGACTGTTATAAGTGACAGATTCATACCATAAACCTTAAAGCAGCCACCAAAATAACAAAGAGTTATAGTTAGTATGTCAACAAAGGAGATAAAATAGAATTGTAATACATACTCAATTACTCTAAATGAAGGCAGAAAAAGAGAGGAAAGTTAAGAACAGATGAGACTGATAGAAAACAATGATCAAGATGGTAAATTTAAACATGACTGCATTAATAATTACATTAATCATAAATGGTCTAAACACCCCAATTAGAAGACATAGATTGTCAGGGTAAGTTTAAAAAATAAAAAAATACCCAACTATACTCTGTCTCAAAGAACCCTACTTTAAATTTGAGGACACAAGTGAGCCAAACTTAAATAATGGTCAAGGAAAAATTAGAAAATGTTTTGAACTGAATGGGAATGAAAACTCAGCATGTTGAAATTTGTGGGATACAACTACAGCAGTGATTAGAGGGAAATGTATAGCACTAAATGTTTATACAGAAAAAAGACTATATCTGAAATTAAGCTTCCACTCTAAGAAACTAGAAAAAAAGTACAAATTAGACCCAAAGGAAACAAAAGAAAAGAAATAATAAGTGCAGAAATCAATGAAGTTGAAAACAGAACAATAATTGAGAAAATTAATGGTAACAAACCTGGTCCTTGTAAATACCAATAAAACCAATAAACTTCTCACCAGATTCACTAAGAAAAAGATACAGAGAAAGGGAAAAAAATCAGCTATGTCAACAATGAGAAGGGACATCACTACAGACTAGAGAAATTTGCAGGATAATAAAAAGTAATTTGAGATTCATCTACATGTGAAACCACAGAGTGCTTGTTAGTAATTGAGATTCCTAGGCCCCACTTCAATCATTGTGAATCAGAATCTCAGAGTTAATGTGTGGGGGAGATAATGCCAGGGTTTTGTCTTTTTAACAACTTTTTTTTTGAGAGAGAGAGAGAATGTGTGCCTGTGAGTGGGGGAGGGGCAGAGGGAGAAAGAGAATCCTAAGCAGGCTCCACACCCAGCACAGAGCCTGACACAGAACTCAATCTCAGGACCATGATCATGGCCTGAGCCAAAATCAAGAGTCTGACGCTTAACTGATTGAGTCACCCAGGTACCTCTAGGGTTTTGTCTTTTTGCAAACATTTCAGACAACTGATACAAAGTAAAGTCCAAGGTGTGTTGCCTAAAAGTAGGGCCAGCTAGTCTCTAAGCTCTATGACTTGGAAAGGCAAAGAAGGAAGCTGTGTTCTACCAATTCATGTGAGAAGCCTAGATCTTTACTCTCTGGAAACAACTTGCCAGGCACTTTGTAAAGGGGCAGCTGATGTGAGGAGCAAAGACACACCCACAAATTCAATATTCCATCTATTTTTTTAAATTTATGTGTCTCATATGCTTAGGGTGAAGTTTAAATAGGTGGTATCTTCCCATGTACACATCCCAAAGAAAAACCTAAAATCATCTGTAAAACCACAATGAAAAATTCCAGTAATAACTGTCCACAGGAACTTTTTTGAATTCTGCCTAATTTCCAGGTCTCTAACTTCAATGACCCTTTTCCCTCCTACTTAGAAGACTATTGAAAGCAAGGAAATAAGAACAATATTATGATAGGGATAAATACAAAGCCTGCTTAATATCTCTTATGTAAATTTGCCTCTCATTAGTGACCAATGATTTTCAAAACTCAGAAAACAATGTTATACTAGCTGATCATGATACCATCACTGTAAGCTCACACCAGTCAGAAACTGGACCATCTGTTGTCCATAACCCACTGCCCAAATGCCAGGGCTTCCCACTGGCCCAGGAAGGCCAAAAACTGACAGGTTACAGCCTATTACATACTGTTTAAATAAAGATTTGCAAAGAAAATAAATTCACGGCAACATTCATTATTGATCATTCTCAAAACTGTCTGGAGAATTCCCCCAGAGGGCTTAAGAAAGAAATTAAACATTGTTTTCCTGAGTTGTTTCCTGCTGTTTTTCCACTTCATTGGCTTTGCTTCCATAATTGTGTGTGTTCCTATAGCCACATAATGTTTTAATATGACTGAATTATTTTGTACAACTTTAAGATCATATGTCAACAATTTGGGTGTGACCAACTAATAACGTATTATAATAATAGCCATGATAAGAATATATCCTTAGTATCTTCTTTACCAATGTCTCTCAATTATTTAATCCTTTTAATCTGACCTAATGATCTATCAAGATCTTCAAATAACTAAATCCAAATTTATTTCCCATTTCTTATTTTGTTTGACCACTGTTGACCACTGCCTTTTCTTTGAAGACACCTTCTCTTTTGCTTTATTCTTACTGTGGCTCTCTTCTGCTTTTCTTCCTGCTTCTCTCACCTCACAGGTCCTTGACACCATTTTCACGAATTCTAAAAGTTGCACATTTCTAAAAGTTCTGTTCAGAGTTTTCTTATCTCACTCCTAAAACAGTCCTGAGCCTCTCATCTCTTTTCTTGGTTTAAAATATCATCAATGGGGGGGCGCCTGGATGGCTCAGTTGGGTAAGTGTCTGACTCAGGCTCACGTCATGATCTCCCAGTTCGTGGGTTTGAGCCCCGCATCAGGCTCTGTGCTGAGAGCTAGCTCAGAGCCTGGAGCCTGTTTCAGATTCTGTATCTCCCTCTCTCTCTGCCCCTCCCCTGCTCATGCTGTCTCTCTCTCTCTCTCTCAGAAATAAATAAAACATTAAAAAATTTAATAAAATAAAATATCATCAATGTATATATCTAGAATGTAGATCTTTGATGCAAGATTCCAGGTGTTATGTCCCCATATCCCCAGTTTATATTTCTAATGTTATCTTCCATTACACTGTCACATACTCTATGTTCCAAACCAGTCACTGTCCTCATGGTTCAACCAATATTCCAGATGCTTTCTTATACCTATAGTTTTCACTTACTAGTCCTTCTGCCCAAAGTGCTTCAACTTATCATATCCAGTAGTATAGTTGAAATGATCCATTATTCAAGGAAACTCAGAATGGTTCAACATTAGGAAATACAATATTAATAAAATTTTGGATATCAAATTTGACAAAACATATTTGAAGAAAAGACATTTGATGAAATTTAACAGTCATTCCTTAATGACTGTTTTTAATGCATAGACTACTAAAACTAAAACACTAACTCCTTTAAATGATTAAAAACAAAAACTCTATCTCAAACCAATCATTGCCTATTACACATAATAACAAGACATTTGAATCATCCCTTTGAGAGTTAAATCTTTACAAAAATGCCGATTATCACCCCCATTGTATAACATTTTTTCTGTCCAAAGCAATAAGATAAGAAAAAGGTATAATAAATACAAATTTAGTAAAGGAGAAGGAAAAAGGATTATTATGTACATATTTCCTGCCTAGGAAAAATAAATCTAAAAATCTGTTAAGGCTACTAATAGACTTTAGTAAGATGGTCAAATAATAAAAATTAAGAATCACTTTTGTAAAGTAAAGCAATGATCAGTTAGAAAATATAATCAGTAGGGGTGCCTGGGTGGCTCAGTCAGTTAGGCATCCGACACCGGCTCAGGTCATGATCTCATGGTTTGTGAATTTGAGCCCCATGTCAGGCTCTGTGCTGACAGCTTGGAGACTGGAGCCTGCTTTGGATTCTGTGTCTCCCTCTCTCTCTGTCCCTTCCCCACTCACACTATGTCTCTGTCTCTCAAAAAATGAATAAACGTTAAAAAAATGTTTTTAAAAAGAAAATATAATCATTAGGGGCGCCTGGGTGGCTCAGTTGGTTAAGTGTCTGACTTTGGCTCAGGTCATGATCTCGTGGTTCATGGGTTTGATCATCGTGTTGGGCTCTGTGCTGACAGCTCAGAGCCTGGAGTCTGCTTCAGATTCTGTGTCTCCTTCTCTCTCTGTCCTTTCCCCACTCTCTCTCTCTCTCTAATAAATAAAAACATTTTTAAAAATTTAAAGAAAGAAAATACAACCAATTATATACGCAAAATGACCAGGATCAGTTACGGCAAAAAGAAACTTTCAGACACCAACATATAAACATATAATTCCCATTTACTCAGATATAAAGATATTCATACTATGATTGCTTCTTTCTTCATTTAAATCATTATTATGATTTTTAATGAAAAATGCAATAAATATTCAAGAAGTTTCACAAATAATTTTGCAATAAGAGAATTTATTCTGATCAGGAAAATGCCAGCTGTTTTAAGTTAGATGAAAAATTTCATAATCAATAACTAATGGATTATATAATTTACAAAGGTGAATTTATGATATATTAATTATGTTCATAAAAATATAAAAATTAAAAGCAGTAACCCCTTTAGAAAAATGATTGCTCATCCTGACACAGGATTATGCTTATCTTTACGTGGCATTTGCATGTGTTTGTGTAGAAACACAGACATAGACAGTTACACATATATGAACCAAAATAACACAGCTTCCAAACTCACTCCTTAATATCATGAGATTTTCGACTTCCTTACAACTCTCCATGGTGCCCACTTGACATCTTCTCCTGCATCTTCATTACCATGTTTACATGGCACGCTCGCTGAAGGGGAAGGTGAACATTAGCAGAACTAATTTTTATCCTAGGAGTGCATTATTTATGGCTTGTCCCATTTGCAGACCAGGAAACATAAACTCTGAGAAGTTTAAGGGACATTTCTAAGTTCACGAGAATAGCTGTGTCCAGAACTGGGGGCCTCAACCCAAGTCTCTAGACTGGATGCCAGGAGGGGCAGCTCCAGGGCCCAAAGTGGGAACTCCTGGTTTTCTCAGCACAATAAAGCCAACATGGAAAGTCTCACTCACACCCCATGGCTCCAGGATGTGGCCCACTCAACTCCCAGGAACGACAGTCACCAAGGTAGAGGAAAGGACCATACTGCATGCATTTCTTACCAAAGACGCCTCAAGGATGAGAATTACCTGGGGAGCCATTCAGCTCTTCCAAGTCCCACTGAACTAGAAACTCAAAGCAAGAAGGAAAATGTCCATTTGAAAGACTCTTTCCAGGCACTCCTGATGAGGCAAGTTTGAGAAATTCTTCATGGCTTCATCTGATTCCCACAGCCACACTGTTTGCATTGTCTCCATAGAATCCATGAGTTCAAAATCTCATAGAAACCTGTATAACAGAGAAATTATCAATGTGATTTGGAGCATAGACTCAACTTTCAGGGATTATTTGTGGGGAGTGAGGACCTGACACACATCCTGAGGAGGCCAGTAGTAACTGATGGAAGATTCCTGGAAAATGAACAAACTCCTTAGTAAACAAAGATAAGCCAATGTCAACACTGTAATGGGGGGGTTTGAGGGGGACATACTAATTAACAACAATTTGACACAATAACCTGTGTTGACCAGGGCTTGGAAAATGGCTACTTTGAAGGGAGAGAGAAATTTCTAAAACTTCTTTTCTGTGAATCAGTCTTTTCTCATCTAGGCAGGTGTCCTGAGGAATAATCACACAAGGTGAGCTGATGTGAATTTCCAAGCCCATCTAGTGCTACAGGGTTGGCAGTGGCAGAACGCTACAAGTGACCCAGCTGCCCACCAGCAAAGCATGGGGTGACCAAACCACTAAGTGAGTTCATAGAAGAACACGCTGTGTAACTATTTAAGATGTGGATCTGCGTCCATGAACTTGACAAAATACACACATTGTAAAATGAAGTGAAAAAAGGTTACAAACGACATTTGCATGGGCCCTATTTTGTTTTAAATAATAATTACACATATTATATATATAATATGTATTATATATTATATAATATATATAAAATATTACACATATATTTCTATATATAATGTGTATATATACCTATATACACATATAATTGTATATATTTATTTAAATACATATTTATATATTATGTTTATATATATATATACCATGCAAACAACACTTGCATGGGCCCTTTATTGTTTTAAGTAATATATTAATTTATTTATATATAGTATGTGCACATATACCTATATATACACATATAATTATATATATTTCTTTATATATATTTATATATATTATGTATATATATACCTATATATACACATATATACCTATATGTATATACCTATATACACATAATTCATGGAAGCAAAGATTTCACTGGATGAATACCACATTACTAATAGCAGTAATCATGATTGTCTTTGGGTCCCTTTGCTTTGTCTTTTTTCTGTCTTTTCTTCTCTCTTTCGTTCTGCTTTGCTTCACTTTATTTTTTTCTCTCTCTGGATTCTTTAATGTTTCCAGGATTATTTTTCAATCAATACCATAAATATATATGTATCACATGAGCTTCCCAGGACCTTCTGCAGCTCTCAGGAAAGACCACGCTGACCAGCAGACAGGCACAAGTGGGAGACAAAGACGCACGGCATCCCTTTGAGCCTTGGCCTAGGATGCTCCTGGTCTCCTCTCCAGCTTCTGCTCACAGAGAGGCGAGGCTGGCTCGGGCCCCGACGGCGACGCCTATGACGGCGACAGGGAGGTGTGCGGAGCCGGGCTCAGGCTGTGCCAGCTCTCGCTAATCCTCTGCAGTATGGTTCGCTGCTAATTTGTCATGGCACATATTTGCCTTATGTCTAATTAGCATCAAATTGCAAACTGCTATTTGCTAACAATTTGTTGCATCAATCTGCTTGAAAATCTATAGTTTAGAATTGGATTGCAACTTACCCTGTCTATCAAAATTCTAGTTCACACATACACAAAATAACTTCCCCTTCCCGCCAAAAACGTCGCAATGTTTGTAGTGGCACAAAAGGAGAGAGATGTGAGTTTTTTTTCTTTTCCCTTTTTTTTTTTTTTCCCCAAAGGAAAGAGTATAACCATGGGGTGTTTCCATTTGAATGTCCTGGCTTTGGTTTTCCTTGGCCTGGGAAGATGGCTGGATGGTGCTCACACCCAGAAAGTATTGGTCCAGGATGCTCTTTGAGACTTTTCAGGAAAATCAAGACACATAAAAAGACCAGAAGCCCAGTCCTCAATCTCAGAAATATGACCCCCCAATCAAATTGTACAAAGAGGGGTGCCTGGGTGGCTTAGTCGGTTAAGCGTCCGACTTTCGCTTAGGTCATGATCTCGCGGTTCGTGGGTTCGACCCCCGCATCGGGCTCTGTGCTGACTGCCAGCTCAGAGCCTGGAGCCTGTTTCAGTCTGTGACTCCCTGTTTCTCTGACCCTCCCCTACTCACGCTGTCTCTCTCTCTCTCTCTCCGAGAAATAAATAAAACATTAAAAAAAAATTGTACAAAGAAAATTCTGAGTTCTCCCAAACCTGTGCCTCCAATCTGTCCTGCTTCGGAATGAGTGTCCCTCACCACCATTTCACAGGCATTGGCCCATCCAATGTTAGCAGCCACCCAAGGAAGTAAGGGTTAATAGTTTCTTTATTTACAAACAAGGAAGCAGAGGCTGAGAAGATAAATGGTACACATGAAGCAGGTGGCAGAGTGGGACCTAAGCCCCAGCCAGAGACATTTCACTGCCTCTGACCCCCTAAATACCAAAACTAGGTAGTGGGCCTAAAGAGGATGATGATAAAAGTTATGAAATGAAATATAAATGAAAAAATAATGACATAAAAAGAAATCATATCTAAGAACTCTATCTCACTCAATAGGCTAGCCTTGTAGAGGCAAAACATCTACTTGGGCTGGGAAACATACCCCATGACAGACTGAGGGATCAGGCCTTCACACTCTCCTTGTGGTCTTAAAAGCCACCCATGCTGGGCCATTTAGAATAAGGAATACCAATCTCCTTACTGGCAAGAGGGAAGATTTCTGTGGAGTCCAAGTAGAGTCAAAAGTGACATTGGGTAGGATCTCCTTTTTCTCTGGTTGCCAGATGTAGGGAGGTAGAAACTCCCAGCACAGGGAAGTTCTCTTTCCACTGTGGGGCACAAGTGAGCTGGTTGGGACCTCCTCAGCCCAGGATGCAATTCGCTAAAAATGTTGCCTCGGTTAGAATTCCTTAACCTTGTAAGTGACTCAGGGGCAAGAGGCTCTCCCAATGTGTCCCTCCAGTTCTCCTTAGCATCCCTGAACAACCCTTGTTTGGGGAAAAAAAAAATCATGCTAAACCGCATGAGCATTCCCCTAAAACTTAAAAATAGAACCACCCTACAATCCAGAAATTCCACTCTGGTGAAATTTCATTTCAAAGGAAATGAAAACAGGATCTCAGAGAGGTATGAGTATCCCACATTCACTACAGCCTCGTTCACAGTAGCCAAAGTGCCGAGACAGGGGCGCCTGGGTGGCTTAGTCGGTTAAGTGTCCGACTTTCGCTTGGGTCATGATCTCGCGGTTCGTGGGTTCGAGCCCCGCGTCGGGCTCTGTGCTGACTGCCGGCTCAGAGCCTGGAGCCTGTTTCAGTCTGACTCCCTCTCTCTCTGACCCTCCCCTGCTCACGCTGTCTCTCTCTCTCCTAGAAATAAATAAAACATTAAAAAAAAACAAACCAAAGTGCCGAGACAGCTTAAGGGTCTGGCAACTGATGGATGGATAAAGAAGATGTGCATATGTATATGCATATCCATACAATGGAATACTGTTCCCCCATAAAAAAAAAAAAAAAAAAGAACATGGATGGACCTTGAGGCCATATTGTTCAGTGAGATAAGTCAGACAGAGACAAATACTATACAATCTCGCTCACGAGTAGAATCTAACGAAGTAGGACACAGGGAAACAGAGCAGCGTTGGTTGCCAGAAGCTGGGGGTAGGGTGTGGGAAAGGGGGAGATGTTGGTCAAAGGGTCCAAACTTGCAGATATAAGGTTAACAACCTTGGGGAGCTATGTACAGCATGGTGATTATAGCTAGTAATGCTGTATTGTATACTCGATAGTGGCTAAGAGAGTAGCTCTTAAATGTTCTTACCATGGAAAAAGAACTGGTAGTTATATGATGAGATGGAGGTGTTAGCTAATGCTGTGGTGGTCACCATTTTGCTATATGTAAGTGTATCAAATTAACATGCTGTACACCTTAAACTTACACAATTCAATCCAGCCTCTTTGCTGATATTTTAAATAATAATACTAGTTTTATTGTTGTTATTATCTTAGTCAATACCTCTACTTTTGTGGCTTCTCCTTAGAATTGCTTGGGATGGAAAAAAAGATGATCTAATCTGACCTTCAGAGAAGGAACTAGAGAAATAACAAGATCTCTGTAAACTGACAAAATAGTTCTCTCTTCACACCCATGAATACAGTCAAGAGTAATTCATTTGATATACAGGACTGACATTCCTTCAACAAATGTTCATAAAGCCTCTTCCAGATGCCATGACCCATCAAAAGTGCTGGGATAGGAGTAGAGCAAGGTGACCCCAACCATGGCAGAGCAAGAGATGCAGAGGCAAAAGAAAGTGGCTACCCACAGCAATGAGACAAATTCTTGGCAAAACAAATTGGAGAACATACATCAGTCTGCATCAGACAAGCAGGTAAAGTTTCTTGTACAAAAAGATGTCTGAGTGGGGCAGAAACAGCAGAGACCAGAACGAGAGGACCCTTTCAGTCAGAGGAATGAGTAGGTGCAAATACCCAGAGATGAGCATGGGCTTGGGCTCTTCTGAGGAACTGGATCATTGCAAGTGACAAAGGTCAGCCCCTGGACCTTGGCAACGTTAAGAGCAACCCCCGAATTCCTGGGCTCCCTTCTGCCATTTGAGAGACTCTTCCAAACAGCAGAGTCCCAAGATGCCTACAGAGGAAGTCCTTTCCACTCTTCCTTAAGAGTCAATTTGCCACCATTTCTCCACTGGGCTTGTTGAAGGAGTTGGCAAAGGGAAGGTACATTCTGAGCTGATTCATGCAGACACAGAAGCAAGTTAAGAAGCTTTCTTTCTTTGCATGTGCTCTTGGAATGACTCTTTCGCCTAATAGGACATTAAGTGACTGCCCCATGCCAGGATTCAAATAGAAATAATGCTACCAACTACTGTATAGATGCACATTTTTCTATATTGGGACTGGAAGGTCAGACACTGCATAGATCTGCAACTGACACATAAATACACTAGGAAAGAAACCAAAAAGTTCCCAGGAAAAACAAGCCATACCTAAACAATTGCCTCTGGGAGGGAGAAGGATGTGCATGCTAGAGAACTGTGCTCAGACACTGTGTTCAAGGCTACTCAGATAAGCCTTCAAGCATCCACCACTATGTACAAACACACACAGTTGGGATCTAGAAGAGAAGGCGGGGAACTTAGGGTCACTGAGGAGCAGGGAGGGCAGTCAGTCAGGAGGACAAGTCTGTCCAGAGGCCAGAGGTAGCAGTCTCCCCAGGATGCAGGAGCCACCCTCACTCAGCCTGCCACATAAAGCCCTTCCTTGTTGATACAGCAGAAGAGTGGGCCAAGACATGGTCCCATTGGCAAAGGTGGAACCAAGGAACGTAAAGCCATTATGTCTTTTAACGAAAACCTAAATAATCTCTTAGGATTCGTTTAAAGTCAGATACACAAACAAAAAGAGACCCTTACAAGCCAGCGGTGCAAATCTTCTGATTCCCCCAATGTCTGTAGAATCTACCATGGAGCTCCCAACCCCCACCTACCCCACTTCCAGGGTGGAATGGATATACTTCCTGTACCTGTGCATTCTGATTCCAGGTGAGCAAAGCCTCAACAATGGAGCAACAATAGGTGTTTTCCTGCCCGTATTGTCCTTAGGAGATGTTGTGCATTAATGGGAGTGGTGAGCTCAACCAGGGACATGCACTGATCCCCACAGAACCTCCTGCACATAAGTCTGTTAGAACCAGCCCAGGATCTATGCACCCCGCGGTGGGCCACTCTTGCCTGTGCAGCACGCTGGTCTTTAACCTTTTCAGTAGCTCAGAGACATCTCCGGAACTTCTACACAGCTCCTGTCAAAATGTCGGCTGCTTACTCTTAAACTTTATTTTGATGTCTTGCTTTTCGGGAATAATTACTCTGCACCAAA
The DNA here is from genome assembly GCA_017311185.1 of Proteles cristata cristata. Classification (NCBI taxonomy): domain Eukaryota; kingdom Metazoa; phylum Chordata; class Mammalia; order Carnivora; family Hyaenidae; genus Proteles; species Proteles cristata. The sequence continues at coordinate 1,527,878 of JAESUZ010000174.1, read as the reverse complement.
AATGTTGGCCTATTTACTGCTTGTGCAAAAAGATGACAATAAAATCAATGTTGCACAATTCCCCAAAGTCCATCAAAGTCTTTTGCAATGTTAATGGATCAGTGGGGCTAAGAGGTGTGAGCTCATGCCGGCCTGAGTGGATGCCCGGCTCCAGCAAGGGAATGTTCTTTATTTTATTGGCCTGCTCACTCCTGACTGCCAAATTCATTCACTCTAAAAAGCTGGCTCAGACCCTGGGGTGAGAGCAAGGGTGGGATGGGGACAGAAGTGCAGAAAGCAGATTGACAAGTCCATGACATCACAAGCTTGTGCGCTGGTGAGCACTTACAGGGACTGACAAGTCCAACCCCATTATCTAGAGACAAGAACGCAGGTGCAGAGAGGAGGAGTGGTCCACTCAAGACCCTACAGCTGATGAGTTGTGAAGCCAGACCCAGAAGCATGTCCTTGGGTTCCTGGTCTGAAATTATACCCACCACTCTGCTCATGGAGTGGAATGATTTTCTTCTCTTGTGGCATTCCCTCTTAGAACATACACATGTCTAGAGCAAAGTGATCCCTTTGGTCAGGAAGGCAGGCTCACCTGTGTCTCCTGGCCATAGAGGTTAATAAGGTCCAATCAAGGCTTCAATGCTCAGAGAAGTTTCAGGGAAGCTCTATAAAAATTTCTATTCTGTGCAGTGTGTGCTGGTAGATTGAAGTTTCTAAGAAACCTCTTAATAAACAGCATGTCTAGAGTGTCCATGAGCAAGGCATTCTGGAGAGGGGACAGTTTTGGTTGGAGAAGTCACTACAGCAAGCACTGCATATCCACTATTCACCAGTGGGATCACTGGGGTGGTGATGGCCCTGGAATGGTGGAAACTGGTACAGGAAAGGCTCTGTAGAACAAACCCAGTGAGTGCAAGGAACAGGAGGAAAGTGGTGCAAACAGACCTCCCTGTGTCATCAGAGGCCAGCATGTGGGCCAAGGGCAGGCCAGGGTTATGGGTAGGGCAGCATGGGCTGCATGGAAGTGAGGAGAAGGGACACAGAGTGGAGAGAGATGCAACACAAGTGATGGCAGAACAGTCCCTCAGTCTATCCAATGTAGGGTCACATCTGGCTCATGACGCATCAAGGGACAGTAGAAGGCAGAGAATGGGGAAAGGACCAGCCCCACTCTCAGACTGGTGCTCCAACCAGTCTGAGCGAACCCCTCAGGGCCAGTTCCGAGTCATCTCTAAATGCAGGGGCCCCAGCTGCTCCTGGTGTGACTGCAGTGCTCACTGGGGCTCTGTGGGGTGGCCATCGTGCAGCAGGCTCTGTACAAATGGAATGCACTCTTTCTAAGTATTAAATTCATACGCAGAGGCCAATCCCTTGGGAAGGCAGGCACACCTGGGGTCTTTCAGAGGTGACCTTGTGTTTTCCATTTATTTTCCACACCAGCGATTTGTTGCCTCTTGTGGCTGCATGGTGACTTTCAGAAAGAGCCTCTTCACAAGGTCATGTGCTGACATTCCCCTTACCCACATCCCAGGCCTTTCCCCCACCAGAAGTCCACCTACCACTTTTCTGCTCACTGACCTTGGCCATGAGGTCTTCCCAAAGCCTTTCCCCTAAGGGCTTATATTCCACATCTAAGAAATAACTGTTGGACCCCACCTTTTGTTTTCTGCCCCTCAAACAAATGTATATAGATGCAAAGGTCCCCCAATGCTGGGGTGTCTAACAATTTTTGAAGAGAAGGCTTCACACAGCTTGCTGAAATCTCTCGTGATGCCTGCTCTCTAGATTCCCTTCTCTTTCACTCAGAAAAACTCAATTGCATCAGGGAGGCATGATTCCCTGTTAGAGAAATCATTTCTCCTTTCCTCTGGTGGGTTAGATTTGCTTAGGTATTCACTGATCCTGGACTTGATTAATCACTCCCTGCTACCTTTCCCCAGCATACCAGTGGGGCCTGGAAACTCACTGAGCTCCAGGAAGACATTGGGGTCCTCTAGTCCCATGTGGGGACCCATTGTACCTTTGGACCAACACACCACCATTTCCAATTTGAATTTCTTCAAACTCCCTGGTAAGAATGAACCTTGCCCAAGTACTTGTTGCAGAGTCCTCTGTGAACATGGTGCTCCCCACAACCTTCATGCTCAGCCACACTTGAACTAATCCCTCCCACCTGCCATCCTCACATGGAATTGGATGAAGGAGACTCTTTGGGGAAAGCAGAGAGAGAGCCTACTAGGAACAATAATAAGAGGTGGGAGCCTCCAGTAAGACGGTGAAGATTTGAGTCCAGGACATTAGGAATGAGAGATGAGATAGAAAAGTAGAGGGAGAAGAGGGAAATGCGTATTTAGTGATGGAGAGAGAGAGAAGCTTTCCACTGCTCCTGCAGTGGGACCTGGATCTGGGCATCCATCACCAGGTGCCTGATGGAGAAACTCTGTCCCCTTACCTATGACCGGCAGCGATGTTTTTTCAATGATTCCACAGGAGTCAAAAACCCAACAAAGCGCATCGCGGGCGCTGTAAAGGGAGCATGCTGCTCTTGTCTGTGACCACTGTATGCAAAGCTTGGCATTAGTCACAGCCAGGCCGGCTGTGACAGGCCTGAAGTGAGGGAGATTAATGCGAGGCTGGGGCACTTTATTATTGTCATTCTGTTCTTTCAGACTCTGCCTCTGACTTTCAATTTTGCTCCAGAATTAATTGTCTGCTCCCTGCAGTATGACTGATGGAGAAGGATACGCGTAGCCCAGGCACCTGGCTCTGGCCTTGACAGTCTAAGGCCCGGTGTGGGATGTATTGTATGCGGTCAGAGCAGGGGACAGACGGGCATCTCTCAAAGAATTGGCCCACACCACACCTGCCTTCAATCAGAAGTGACCCAAGACCGTCCTTTGCTAAGAATTATCTTTGCTTGGAGAGTCCCTAAAATCATGCCCATTCTCCTATTAAGGACTCGCCCTGGAGCCCAGAGCTCAGTTGGCTGATGGAGTCCTTCCCAGACCTCCAGTTCTCCGATTTTCTTCCTTTCTCTGGTTCTGGGCAGTAAATTAGGAGTGCAGCCACCCAGGTCCCAGCCTTCCCAGATGTAAGCGTGTTTGTGAGCATGTTACACACAGCAACTCTGACGATGGGAAGGTAATGTTGGTGCCATTTTCTGGTTAAGTTAAATATTCACCTCCCTTCTCGTTACCCACCCTGCCTCATCTTCCCTCATCTCAAAAATAAATCATTTATATACTTTTTCTTAAACATTTAAATTGAAAAGATACTCAATATAAAATCCTGAAAGAAGTCTCCAGCAAAGCCAGATTCTCTGCTTTCAGAGGATCTGAGAGTCCAAGACATGGTTGTTGAATGGGGAAATGAATGGATGAATTCATGCAAAGATAAATAGGTGGGCATCCTAAAGAGAATGAAACAGAGAGAGACATATTTTTTCCTATAAATAAATAAAAATCCTTCTGAGTCATTCTTCAAGCCAAGTTCAGGTGCTAGCCATTGTTCTAGAGCAGCAAGCCTCATTCTCACTGCAGATGTGTTTGTGAAAGGTTTGGCATAATTCTTTTTTTATGTAAGTGGAACCCCATTTTAGATGTGCATGGACTTCTCAGGGAGGAAGGGAAGTCTTTGTGGAATATATTTACATCAACTTCCAAGCTCTGGGCTGGGTGTATGTGGTTCAGACCAATTTTCAACCTGAGGTTTAGATATGACTGTTTCTTTCTTTTTTTTCTTTCAGAGTTTGTTGTCCAATTGGTTTCCATATAACACCCAGTGCCCATCCCAACAAGTGCCCATCATCCCCCTTCCCCTCTCCCCCACCTCCATCAGCCCTCAGTTTGTTCTCAGTACTCAAGAATCTCTCATGGTTTGCCTCCCTCCCTCTCCCCAACTATATTTTCCCCTTCTCCTCCCCCATGGTCCTCTGTTAAGTTTCTCCTGATCCACTTATAAGTGAATACATATGGTATCTGTCCTTCTCTGCCTGACTTATTTTGCTCAGCATAACACCCTCGAGTTCCATCCACGTTGCTACAAATGGCCAAATTTCATTCTTTCTTATTGCCATGTAGTATTCCATTGTATAGATAAACCACATCTTCTTGATCCATGTGTCCGTTGATGGACATTTAGGCTCTTTCCATGATTTGGCTATTGTTGAAAGTGCTGTTATGAACTGTTTCAATGGGCAAATTGCGCAAGTTTTCCTAGCCCTCCCCAAATAAAGTTTTATTACAGGAACACCTTGTATTTCCATGGCACCCCTTCCTCTAAACTGGATCAGACTGACACCTGAGAAGGGGAAAAACTGACCACTAAGGGAAAGGCAAGTGTCAATGAGCTGAGAAGCATTGTAAAGCCCGGTTTTCTGTAGAACCTTCAGGAGTTCTTCTAAATACTCTGCCTGACTGTAACCTGCAATAAATTATTACAGCTTTAACTCATCTGGTACTTTCATACGATTACGGTATTATGTTAAAGGGTACAGAAATATATAATATGCTCAACTGTCTCCACAGTTGATACCAGAGGGAAAATTACCACCACTCAGTGAAGAAGATCCGACCTCATTACATTAATGATTTATCACAATGGGAAAATGTGAAAAGTAACTAGTTGCTTTTATGAAAAGAGGCAGCTTTTCCCACTGGCAACTCCTGCAGGCTCTCGTGGAAGAAGGATTTAGAAGGAGCTCCAGACGGCCACACTGTCCCACCCCCTTCCCAAGCTCCCTCTGAAACCTTAAGGAGAAGGTGTGCAGGCAAACGTTGGAATATCCTTCAAACTTGACATTAAGTATTCAAATGTTACTTAAGCAAAGTGTGAGCAATTAAATTAATCAATCTTCCCAGCCATGTACAGAACAGATGTTCAATAAATCCTCTTTGCTTACAGTGAGGGGGGAGAGTCCACTTTTAACTGTCCTTCAGAGATGACACTGTTCAGGCGTCCTCTGCCAGCCTCCTGGGCCATCGTCAGGCACTTCTGCTGTGCTTTCTTTTATTATAAATAACAACAGGCCACCTGGCCTACCTGTGCTACCTGGGAGCCTCAAGTTTAATGATCCTTCCGATGCAAGGCTCCACTCTCTCCTGATCCCAGGTAATGGGGCTGATGGGAAAGGCGACAGAGTGATGGCTGGCAGTGACGGATGACTTCTGGCCAACGCATGCTGCTGACAAGCCGTGAATATGGGCCGGTGTTGCAGAAAGGTCAGGATCAAAGTACTTGCTTGACTTTCAAAGTTTCTCTGGAAAAACAAGCAAACAAACCAAAACCACCGAGACTTCCAACGAGGGTGCAAATGCCAGCTTTGTTCCAGAAGGGCCAGCTAGTTCTTAGTGCTAGAAAAACGACAAGCATCAACCGGAAGCTGTGGATTCGATGAGAATAGGAAGCCAGGCACTGGGGAGCCGGGGCCTTCTTTTGTCTGCATGAATAGTTCTCAGTGAGTAACCTCACCCCTGAGCTTCTGGGGATATAAAGGGGAGCTGCTCCCTAAGTACTTCCCCCCTACCCCCCAGGTGATCATCCTGAGTCCTGAGTCTCCTTGTCCCCCTATCACATCACCCAGACCCAAAGTGGTCTGTTTGCCCTCCGCCCTGCTGCAGAGGGGGCCAGCCTACAGGTTAACAAATAGTTCAGTCCACAGATGTGCCAGCTTGCCAAAGATGGCGAGACCTGACCCGGCCACTGTGGCTTCTATAACTGAATCTGTTGCTCTATAGGGGAGGATGGGGAGGCACTGGGCCCCAGTCCCACAGTGCCACCCCCACTCCCACCCAGACTAGGACACACCCAGCCTGAAGCCTCTGACCACCACCCGCTGCAGCCCACAAGGCCACTGACATTCAGAAGTGGCGGTTACAACGCCTGCCCTACAGATATATAACTTCAACCTTTTGAAGGCTGCCTTTCCATATATGGACTTTATCCACATTTTAATGAGGCTTTAAAATCTCCAAGATTAAGCTGGTATTTTATGTAGAACTGCCTGCTTTTTATGATATCCTGACATGTTGTACAACATTTGGCGACTATATTGATCCTTATAAATTCAGCATCTATATATATTCATGAAAAGTACCTTTTCTCCCCATTCGGGCCACAAAATGATCCAGACATGCATTTCCCTGAGTGGAGACAATAAAACTGCAATTGTCATGGTTTCGAACGTACACAGTGTTTCGGTGTTTTCAAATTAAACCCCTTTTACCATCTGCTTGAAAAGTCCTCGGTGAGGAAATGACAGCGCCTTTCCAGGTATCTGATGGTGTAAGTGCCCCTGTTTCTCCTTCAGGTGAGCCTGTTATAAATCCTGAGGGGCCCGGCGAGGGCTTCCTCCTGCGTGGGACATTATACATCTTCATGCCCTCATGTTTGCCCGACCACAGAGACCAGTCTCCCCGTGTTTCTTTGTGCCATTTCATGCTTTTAATCTGAAACAAATGATTTCAGGGGGGAGAAAAAGCATTATCACCTTGGTGAAGCATCAGGAGTATAAAAAAAAAAGAAGAAGAAGAAGAAGAAGAAGAAAGGGACTATGGGCAAATTCATCTTCAGCTGCTGCAATCAATCTCTCACCTAAAGAAATACACAATAACTAGGCGGGAAAGAGCCAAGATTTATGACTTAGAAACATCTACACTGACCAGCATATACCTAGTCTTCTTGGCTCCCTCCCTACCCGAATGGCTCTCTCTAACAGTTACAATGATAAACTGTCTCTCCCTACTGTTTTACAAGTACATTAGCTTTATTTAATGAGATCTCAGTGTAATTTAACAGATGTATATAGGACATAAGCCTAGGAAAACTCTTGCCACTTCGATACTTTTGCCAAGGTATTCTAGGACGGCCGATCTGAGGTGTAGCTTTATGTTCTTTGAAAAAGTATTATTCAAATTTTTGGGAGGCTTTTAAAAATGATTTTAATAGAAATATTATATTACAATCAACGAAGAGAGAGCCACTTGCAAATTCACTTGCATTCAGCCCATCAAAAGGCAGGATAAATGGGCTTTCAGAAATCATGGGGACTCACTTACATATTGAATTGTCATGCAGAATGTCACTGTCAGAAATTAATAAATTTGTAAAAAGTCTTCCATTCACCCACCTCCCAGAAGGAGTAGGGAGATACCTGGGTGTGGGAGAAGGAAGGAGGGCTGGCAAAGGGAGAAAGAGGAAGACCTTCTGAGATGGAGATGAAGCTCCACTAATGTCACCCTGTCCTGGGGGAGTGGTAGGGAGCCAGCCAGGGTAGGTGTCCTTGCCACCTGCATTGTACCTGCATGTTTGCCCAGACACCTCCCACCCCCACCGCCTTCCTGGCCAGACGCTCTCTCCCTTTCTTTGGCCACTCGGAGCTCTGGTAGCTGTAATGGAGAAATGGCTATGGTATTCACTTTTTAAAAACTGCGTTAATAAACTGCCAATTAGGGGTGCCTTTGTCCAGCTTCGACTCAGGTCATAATCTCACAGTTCATGAGTTCGAGCCCCAAGTTGGGCCCTGTGCTGACAGCTCAGAGCCTGGAGACTGTCTTCAGATTCTGTGCCTCCCTCTCTCTCCCCCTCCCCTGCTCATGCGCCATCTCCATCTGTCTCTCAGAAGTGAATAAATGTTAAAAAAAAAATTTTTTTTTTAAACCTGCCAACTAGTAAGTAAGAAAAGGGGGCACCCGGGTGGCTCAGTTAAGCACCAACTTCAGCTCAGGTCATGATTTCATGGTTTGTGAGTTCAAGCCCCACATCAGGCTCTGTGCTGACAGCTCAGAGCCTGGATCCTGCTTCGGATTCTGTGTCTCCTTCTCTCTCTGCCCCTCCCCCGCCTCGTCTCTCAAAAATGAATAAACATTAAAAACAAATTTTAAAAGAAGTGAGAAGAGGAAGCCACCGGAAATTACCTGACTGTGCTTAAAATAAAATTAAATTGGGAGGGGAACTTTTTTCCTCCACAGTTTTCCAAAAGCACAGGGATCACGCTGTCACTCACCAGGTTGTGATATTCTGAATCAAACCCTCCTGAGACAAAATCCACACAGCACAGCACCACCTGTCCACCTCAGTTTTGAAGTAGAATATTAGCTTTCTTCAAAGTTTGTAAAAGAAAAAAAAATACATTGAGAAAACAAAACAGAACCAAAACCCAACAAACAAATTAAAAAAAGCAACCCAAAATTTCACTGGGTGATGAAACTAATTCTAATTCTGTTTGTGGCCTTAAAAGCAATCATCTGTCAAACTACTCATTGCCTTTTATTGAAACGTTTTATTTTTTAAAGCCCTTTAAATTATTCGTAACAGTCACCAGCTGATATTCACAATTCTCCAAAAGTGTTTCTGTGTCCCCCTCCTCACAGGCTGGTCCAGTCCCTCACAGATGAGATATCTCATGAGCACTTTTACATGAACGCACAAAACGTGATGGTGGGTAGGTGTGGATTAAAGCATGTGGTACATGCGTCTCAGCTCAAGGTAAACATATTTAGTGGCATTCTGCATAATATATAATATTTTATATAGTGCTAATGGGCTTCTGATGAATAATTTAGGAAACCTAATATGACCTTTTTAAAATAGAGCATCCACAGTGAGCATAAAAACTCAGCCAAATGAAAGGTTATGGAGCTTAGTGGTTACCATGTGAAATGGCAACAAGAAATCACAACCTACCAGCTCCCTTTGGGGGTGCAGGACTTGGAAACACCAGGGAAGAAGGAGAAATGGAGGGACAGGTTGAGGGGGCAGAGCACTCCAGTCAGGGGCGAGAACAAATCTGTTGCATGAAATTTCATTTCTTGAGAGCTATACATCAAGTTGTATTTGTTTAATGAGGTTGGTACCAGAAAGATGTATAGAACATGTCAGACACCCAGTACCAATGCGTAGTGGGGGAGAGATAACATCTCAGGCTCTGACCACTCACTTCGTCTTCCAGCCAGCTTCTCTATCTGGTGGTTCTTTGGGGAATAATAAATGAGAGGGCAGAAGGAACAAGGAGCCAAATAATGAAAAACACACACAAAAAAGAAAAATTATAACATTGGAGAGCAAAGTAGAGCCAGATTTACTGACCTCCCAACTACATAATCAAGAGAAAGTTATCACTGAAGAAACTTTTACTAAGCGGTATGATCTTAAATAACAGGAAGTCCTGTGAAATTTACAGCACTTTTAAGATATGCAAATTGCATGCAAGGTATAGACATAAGGGTAATTAATTGTAAATCTAAGAATAATGTTTCTTTGTCAGGCTGTCTCCATGTTGTGGAATACATTCTAATGTGCCTTAACTTGGAATATTTTTTAGGGGCTGGTCTAATTATAAGATGTTCAGAATTTCAAAATACGACTTATTCTTATCATTTAATTTAGCTGCTGTAACATTTAATAACGGAATTTACTGATTGCATGAAAATATTTGAATCTTTTACCATTGAAGCCCTGTTTCCAAGTCCAGATAGTCAGGGTTCGTGGGCAGAGAGGGTGTGACCTGGAGAACCACTTCCCTAGATCTGGACTAGGTGTCTGTCATGGATGAAGTGAGCGATGGTCAACTGGTTATTCTGTGTGCTTCTTCATTTGGCTCATGCTTCTGGCTCTTGTAGTGATTTCTTTATGACATCGGGAATGACCTGACTGATGTGTATGCTTCATGTTTGGCTCTCTCCTTCTACCTGCTGGCAAAAACCTCTCATATCTTTTTAATGAACACAGTGGGGAGATTTTGTATAGAGCAGTCCTCCCGTATCCACAGGGGACATGTTCCAAGACCCACAAGGAATGCCTGAAAACACAGACAGCACTGAAGCCTACATATATTATGTTTTTCCTCTCTCCTTACATATCCGTGATAAAGTTTAATTTAGATTTTAGGCACAATAAGAGATTAACAACAGTAATAATAGAACAAGTATAACAATATGCTGTAATAAAAGTTATATGAATGTGCTCTCTTTCTCTCTGTACTGTGCTCACCCTTTATGTGATGATGTGACGTGATGAGATGCCTATGAGCTAAGATGAAGTGAGGTGAGTAATGTAGGTGTTGTGATGTAGCATTAGCTGCCCCGACCTTGTGAGGATGCTTCCAAAAGAGGGTCATCTGCTTCCAGACCGCAGTTGACTACAGGGAACCAACACCACAGAGTGAAATCACGGATTCAGGGGGACTGCTGTATAATGGATCCCTAGAAACTGAAGGGCAAAGATGGAGAAGGTTTCAGATCAAGGGCATCTGACACCTGGCTCTTACCAAGAAAGCTCTTTATCAAGATACACTTGGAGAGAGCTGGGGCGGGGGGCGGGGGGGGGAAGCATATGCAAAGTGAGCAGGAGTGAGGGTCAGAGGGAGAGCAGAGGTCAAAAACAACAGACTTTCTGGAATCCCATCTCATGTTCCTCAGAAAATGTCTGACCAAGAATGGCCCAGGAGAGTGCAGAAGGTCTGGGTAGTGGTAATGCAGGTATGAGACTGGCCCAAGGAGGGCACTATGAAAGGAAAAACCTCGCTCTTAGTCTCAGAACAGGAGCCCAGGTGACCCAGGTGGGCTCTCTTTCTAGTGCTCAGCTCTGGGCTGGAGTATGGGCTGGCATGACAGTGTTCACTCCTGCCTCTCCCCCTGGTTCTCTGGCTGCTCTTCTCTTCTGCTTTCTCTGGCTTCTTGTCTGTGCAACCTCGAAAGGAAAGAAAGAAAGAGAGAGAGAGAGAAAGAGAGAAAGAAAGAAAGAGAAGAAAGAAAGAAAGAAAGAAAGAAAGAAAGAAAGAAAGAAAGAAAGAAAGAAAGAAAGAAAGAAAGAAAGAAAGAAAGAAGTGAGGGGGAGGAAGGGAGGAAGGGAAGGGAAGGGAAGAGAAAAAGAAAAGGTAAGGGGCATCGGGGTGGCTCAGTCAGTTAACTGGCCGACTTCGGCTCAGGTCATGATCTTGTGGTCCGTGGGTTTGAGTCCTGTGTCGGGCTCTGTGCTGACAGCTCAGACAGCTCAGAGCCTGGAGCCTGTTTCATATTCTGTGTCTCTCTCTCTCTCTCTGCTCTTCCCCAGCTCGTGCTCTGTCTCTCTCTGTCTCAAAAATAAATGTTAAAAGAAATTTTTTAAATAAATTTAAGAAAACAAAAGAGAAAAGGAAAGGAAAGGAAAGGAAAGGAAAGGAAAGGAAAGGAAAGGAAAGGAAAGGAAAGGAAAGGAAAGAAAAGGAAAGAAAAGAAAAGAAAAGAAAATAGAGAGGGAAAGAAAGCAAGCTGATGCTCCTCAAGGCTCTGTCCAGGGCCTTTCCCTTTTCTCTACCCTCACACCCTCAGATTTTGTCCAGTCCCAAAACACTATGCAACAGCCCTGCACTGGGGACTCCTGAACTGAAATCTCCGCTCCAGACCTTCTAGACTAGTACAGCTTCAATGTCTACTCTTGATGACCAGGGAGCATTTCTAAAGGAGTGCGTCCCTGTCAGAGCCCCCCTACCTGGAATGCTTTGCCACCACCACTCCCCACCCCCCCCCAATCATTCTCAGGCCTTGGGTCACCACTCTGATGTCAGTTTTCTCTAATCACCCTATCACAGGGATGGTGCCTCCCTCTTTCCTCTGTCTCCTATTCACTTAACTTATTTCTGAGAAGCACACACAATTTATATTCATTTCAATCAATTGTTTATTTTCTGTTGTCTGTGTGACCCACTAAGAGAGGCTGGGCAGGGCAAGGTTGGGGGAGGAGAGAGGACCTCTCTGCCATGCTGCTGCCCAGCCTGCTGCCTCCTTTGCTTGCCAAGAGCGGGTTCTCAATGATAATTGGTAAACAAAGTCATTTGGTTACCAACTCCCAATGCTGGAGTAGTCCGTGCCTGCTCCAGAGGCCTCACAACATCCCTACAGCAAACTCCACGTTGCTGTGTGCAGACAAAGAATCCACAAACCTCACATTCATCTTTGAGCACCTCAGCTGAGCAATGAGTTTGGCCAGAGAAGAACCGTGAGAACAGCAAGGGCTTTGAAAAGTAAGCCATCCAAGGCTTGGGTTAAGGGACTACAAATATGGAGCCTGGAAGAGAAAGATGGCAGAATGGTTGGTATGTTAGCAATTATTTGAGGGAGTGTCTGGGGGGAGGGAGATTTCAATTACTCCATACAACAGTAGAGAGCACACTTAGGCAGGCTGAGTGAGTACAGAAGCAGCATAGGAGGGTAGAAGGAGCCCGGAGGACCCCAGAGCAAAATAGCCATGGGCTAAATCCTGGCCACTGGCTCCCTTGTGGGACGTTGGGCAATTACTCCATTTTAATGTGACTCAGCCCAATTCCTTGTTGAAAGCATTTAGTGAAATGTTTGCAAAGCACCAAGGCTTCAGATGTTAAAAAGAAAATAAACACCCCCATGCCTTATATTTGTGGGAAATAGTGAGATTCCACTGAGATTAATTGCAGAATATCGTGACTCTTAATTCTTTGGCAGCTCATGCTGTTAACTCTAGGCTCTGGCAAAGTTGAACAGTTCCTTGCCCCACTCCTTCAAATATGTTTGGAATTCGCCAAGAGGCTATTTTCCTTGTCCTGAAGAATTGTCAGTGTGCCACTGTTGGCTGTGATCACTTTGAGGCCACTTGGCCCCAGGTAATTCCAATAAATGGAAGTGACCCCAGACAGTCATCCCACTAACTGAAGTTCTCAAGGTTCATGCTGTAGGAAAAGCTCTTATAAGGCCTGAGATCAAAGTTTCCAGCCCCTAAAAACACCATTAAGAACATAAATGGCTAAAGTCACCTGAGTGGCTCAGTCAGTTAAGCATCAGTTTCAGCTCGGGTCATGGTCTTGGGATTCACATAATCCAGTCCCACATCAGATTCTGTGCTGACAGCGCGGAGCCTGCGTGGGATTCTCTCTCTCTCCCTCTCTCTACGCCCCCCCTCCCCCCGGGTCCTCTCTCTCTCACTCCTCTCTCTCTCAAAATAAATAAGCATTTTTTATTAAAAAAGATTGCCTTTAAAAAAGAAAAAAAGAAGATTAAAAACAAGCCAAAGACTTGGGGACAATCAGACCAGTGCATATATCTGACAAGACACTTGAATCCATAGTATGTAAAGAATTCTTACAAATCGATAATAATTTTTTTTTAATCCAAGGATTTAAGGTACAAAATGAGCAAAATACTTGAATGGATACTTCGCAAAACACAAGATACAGAAATAGACTATATGCACATGAAATCTGCTCATCATGGGCCAATAGGGGAATGCAAAATGAAAGTACAGTGAGATATCATCCATACCTAGTGTGACGGCTATGATTGAAGAGACTGACAACCCCAGATGTGAAGTAGGATGCGGAGCTTGTGGGGGTAAAATGGAATGGCCACATTGGAAAACTGCCATAAACTGAAACAAACACAACTTGACTCAGGAAGTCTCATCTCTTGCTTGTGGGGGTAAAATGGAACAGCCACATTGGAAAACTGCCATAAACTTAAACAAACACAACTTGACTCAGAAAATTCCACTCCTAGTTGTTTATTTTTTAGAAAATTATTTACAGGGGCACCTGGGTGGCTCAGTCAGTTTAGTGTCCAACTCTCGATCTCAGCCCAGGCCATGATCTCACGGTCCCTGAGTTCAAGCCCCACATCAGGCTTTGTGTTGGCAATGCCATGCCTGCTTGGGATTCTCTCTCTCTCCCTCTCTTTCTGCCCTTCCCCCACTCACTCTTTCTCTGTCTCTCTCAAAATAAATAAACTCTAAATCAATAAATAATATTTTATAAAAAGACACACACACAAATATTCATACCAGCATTAATCCCATTATAGCCCCAAACCGGAAACAACCCCACGCCCCCCAACTGAGGGATGAAAACTGTGTTCTTTTACAGTGACACAAGGAGCTACTATTCAGAAATTTTTTTAGAAAATGTAACTACTAGGACGCCTGGGTGGCTCAGTCAGTTAAGCATCTGACTTTGGCTCAGGTCAGAATCTCATGGTTTGTGAGTTCGAGTCCCACATCAGGCTCTGTGCTGACAGGAGCCTGCCTCAGATTCTGCGTCTCCCTCTCTCTCTGCCCCTCCCTTGCTCACACTCTGTCTCTCTATCTCAAAAATAAATAAATATTTTAAAAATATTTTTAAATGTAACTACTGATAATATTCAACAATAGAAGAATCTCAAAAATACGCTGGGTCAACCTCAAAAGGATGCATACTGCTCCCTTTACATGGAGAGCTAGAGCAGACAAAAGCCAGCCACCATAACAGACGTCATGCCAGTGAGCACTGCAGTGAAGAGGGTGTAGATTCACTTAAGGGCTGGAAGGGCCTTTCTAGGGGGAAGTGGGCCAAATCTAGAAACGTGGGGTGACTGCGTGAATGTGGACACTGGTCAAAACTCACCAAATTGTATACTTAAAACCTGTGCATTTTATTGTATGTAATTTTATTTTAACAAAGTTGATTGTAAGTGAAAAGAAAGATAACAAAATTCCCCTCCACACCTTAGATTATGTGCAGTTTGAGAAGGGGTATCCCATGGCATGCTGGGAAGCAAAGTAGTGAAAGCTGATGAAGGATCTCTTTAAGTTCAAGTATGTGGCCCCCTTGTCTCCTGGGTACACCCAGGTTCCCAAGTAGTCAGGTGTACTTCCGTCCTGTGACTCAAGCCCCAAAAAAGTTAGTTCACATGAACAGAAAGCAGAGTGAGGAGCATCCTGCAGATGAGTCTCCAAGGCAGCAACCTGGCTGACTGGAAGGTGCACCCTCTCCCTCATTGCAGATTCCTCCAATTCTTCCACTTTGTGGGGAGAGCAGGACTTGGCACCTGTGACCCTGTCACTTCCCTAAGGGGTGAAGGGGTTTGGATCTCTCAGTGCATCCCTAAAACGTGTCTTCAGAATTAAGAAATCATTCTGGTCCCTACCACAGGGGGTGCCTTAGAAGAGCCACAAAGACCAAGAAGCACTGTATCTCCCACTGTTCAGGGGCCCTGACAGCTTCCTGCACCACAGCAGCAGCACCCACAGAGGCTAAGAGCACTGACTCAGAGGTCAGAGAGACCTGGGTTCCAGCCTTAGCTCCACGCCCCTACTGGCTCTGTGACCTTGAGCAAGTTCCTTAACCTCTCTGTGCCTCAGCTAATGTATCTCCATAATGGGTAGAGTCAATGCACCTGTCTCTCAAGGTTGTTTACAAGTAGATGAGGTACTAGACCTAAAGGGCTTCAAACTTCACAAACTTGCGCATGTCTGGCATACCCCGGAAAGTGAGCTATTATTACTTTTCCATGGAAACAAGGACAGAGACTCCAGAGATTTAGAGTGAGGGAGAAGGATAGTAAGAACAAGAGAGGGAATCAACCACAGAAAAAGACAAAGTTGAGGGTGAAATAAAAGTGTGAGAGAAAGAGGTAGAAACAGAAGAAGAATGAACCCAAATTACACTTTTCTGCCTAAAGCTTGCCTGAGAGTTCCCCACAGCCCGCTGAGCATAATTTGGACTTGGTTATTTAAAGGGCTCTGGGATAATACAGTGGGAAGACAGGTCTGCACTGTAACTCACACAATTTATCACACAGGGAAGAGCCACTAATCTTTTTAGGAAACAAGGTATTCACAGTTATTTAAGGCTAATATTTATGCATCGCCACACATTGTGAGCACAACCCAATCTCCGTCCTCACGCGGCCAAGATCTGGGAAGGTCTTTAGCGGCAATGTTCCATATTTTAAGCCCCTTAGAGAAGTCTCGCCCAGTAGACTGAACCAGCTCTGTTATTAACTGCATCTATACACCAGATATATTCACACACACTGCTAATTAAAAGAGCAGATTTTCCCGAGGTGGGTGAATGCCAAGTGGAGTTGGGTCAACAGTCCTGTGTCAATTTCTCACAGGCTGAAGCTTTGGTGTTGCTTTGCAAAGTGTAATCAATTATTCAAACTCAGAACCTTCTAGACATGCATAAATATAGTCCTGGCACAGCCTGGCTGGTCTGCTTCAAAAATCTACACCTTATAAGGTGCTGGGAACAAAAATGTGGGTGCAGCAATGTGGGTGACCACCAGCAATAATTAGATAGACTCCCAGGCTCTGCCCATCCCAGTAAGGACCTGACTTTATCAACCTTGGGCCAAAAGAGCAGGTCTAGACTATCAGGTATACTTTTCCATTTTGTCAGCTTCCAGTCACTGCTGACACTGCCTTCACAGTCCCCTCAAAGTCCCCTTTCTTTGACTCTCTTCCCTTTCCCGCCCCTCCACCTGAGCGGTTAGATCACCCCAACCCTCGCTGGGTCATGCTAGCATCTCTATATGGCATCAGTGTATCCCACAAGGCAATGCTATAGTTTGGGCTGCTCACCTTCCTCAGCCCCGAGTCCTCAGGATGGAATCTTCTCTGGACATCAAGGTTTCTCTCTGGTCCATGTTAATCTTCTGTCATTGCAGAATCTCAATGTGGTGTTATCCCCCAAAGACCTTCTCTCCATAGGGCTAAGAAGGAGACAGGCAGAAGAAAGCAGGGGACTAGGTTGTGGCAGAAAAGAAAGGGCTGAGGGAACAGACAGACATGCCCATCATGTCTACCCAAGACCAGGATTGCTATGTAAAGACAAACCCGGAGTGTAGCTTCACTCCTGCCAGCTTCTAGCAAGAAGTTATTTCTTTATGGGTAGGGAAGTCAGGAGAATGAGGTGAGCTGCCAGTCCTTTCTAGATGGAGTTAGAGATGCCCGCCTGGATCCCTATGCCCAGTGCTCAGTAGATCCCTCCTCTAACTGCCCCCAGTTCCCCATCCTCCCTCGCGTGCCCCTGAGGCTCCACCACCCAGGTTTCATCTGTTCTATGGTTTATGCCTGGAAGCATATAGAGGGCCAGGCCCTCCTCAGAGTTATCCTCATAGCATGTGCCACATGGAAAGATCAGGAAGGTGCTTGCTAATGTATCCAAGCAGGAGACAGGGAGGAGGCTGCACTGATTGTTCCCAAGCTTGCCTAGATATTATGGTCACCTGCAGAGGTCTAAATGAAACAAGCCAGGTCTTCTGAATCAGCATCCACTGCAGGTGGGGTCCCTGGGAAAAAAAGGGAAACCACAATGAACTTTAGTGAGCAAGAGGTGTATTGAGGATGGTGCCTGGGAATCAGTACCTGGGGCAAGGGGAGATCAGAATAGGACAGGCCATCGGGAGAAGCAGATGAGTAGTGCAGGCCAGCAATGGCCATGGCTGCCTCCTTGAAGAGCTCTAAAGCTATAATGGCTCTTCAGAGGTGTCCCAAGTTGGCCAGGTCTTTCTAGCCCTGAATCAGGCAAGCCCTGGTCACTGGATGCAGGACACCTGCAATGTGGCATGACCTTGGTTAAGCCACCGGTCTGCAGCTGAGGCAATCCCTGAAGGGAGTGACAGAGGCACCCCCAGAAGGAGAGGCAAGCCATTCTCCACTGAAGGGGAATGTGGAGAACATATCCCAGTAGCCAACACAACCCACCTATTCCTGGCACAGTGACTCCTCTCTGCCTGCTGGCCCAAAGTGTGGCACAGGGAACCCAAAGTGTTTGGGCAGCACTTATGGCTTATTCTTGCTCTGTCTCTCTGCTGAAGTCTTCCCTCTTTGATACCTCTAAACCTGCAGAACTCCTAGATCTGGGGACAGGAAGCCTATGTTTTCCAAGTGGGTTAATGGGCCTGATGGTAAGCAGGACAGTTCTGCTTCTACCCCATGGATCCTGGGCCCATGGATTCTGTTTATCTAGGAGTTATGTATAATCATGTATGGGGACAAAGCACCAAAGAATATTTTGCATCCTAGAGGATGATTGATGATGGGTCATAAATGATCACCTCTATGCTAGTGACTTAATTTGTGCCTTTTAGAAGCCATTTCAACACTATTAGGCTAGCATCGTTTGGATGGTATAGTATCTGACATGACCAGTGGATCCCACGGGCATGGATCCAGTCCCATACTTCCTTTGCTCTAGAGTGGGACTCCTAGCCCAATGTGATATTATATGGGATCCTATTCCAGTAGATTGAGAATTCTATAAGCCTTCAGTGGCTGAGACTGAGGCTCTGTCAACAATAAAGATGAACCTATACTTGGAATATGAGCCTACTTATCCTTTTAGAGGTCTACATAATCGACTTGCCATGTACCTAAGTGGTGTTCTTGAGGGATGGTGCCATATCAGGGACACAGCATTCATCCCTGTTGCTGGCATTTTGGACCTTCAATGGCAGCAGTAGCTACAACTCTCTTGGTAAGTGGGAGCCCATGCTCCTGGGCCTATGCATGACCACCATCCCTGTCCCCATGGCTACTTTGCTCATGTTCTATCATGCCAGTCTTGGGGTGGTTGATGATAGAGGTGGCTAACACCAGCTGATTGAGTGTTTGTCTACATGATCACTAAGCACCTCTATTATGATGAAAGCTTTCCCTTTGGCATTAGCATACAATCCCAAGATCTTCATACTTTATGCCTACTCCAATATGCCCATCTATGACTCCACCTTGGACCTCCCATTCCCAATCATCCACTCTTGCTGTTTCTAGGCCTTGACCAGCCAGCCAAACTATTCATCATTCAGCCCATGAGACCATCCATATATATTCCAAACTTGGTCAACATCTCCACATACAACAGAAGGCCAACATTGTCTGAAATTCTTCTTTTTAAGTGTTCCCTCATCACCATCTTTCAGAGCCATTCCCGAGACAGACTATAGTGTGATTACCATCTATTGTGCCCTCATGCAGACCAACGTTTCCATGAACCAATCTCAGGGTTTGTTTGTTTGTTTTTTATCCCCTCCATTAGTTGGACAAAAAGGATCCCCTTTACAGACAGAGGAGCAATGTGAGGGAGAAATGTTGGTACAACAGTGGAGAATTATATGTGAGCCTGGACTACCTGCTCATGTAAATGACTCATACCCTCTAAGTCCTCTTCAGACTTGACTCCAGATGTGCCACTTCCACCTGATGATGGTTTGTTTCTGAGTGTGACTAGCCTTATGAGTTGGTGAGTCTGACAGATGAGTTCACATCAGGCTGCTCTGGCCACATGGTCATCTGATGCCCCATTGGTCAGGTGCTTCATCTCTACCCAGGCCTGCAATACAATTAGGAGCTGTTCTTTGAATTGGTATATTCTCCCTGGCAAATGACATGGACTTGACCTGGAACCCTAGGGTCAAGTGGACACTCTGATTCTCTTACTGGAATTTTCCATAAACTCCACATAGCATGTTTTCCAAGCATTGGGATATATCTCTAATACCATTGGGTTCACTGGGTTTTACAGGCCAAATGTCAGGGCTACTTGCACTATATCCAGGACCTTTCTTATTCTAGGATCCATTCAAATATGACAGCCCTTCATGTCACTTGGTATATGAGTCAGCTCAGTACTCCTAGATACAGATTTTGCTGCCTGTAGAACCCAAAGAGCCTACAAGATACTGTGCTTCCTTTTTCATAGTGAAAGATGCAGAATACAATTTCTCCTATAGTTTGAATGGAATGTTGTTTGGATAGACATTCCCATGACCACTGAATCTCTCAAATTTATACTGATGTGGCAGCCTCCCAAATCTTTGGAGAGCTTACCTCCCTACCTCTGGAACACATATGTCTTACCAAGGCCTCCAACATGCTAGATACATTTTGTTAATTTGTCCAATTAGCTTGTTCTCAATATAGTCAATCAATGTGATATTCTGCTCGATGTCCACATGGGGCAGATTAGTTTGGACCATATTATGACAGAGAGTGAGATAGTTAACACAGCCCTGAGGAAAAACTATAAATGTATACTGTTGTCTGCTCCATGTGAATAAAAACTTTCTCATCATTTCTGATAGGGACAGAGTAGAACACATTTGCCAAATCAGTGCTCATATCATGAACTTCAGCCCATGTTAATCCGTTCTAACAAAGATATCGCATCTGGCATGACAGCTGTGATCAGGGTCACTACATGGTTGAGTGTGTGGTAGTCATTGTCATTTTTTAAGATCCATCTGTGTTTAACAGGGGTTATACTAGTGAATCAGATGGCGATATGACACATACCCTTTAGATCTTTAAGAGTGGAACTAATTTTCACCATCTCTCTCATCTTGGAATAATACTATTTTAAGTTATAAACTAGTTAAGCATGGCCATCTTGTCTCTATTGTTTTGAGGGATCCTATTATCCCCTTTACTATCGATAAGCCTTATTCTAGAATGCCTCTCCTAAATTCAATGCTGGCCAACATAGACATGTCACCACTGAACTTCTTGACAATGGTGATCCCCTCCCCACCAGCACCTTCCTGAAGGCCTGGGAAAACTGTGTGCACCCTGGGTGTTCCTATGGAAATAATAAATAAGAAAATAATCCCCTGGAGGTCTTATCCTATATCTATGAATTCTTTAATAAACTGTATTAACACTTCTCATGAAAAATCTGGCATATCAACCTCATTTCTTCCATCTCCTGGGGACTTTGTCAAGCTGGGGCATTTGGCATCTCTAGGAGAGTATTTCAGTATTGCAAAAACTCTCCCTTATCAAACCCACCAACCTGGTCCCCTTAATGCCCCTCAGAATCCAAGTCTTGTCATGCCCCTCCAACCATTATGGGTACCTTCTGCCTAGGTTCTGGGATATTTAGGCCCTTTCCTCCCTCTATCAGGCCAAGCACATCACAGCTGCATTGCTTACACAAGAGCTCACAGTAATGAGTAGCAAAGCCCAGAGTAGAACACTCCCTGCTCTGTCTGATACATCGTTGCCCAAAAAGAGGGTGTCTTAATTCATTAATTAAGTATTAACTTTATTCTATTCTATTCTTATTCTAACTAAGTTAATTCATTAACTAAGTATTTGACGTGCCTTTGTTGATTTGGCAGGTGTCAGTGGTAATGATATTTATATAGAAAATATCAGTCAACGTTCTATCTTCCACAAAAGTATAAAGGTGCTCCTGGGTACCTACCTCTGGCGACATAGCTGAACCCACTCAAGGGTTGTCAGGCCATAGCTAAGAATATTGACTCTAAAGTATTATTCTATTCCTCCTGAATATCCAGTCAAGCCATACTTACTTTGAGAGAAATGTCTTTGTCTCCACTCACCAATAAGTACCTGGGGGAGAGGAAAGAACATCACTGCACAGTAGTAATACAAAGTTCCCTGGTGAGGAAATAAGAACATGCCTGGATTCTCAGCCTTTAGGAAACCCAAAAATTCCCAGCCCACAAAAATCAGTCTTTGGGAGTGTTGCCATGTGTCACATGAATAAGGGTCATGGAAATAAGAATGTGTTCATGGTTCCTTTACTCCAAACACCTTCATTGAGCATCTACTGTATGGAGGCACCATGCCTTACAGGGAAGCAAGAGTGTCATGTGATTGAGTAGGAAAATCATGGTATTAGGTCTTATTCTTGAGGTTTAATCCCAACAATGACTAACTGAATGGCATTTGACTATGTCTGAGCCTTGGCTAATTCACCTGTAAAATGGAGCTGTCATGAGGAGTCATTACATCATAAGCAGAAATGAGCTTTCTAAGTATTAAAGCACCTTTCACAGGAAAAACCCAGCCACTGAAAGAAAGGGCAGACTGTGTTTCCAAATAAATACCTAGAAGGGAAAGTAAGACCCTTCTTGTTCAATTGTTCTTCTTGTTCAATTTATTGAACAATTATTCCAGTTAAGGAAAATATAAGTAAAAAGTGAGCCAAACCCTCCCCCCCAAAAGGCACAGAAGAATTCTACCTTTGCTAAGAACAAAGAGGAAGTCTTTCAGCTGAAGACCCTTGAAGGAAGACCAGTATTTGTAAATTCTAGGAATAGGAAATAGAGTGGGGGGAGGGCCCTGGGGCTAAATAGCTAGATTGGAGGTGGATCATGGAAACTGTAATGTTCGGATGCTAGACTACAGGACAATCTTTCCCAAACTTCTGTCACTTATACACTACCCCAGTATCTTTGCCAAATCCATGTGATCCCTATTATATTACCAGCTTATTAGTTTCCTTTAAATGTTTACCCTTTACTCACTTTTACTTACAGACTCATCATAAGCCATAATGCCTGTCAATGCACAAATTTATGATGCTACATAATTACCTTCCCAATACACATGAAAATTTACTTATGTCTATACAAACTGTTCCTTTGTGCCCCATCTAAAAATCTGTTGTGCACAACCATGGTAAATGGGTCCCACTGGACAAAGGAAGCCACTGTGAAGAGCTTTGAGTGGAAAGATAATATAATTTGAATGGGCTCTCCTCCATCGAAGACACCAGTGAGAGAGCTATTTCAATTGTCCAGCTGTCCCCCATCACCTGGGGAGGAGAAGGTAGATACAGTGACCAACATGGCTGTAGAATGGACACTCAGAGCCAGGTGTCCAGTGAGTTGTGTGGGTCCAGAGAGAGGAAGGAGCCCAAGAAGACACCAGGTTTTGAAACCCAGTTGCTAAAACCCATTAAAACTCTGGAAACTCCCTCAGGTTTCATGGTGTAAGCAAAAAGCTGAACTTACATTAATGCTTAACCTGAAATCAACATAAATTCTGGGCCACCTCTTTGAGAAAACAGAAGGAAATTAATAGGGTAATTTACATATATAAGTTTAAAAATATCTACGGGAAATTGGCTTTTGAGACACCATGTGTTTTCACTCATCAAAGACCCATTTAGGGATATCAACACATCAGGAAACCATTTGTGGAAAGCATTAAGATAGCGCAGATAAATGGGCTAAGAACAGGACAAACAAGTTACAAAAGAGAAGGTCCAACTGGCCAAGAAAATATGAAGAAATACTAACACCAAGAAAACGAATGTCAAATAAAGCAACAATGTGTTACTATTTTCAACTATCAAGTGAGCAACTTTTATGACTGTGTTAGTCATAGGGCCTTCAGCAGTCACTCCCAGCCCTCTCTCCTCTTAGGACACAGGAAGGACTGTGTGCCCCGGTTCCGTGTGGGTGGGCCATGTGACCAGCTTTGGCCAATGAGTTATTAGCAGAAGGGACATTTGTCACTTTGGGGCCAGATCACTTCCCTGCTGGTGGGAGACACACAGAGCTCTCTTCCATCTGCAACAGTGACCAAGTAGCATTCCAGATGGTGACTCTTCAATCAGTCATCCCAGAGTAAGAACACCTGGAGCAGAGCCCAGCCAACACAGGACAGACATGGAGCATGAGCAAGAAGTAAGCTTGAGTTATCACAAGCCATTAAGAACTGGGGCTCAGTGCATCTGGGTGGCTTAATTGGTTAAGTGTCCAAATTCAGATCAGGTCATGATCTCACAGTTTGTGAGTTTGAGTCCCACATCAGGCTCTGTGCTGACAGCTAGTTCAGAGCCTGGAGCCTGTTTCAGATTCTGTATCTCCGTCTCTCTCTGACCCTCCCCTGCTCATGCTGTCTGTCTCTCTCTCTCTCAGAAATAAATAAAACATTAAAAAATTTTTTAAAGAACTCAGGCTCAATGATTACATGCAATGACAGCAAGAAAAGATAACAATAGGACAGAATGCACATTCCTAACTTGTTTTAAAAATGATGACCCCCTTTGACTCAATAACTCCACTTGTGGTAGTATATCCAAACATTTTTTCAACTAAAAACATAATATGGAAAAAGCATTATGATCAAAGCATATACTAATGGCCAAAAGTATGGCTTTTGTCAAACTGACATCAGTTCCCATTCTGGTGTTGGTCGTTGTCAGCTATGTTGTCTGGTGATTTATTTAACTGTCTAAACCTTAGTTTTTCCATCTGTAACATGAAAGAGTTAATATTTCCTTACCCCATGGGGTTACATCAAGAATAAGCTAGATATTGAATATACAAAGCTTAACAAGAAGCTAAGTATATAGTAAGTAACCTGGACAAGTAACTCACAATATCACTGTTAGTTAGATAGGAAAGCTGGAGGCAAGGCAATAAACAACGAACAGGGACTAGTAAAGGATAGTAAACCCGAAATGGGCATTATAGAATTGTGAGAAAATGTTTATGTAAACATTAATTTTAAAAGAATAAGACAAAATTGATTACACAAAATAATCACAATTATGGAAAAGAACAATGAATAGAAAAATCAAGAAAAGAAATACATCAAGATCATAACGAGTTGGGTTTGGAAAGTGAAATTATTGGTGACTTTTTTCTACTTTTTTATTTTCCAAATTTCCTTTTTAATTTTTTTTTACATTTATTTATTTTTGAGAGACAGAGAGAGTCAGAGCACAAGTGGGAGAGGGGCAGAGAGAGGGGGAGACACAGATTCCGAAGCAGCCTCCAGGCTCCAAGCTGTCAGTACAGAGCCTGATGCGGAGCTCGAACTCACAAACTGTGAGATCATGACCTAAGCCAAAGTCAGATGTTTAACTGAGCCACCCAGGCGCCCCTATTTTCCAAATTTCCTAAAAGGAGGCATATTCATGGACCCTGAAAGCCCACCTTGTTAGCTCTGCGACACTGGACAAGTTACATAACTGTCCGGACAGGTTCCTTACCTAAATGATGGGAATCATGTGCCTATCATGGTGTTGTCCTGAGTAGTAAATTAGAAGATTCTTATAAAGTTATAATGTCTGGAACATGGTAAATAGCCAATAAGTGCTATGTATTTATCTTGTAACTATAATTGTATATTCCTTTTATAATGTGGGAAATGACACTTTAAAATATAAGATAAAGGCTTTCAAAGCAGAAGATTGCCTGCCACCCCTTCAATGGGGAAGTTCATGATCCAGGGCAGACACGAGGCAACAGACCAGTAGGTAGGGCCACAGCACAAAGCACAAAGCAGCCACCCGGGGTTAAGAGAGAAAAGAAATGGTCCAAATGCCATCCCAAGAAAGGCACTTGGCTTGGAGCTGACACCTCCCCAAGGTCAGGGCCAGCACGTCAGGGAGCGTGCGAAGCCCTCTCCCTGACAGCTGCCCCTGCAGCAGCTGGCTTGCCCCCATGATGGATGGGAATTACAGCCGTTTTCAAGAGACCAACAGAAGGCAGGCCATGTCCTGATAAGCTATAACAACAGTAGTAAAGTTCTAAGGAGACCGGAGGGTCCCCGCAACCACATACTTCCCTCGGCCGTAGCTGTGGTAATTATGATGGTGACAGCTGGGCAGCCCAGGGACATGACAGGAATAGGCGAAGGCGTGGGCATATGGTGCTGCCGGTGGGCAAGGCCAGCCCGCCCCCTCCTCCCCAGCAAGTGCTGCCTGCATCCTCACACCTGACTGGCAGGAAGCCGTGAAAGATTCCCAGTGCACCGAGGGTACAGACACAGGGGCACGGAGGGCTGGGGCCTCACTGAGGCTCCACAGTGCCCAAAGCTGGACACACGGTAGGAGCCCTGCAACTGCCACTGAGTCTGAAATAGCAGCCATACATTCCAGAACTCTCTCCTGCTGGGTGTGTTCTGATGGCAGGCTTCCCACACTAGGCCCGTGGTAACAGAACACACCTGCTTTCAGTCTGCATTAACCATTCATCTCTCCTCTCCTATGACTGTCCCTTGAATGC
This sequence comes from Proteles cristata cristata, assembly GCA_017311185.1. Taxonomy (NCBI): domain Eukaryota; kingdom Metazoa; phylum Chordata; class Mammalia; order Carnivora; family Hyaenidae; genus Proteles; species Proteles cristata. The sequence goes on along the minus strand of JAESUZ010000174.1, from coordinate 1,502,358 downwards.
ACATCTCTTCAAGGCACCCCCATCAGTCTGTCTCCCCTACTATATTTCCTGCAAAGAGAAGCTGCATCTTTTGCAATAGTGTTCAGTCTTTCATGTAGAAGGGAATCATTCATAGAAAGGCCATGAGCCACTAGGTACACCAAATGGCCAAGACCGACCCATCATCCCAGGACTGAGTCAACTAAGACAAAGAGACAACTAACTGAGAAATTAAGAGTGAAACCTTGGGGCTCAGACCACATGTAAAGTGCTGTAACATGGCGAGGAGACCAAGTCTTAAGAAATCAAAGAAGGCTTCCTGAAGGAGGTATGAGTAGGTGTTCAAGAAGTCAAAATGTAATGGTCTGTGAGGGGAGATGATGGAGGAGGAGTCAGCAAGCTGTGGAGGAGACGAAACTGAATGAATTACAAGTGGCTTTTCAGGTCTTTTGTCTCTGTGGTAACAGGAAGTCCCTGATGGCTTTATGCCAGAGAATGGAGCCAAGAGGACAAAAGCCAGGAGGCAGGGGCTGGGTGTTCCCAACCTTAGGACAGAGCCGGGCACATATGGCTGCTCTCTGTGAAGCTAGAGGAGGTAGAATAAAATGGGCAGTTTCCCTGGGTGGCACCTTCCGGGGCTTTCCTCACCCTATTACCCAAAACACACGTGGTCAACCTCACAGGCACCTGTCTTGGCTGCCACCTCTTAGGACAGCCTTCAAAGATAATCTGTTTCCATCACATATCTCCATGCAACTTCTTTGCCCACTGAGATAGCAACACCCAGTGCAGAAAGGGATGCGTGAGGCTCCATGCCTTCCATCCAGGAGCAGATCACTGAGATCACAGGAAAGGTGGTCAGCCATCCCAGGAGGGAGCACAAACTGTGAATCACAATGGAGACTCCTGCAGATGTGAGAGCTGGACAGAGTCTTCTAGCTCTAGTCTGTGGGTCTGTATGTAATTCCTGACCTATCTGCTCAGCATTTAGGGCGCTGCCACTCAAGCCCTCTGTTGACACAGCTAATGCCCCTGCTTTTGTTGACACAGTGTCAATTAAAAGCGATGCACTGGGCTCCTTTGCCATGCAGCTCATCGTGGGTCCCAGCCCGACTCTGCCTCCTGACCCCCTTCAGCACGTGTCAGCCCTGTGCTCCTCCCACTCTGCCCTGTGAGCCGTGTCCCATCACCTCTGTTAATGAAGGGCTGTGGTGGGGTGTTTTTACAGAGTCCATCCCAAATAGTTGCTCCAAATCTCTACCCTCAGAGATTTCTCAGTAGTTTTCCCAGTAGTTTTCTCCTCAAAAATGAAAAAGTCGTACTTACCAGTGGGAATTTTATCGTTCCACTTACAAATTACTACTGCTCATTACAGAAAATTTTGGAAAAATACATGCAAGCACAAACACACACAGAAAACCAAAATCACTGTGGTCCCTCCACTAAGCATAAATAGCGATAATCTCTTTTTCTTCTAGTTTCTAAATTTTGAATTTATTCATTTAAAGTTAGTTAAAATACAGTGTAATATTGGTTTCAGGAGTAGAACCCAGTGGTTCATCTCTTACATATAACACCCAGTATTCATCCCCAGAAGTGTCCTCCTTAATGCCCAGCACCCACTTAACCCACCCCCCCCACCTCTCCTCCAGCAACCCTGTTTGTTCTCTGTATTTAAGAGTCTCATGGTTTGTCTCCCTCTCTGTTTTTATCTTATTTTTCCTTCCCTTCTCCTATGTTCACCTGTTGTGTTTCTTAAATTCTACATGAGTGAAATCATATGATATTTTTGTCTTTCTCTGACTGACTTACTTCACTTAGCATAATGCACTTTGTTCCATCCAAAGTTTTTTTGCATATGGCAAAATTTCATTCTTTTCAATCACTGAGTAGTATTCCATTGTATATATACACCACATCTTTATCCATTCATCAGTTGATGGACATTTGGGCTCTTTCCATAATTTGGCTATTATTGATAACATTGCTATAAACATTGGGGTGCATGTGCCCTTTCAAACCAGCATTTTTGTATCTTTTGGATCAATACTTTGTAGTGCAGTTGCTGGGTTGTAGGGTAGTTCTATTTTTAATTTTTTGAGGAACAGTATGGTCCTAACATTGATCATCTTTAAATACATGTGCACATTTCTTCTAGATATATACAAACATGCTGAAACTGTAACGTCCATCTTCACCTAATGTACTGGGTCTGAGTTAATGTCAGCAAATTGTCTTCTACATCATTGCTAACCACCACATCATTCTCCATCACGTAGATGTTCCTCCACTTACCTGGTCTTTTACTGTACCCGCTTTGATGGAAACTATTATAATAAATGCTGCAATGGACATCCTGGAAATAAAACCTTAAAGAGGATTTCATTAGATGTTATTAGAATAAATATGCAAATGAGAATAATCTATCCAAGGATATTTGTTCAACACTTTGGTTATGCATTTCAAGATCAGACCTTAGAGATGTATGATTTTTATTCTTCTACCAAGAAAATCATCCCTATGCCATTATTAAATGCTGATGGTATAATCATTTGAAGGAAACATCATCATTATCATCTCCATTATAATCCTCCTCCTCCTCAAGTTACAAAGACTTAATACTTGTCTAGAACTTTCGATGCTCCTAGCACTGAGCTCAACATATTACATATATAGGGGTACCTGGGTGGCTCAGTCAGTTAAGCATCTGACTTCGGCTCAGGTCATGACCTCACAGTTTCCGAGTTCGAGCATTGCATCACGCTCTGTGTTGACAGCTCAGAGCCTGGAGATTGGTTTCAGATTCTGTGTGTGTGTGTGTCTCTCTCTGCTCCACCCTGTCTCAAAAAGAAATAAACATTTTAAAGTGTTTTAAATAACTGCATAACATATGTTATTCCTTTTAATGGTAACTAATTTCTAGTGAGGTTGAAGGTTTTTTTCTTACGTTCATTGTCCACTTCATTATAAAGCTTCCTGCTAATTTTCTTTGCCCATTTTCTCTTCTGTGTTGGTCATTTAATTACTGCTTTGGGAGCACCCTTCTTAAAGGGTATGAACCTCAACTTTGGGGCTTAACATCCAGTTTTATCCATGATCACTTTGACATAAAGCATTTCATCTATCGGTCTTTTATTTTATGGGGCATGCCTTTACATATACTCTTAGAAAATACTTGCTCACATGCCATCAGATAAACATTCATGCATTTTTAAATCTTTCTATGGTTTCAAATTTCATATTTAAATATTTTATCAACCTGAAGTTTGTTAGTGCATGTTCTGCTGTAAAGATCTCCTTTTTTTTTTCACATGGTCAGCAAATTGATTCAATTTGACTTACTGAATTCTTCATCTTCTCCCCACTGATTTGAAATGCCACATTTATCTTCTACGAAATTCATATTTACATGAGGCTGTTTCTGCTCCCTTTGTACTGTTTCATTGATTAATCTGTCTATTCCTGCAATTAAACCAGATGGGATGTCCACAGAGCTACAAAGCACGCCCTTGCACATTGCTCACACGCTAGTAGTGCAAGTCCCTTGTCGTTTTTCTGGTTTATCAAAGGCTCTGGCAATCTAAAGTTCCAGATGAATTTCTGAATAATTTTGCGCAGCACTGTGCCCTCCAAATATTTTTTTTATTTCGATCTCACAAAACTTCTACGTACTATGAGAAAAGTGATAACTTTATATTTTTTTAATGTTTGTATGGTTGTTTATTTATTTTTGAGAGAAGGAGTACAAGCAATGGAGAGGCAGAGAGAGAGAAAAAAATCCCATGCAGCCTCCACACTGTCAGCACAGAGCTCGATGTGGGGCTTGAACCGACAAACCGTGAGATCATAACCTGAGCTGAAAACAAGAGGCCAACACTTAACCGACTGAGCCACTTGAAGTGCCCTTATATTTCGTTTTTATTTTAACTCAATACCATGCACATTACTCCTTTTTTTTAATCCTCATATTCCTACACACTTCTTGTGAACTCTAACTCTGATATCTCACAGTGTTGTTGCTCTCAGGAAAGGTATTTTTTAATAGCATCATTTCACTAGCATATAGAAAGATGAGAGCTTTTAATTTATGAGTTTCTTTGGACCAAACTTTGTACTGAACTCATTTAATAGCATAGCAATTTTTTAGTATACTCACCTGGATTCTCCAGTTAGAGAATTCAGTCCAATGTAAAGGACCATAACTGTCTCATCCACTTTCAAATTGTCACCTCTTATAATTTTTTACTCTTGTTTTATTCTATTGGTCAAAATTTAAAAAGCTGTATTAAGTATGGATGGCATGGATTTGAGAATTCTTTCTTACTTAAATAGAATCGCCTCTAGTTTTTCATTCTAAAGTGTGATTCAGCTGCTTTTTTGGAAGTGAAAGCATCTTTCTTGATAAAGAAGAAGTAATTTCTACTATACTAACAGGTATTAGGCTTTGAATTTTGTTTCTTGAGAATGGGTTTTGAATATTCTCATAAACCATTTCAATAGGAGTTGGGTATACATTTTCTCTCTTATATATTAATATATTTAAATATGTTAATTATCCTTGAACCTCTCGATGGAAAAAAGAAATTTGTTTAGTCAGAGAATATTATTCTTTATTCTCCTGACAGGTTATGTCTCATATTTTATTTCACATTTCCATATTATGTTCAAAAGTGAGTTGCCCTTTTATAAACTATCTTGCCCTAGCTATGGTATTAGAATTATCATAGCTTCATAAAATGAATTAGGTGATATTTTTAAGGATTACTAATGCTCTAAAACTGCTTATATTTTTAAAAATACACTTGCAATAAAAGCATCTTATGCTTGCTCTTCCATTGGAAGTATACGTCTAATAACTTTTAAACACATCTATCTTAATTATGTAGTAGTTCTGTAGTCATTGGCTATTTCTTGTTATCTTTTTTTCATAAAAACCAACAAATATATACATATTGTAAAATTTATTTACTGTAAAACTATTTTATAGAATTTGGTTTATTGTAAAACTTATTTATATATTTATTATAAAACTTATTTTACAATTTATTTATTGTAAAACCATTTATTATAAAACTATTTTATAGGATTTGATTGCTCTCATTTTTCTGATAATTTGTTTTATGTCTTTGAGGGGGAAATTTCTCCTCATTTTCTTGCTCAATATATATCAGAAATTCAAAAAACAGGACTTTGATGTTTTATTAATCCAGCTACTCATTTATTTTTGCTCTTGAAAATAACTTATTTTAATTTGGTTAATTTAATGTTCAAAACAAAAAAATTGTAATATAGTAATATTTACCTGTGGTTTATATATCTTCTTTGCTTCTTTGTTTATCTTTATAAGAAAATATAGATATAGATACATAATCTATGTACATATAATACATATATACATATATCTCTCATGTAAACGTGTTTTAAATTAAGTACATATTAAATATTGATTACATATACTAAATCTTAATATTTATTAATGCTTTTACTTTTAGTATATCTTTTGATTAATATCTTTTATATCTTTATAATAGATATCTTTAATATCTATTATTATCTTTTCTAATATCTTCCATCTGATAACTAGTTCTTTTACATTTACCTTTTTACATTTAATAACAAAGTATATAGGGATGCCTGGCTAGCTCAATCAGAGGTGCATGTGACACTTGATCTCAGGGTGGTGAGTTCAAGGCTCATGATGGGTATAGAGGCTACTTAGATACATTAAAAAAATAACCTTACAAAAAAATTAACAATAATAACAATAAAGTCTACAGACTATAAAATTTCCTAAATTCAGCTTATGGGACAGCATCCCATAAATTTTACCTCTTAGTAATCTTTTTTCATTCTTTATACTCAATTATCTGGAATTGTGATTTATATTTACTTTAAAAACAAATGTTTTTATTTGTATTATTAATAAAAAAATGTTAAATAATGGCACAGCAAACTTTTTCTCCCATTTTATTTAATCTTATTTTTTCTAAGTAAGAGTAATGGATATGTTTTCTAAGTAAATTTAATATGGAAATGTAAACACAATTCAAATTAGCAGATCATAAAATAATAATAGTTTTAACCACATAAAAAATTAAAATTTCTCTACAGCACACAACACTAATGAAGCAACTTTTAAAAATGACAAATCATGAAGCTTTTGCAACAGACGACAAAGACCTTTCTCGTATCAATCAAAAAGAAAAAATTATTAACACACATTTAAAAAATAAGCACAGAATATAAACAGAACACTAATCAATATTACTAATCCTCTGCTTCAAAAATGTTTTTTAGCATTTATTCATTTTTGAGAGATAGAAACTGAGTGCAAGCAGGGGAGGGGCAGAGAGACACACACACACAGAACCCAAAAAAGGCTCCAGGCCCCGAGCTGTCACCACAGAGCCCATCGTGGGGCTCAAACTCACAAACCATGAGATCATGACCTGAGCTAAAGTCAGACACTAAACTGACTGAGCCACCCAGGTGCCCCACTAATCCTCTGCTTTTAAACGCTTGATTAGCCAAAGCAAATAAAAGAAATAAGGGACCAAACATGACCCAGTGCAACTTGTTTACACCTGTGGCTGTCTTTCTACTAGTGTTGTCTTTTTCTCAACTAAGAACCTTAGATAGTAATTTTATTAATGGTTTATTCTGTATTGTGAAAACTTTTGTTCATGGTTTGTTATTTACATTTTCATTTTAAGTGCAGTTTGACATACACTTCGTAAAAATTTAGGTAATCAAATTTATCAGTCTTATGCATAGAAAACACTAAGTATTTCCCCCCAAGGTTTGGCTCAATATAGTTTCCATTCATTTATGGAAACTCTAAAACCCCAAAGGTTTCTTAAAAATTCTATTCATTAAAGGCATGTGGGTGGCTTAGTTGGTTAAGCATCTGATTTCAGCTCAGGTCATGATCTCATGGTTCATGGGTTCGAGCACTGTCGGGCTTTGTGCTGACAGCTCAGAGCCTGAAGGCCGCTTCAGATTCTGTGTCTCCCTCTCTCTCTGTCCCTTCCTGTTTGCGCTCTCCTCTCTCTCACAAAAATAAATAAATGATTAAAAACATTTTTCTTTAACACATATTGATGCTAACAGTATAGATTATAAGGCTTCTTTTTAAAAACATTATCAACATTTCTCTGCAATTATTTACTTACCATTTTTAAATCAATTTTGCAATTTTTTCAGTATGTATTATTAAGCACACATCACTAAATTTCACCTTAAAAAATATGTAACACTTCTTATGAGAATTACACCTGTCTCCATCAATACCTGATGTTCTATTATACATCGTGCATGTTCTTCTGAGGACAGACTTCTTAAAAAGTGTGTTCTTGCCTCCTAAAACTTGTATATACATTCAAAGACCACTATATTGTTTGTTCAAGGATGGGATCCTGGATTCATTAAGTGAAATATTTGAGAAATAGGAAACTACTAGCTGGGTGGGGGAATAAATGAAACAGATAAAAGGAATTAAGAACGCACTTACTACTGTGAGCACCGAGAAATATATAGAAGTGTTGAACGATTAAATTGTAACCTGAAACTAACATAACACTGTATGTTAATTATACTTCAATAAAAAAAATACAAAATTGCCAATTGTACTTAAAATGAAATATTTGAATAAATAAAATTGAGTTCATATGTATTCACATTTTTCAGTCTGCTGAAATAACATAAACTCTGTTATGCCTGCTACAGCTAATACACCAAGATTTTATATACTCAGCTCATTTAGAAACTTGGCCCTCATATTCAATCTCATTGATCTCACTTTGAATATATGTAAAGTGTTCCACACCACTGTGATATTTGTCACTTAATAATGTAATTTATAAAATATGTCAATGGAATACATTTACATCCCCTCCCTCCCACCCCTATTAGTCTTTGGTCAAAGTTTTGGGTTTATTTTTCACATTTATTTTTCCAGATAAACTTTAAGATTATGGTGTCAAATTCAAAAAGAAGTAAGGAAGGGAGAGATGGGGAAAGGATGGGGTTCCATTAGGGTTTTGGCCAGCATTGTGTTAATGTTGTAAGTAGTTTGGGGAAGGCACCTTCCTCGCCCGCTTTACCTGGCATGGAGTCCCCATCATTCATGCTTTGTCATCGGTTGGATTTCTTTCATTAGGTCTATCAACACCTAATATTCCATTATATGCTGACTGGGTTTTGTATGTTACTGTCCATGTCCCCAGCTGGAATATGTGCTCATGAAGACAGGGACTCTCTCCTGCTTACACTGCATCTTCAGGGCCCAGCGTAAGGTATGTGCTCAACAAATACTTCTTTAATCGAGTTCTTGACAAGTGATATGATTATATATTGAAACACTTAAAGGGAATTGACTCAAAAACAATAAGGCTAAGTGCTCATAATATCAGCATAACCTGGGCACCTGGGTGGCTCAGTCAGTTAAGCATCCGACTTTGGCTCAAGTCATGATCTCATGGTTTGTGAGTTTGAGCCCCATGTTGGACTATGTGCTGACAGCTCAGAGCCTTGAGTCTACTTCGGTTTCTGTGTCTCCCTCACTTTTTGGCCCTCCCTTGCATGTACTCTGTTTCTCTCTCTTTCTCTCAAAAATGAATAAACATTAAAAAAAAACTCTTTTAAATAGCATAATCTTATCATCTGCAAGTAGGGACACACACTTCTTCCTTTTCAACGTCCTTCCCTATCTAATTACACTGCCTAACAATTCCAGAATTATGTGACATAAGAGCAATGATTGAGCACAAGCTCATTGTGTAACTGATTTTAAAAACCTTTTAGAATCTCACCTGGTGCTGCATTTTAGATAGATGAAATTGTTAATCATGTTAAGGAAGGATGTTCCTTTGTCTAGGTTACTGAGAAAATCAAGGAAGAGGAGCATTTTATATTTTGTTAAAGGTTAAGTAATAGTAGTGATAGAAGGCACCCTTGAGCTGTTACTCATTTTATTGTAAATGTTTTTATTGTTTTCCCATTACATCCAATGCTAGTTATTGATTTTGATGCATATATTTATCATCATTGTTTCCAAGAATACTCTTTTTTTAAAATTTTAGTTATTTTAGAGAGAGAGAGAGACAGCACGAGCAGGGGAGGGTCAGAGAGAGGGGGAGACACAAAATCTGAAACAGGCTCCAGGCTCTGAGCTAGCTGTCAGCACAGAACCTGATGCAAGGCTTGAACCCATGACTGGGAGATCATGACCTGAGCCGAAGTCAGACTGAGCCACCCAGGAGCCCCAAGTATACTCTTGATTTCATAGATGTTCTTTGAAGGCTGGAGGAAAAAGGGAGTATTTACCCTTTAACTATTCTGTTCTTTAACAAAGTTTTCAATTTGTACCATAAGTATTTGTGTATTAGCTTTCAGTTTTTATCAAGATGAATCTTCATATCTCCTTATAAAATTATCCATTTCATCCACATGGTTAAAGTTTTTGTATCAGAATTTTACAAAGTGGTGTATCCTTTCAATTCTCTGTTGTTCTGTGTTCTCCTTGTTAATTCTGTGCTTTAGCATTTTTTTTCCTTATTGAGTTTTCTAGAAGTTTACCTATTTATACCATTTTACTATACCCAGCTTCTTGTTTTATTTTATGGCTCAATTGTTCTTCCTCTTCCCAATTTATCAAATTTCAGCTTTTATTATTATTAATGTGCTTGGCTATTAATGTGTTTTTGCTTGGATTTAACATGTGGCTTTTTAATCAAGCTTTTGAGTTGAATCCTTAATTTATTTTCATTTTTTTAACTTAAAGGGTAAAGAATATGAATTTTCTTTTCAGTACCATACTGAGAGGAAGATATCTTGTAATTGCTGTTTTGGCTTCATCTTTAGCTCAGGGTATGGTTTGGTTTGGTTTTCTTTCTGATGACATGTATTACTGTCTTAAATTCCAAAAGGTTAGTTAGGTAAAGAGGGGATTTTTCTATTGCCATCTGATACAATTCTTACGATGGTCAAAGTATGTAATTTATAGCATATCTACTTTTTGATCAGCCGACATTTTGATGGCTTACTTGTGTTCTATGAGAAGGGAGTGGGCTCCCCAGTAGAGGTCAAGACACTGTTATAGGACTCAAGGCACAGACTTAATGTTGCTTTGGTTTCCTTGATCAAAGGCTGAAAGATTAGGTCCCATCATTACAGCTGTGCTTTTGTTCATTTCTCTTTATTCTTTTGTACAATTAGTACTTTGTAATTTTGTGCATAACTATCCATGGCGTTACTCATTCTTTTGGCTTTGATTGCATCATTTGTATTAAAGTATATAATTGACATACAAGATCATGTTAGTTTCACTTCTTTTAAATTGTGATTTGCATCAATTTTGAGACCCCCTCCTACACCCTTTTCTAAACTTTTTTATTATGACTCTATTATTTTAGAGTGGTTTCAGTTCCCAGAAAAATTGAGTGACGGTACAGAGATTTATCACTTATTCCATGCCTCCCCTGATGCACAGCCTCCATCACCAGAGTTCCATTGTTACTGTTGATGAACCGACATTGACACATCATTACCACCCAAAGTTTATATTTACATTACCTTCTCTCTGGGCATTGTACATTCCCTGGGTTTGGACTAGCATATATCCATGACATGTACCCGTTATTATGGTTATCAGACAGATTGTTTTCACCTCTGTGAAAGTCCTTGCTGCTCTGTCTGGTCTTCCATCTCTCCCCAGTCCCTGGCAGCCACTGATCTTTTTACTGTCTTGATAGCTTTGGCTTTTCTAGGATGTCATATAGTTGGACTAATACAGTATGTAGCCTTTCGGATTGGATACTTTCATGCAGTAATATGCATTTAAGCCTCTTCCATGTCCTTCCATAGCTGGATAGCTCATTTCTTGTTCGTGCTAAATAATTTTCTAGTGTTTGGATGTGCCACACTTTATCCATTCACCCACTGAAGGGCCTCTTGGTCGCTTCCAAATTTGGGCAATTATGAATAGAGCAGCTATAACCCTCTATGTGCAGGTTTCTGTGTGGACATAAGTCTTCAACTCCTTTGAATAAACACCAAGGAGTGCAATTGCTGGGTTAAACTGCAGATGGAAGCTTAGTTTTCTCGGAGACCATCAAATTATCTTCCAAAGTGGCTGTGCCATTTTTTATTCCTACCAGCATTTGGTATTGTCAGAATTCCAGATTTGGGCCACTCTAATAGGTGTGCCCCATTTATTTTTTAAAATCTTTACATTAACAGTTCGTGTATAGTGCTATCTTAAAAATAGTAAGTCATATAATCCTTGCAAAAACCTACACTGTAGGTATTATCCTCATTGTACAAACAAGGAACTGAGGCACAAAGATCGATTAACCTGCCTTATGCCACACAGAGATGAATCCAGAAACACTCTTCAACTCCAGACTCCAGGGTTTCTGTTTTTCTTTCAATTATTTTTTATTGAAATATAATCCAAATAGTATAACATTTGCCCCTTTAAAGTATATAGTGTAGTGAGTCTTCATCCATTTACAACGTGCTACAACCGTCACCACTGTCTAATTCTAGAACATTTCCATTGCCTCAAACAGGGACCCCCTACCCCACAGCAGTCAGCCCTAACCTTTACTCCCAAGTTCCCCTCCCAGTGGGTTTGCCTTTACTGCACATTTCATATAAGTGGAATCCTACCAGATGTGTCCAGCTTCTTTCATTTAGCATGTTTTTAAAATTCATCTGTATTGTAGCAAGTATCAGTACATCCTTCTTTTGTAAGACTGAACAATATTCCATTGTATAGATAGGCCACATTTTACTTGCCCACTTACCAGTTGATGGTCATTTGGATTATTTTCATTGCAGGGTTATTATGAATAACACCGATGGGAACATTTTTGTACATGTGTCTAAGTGAACCTATTTTTTCAATTCTCTTGGATATATACTTTGGAGTAAAATTGCTGGGTCCTAAGGTAAGTCTGTGCTCAACTTTTGAAGAATTACCAAACTGTGTTCCCCAGTGGCAGCAACATTTTATATTCCCACTGGCAATACATGACACAGAATCTGTGTTATTAAAGGCTGCACTTTGCGACCAGTGAATTCAACGTGAATTTAATTTATTCAGGCACCATTCTTATTCTCCTTCTCATATTTTTTCATTATATCACTGTTGGGTCTTCTTATTTGTTACTTTTAGACATTTCAATAATATATTTAAAACTTTTACTTCCGTTTCATCAATGTTTGATGTTATCTCTTGAGTCCCTACTTCATAAAGTCAGGACGTCATGGCCTAAGATTTCTCTCTGTATCTTCTTCCCCAACCCCCTGTACCCCAACATACCCCTCTACCACCCAACTTGAGTCAACTATTTTGTAACTTAATATTGTCATGCTGCAACCAGTAGAGCCTTCTATACTTTGCCCTTAGACTGGCTCCATAACCTAAAAACTATTCACGAATATCATTGCTGTACAACTAGTCAGTGGTAGCCACAGAATACACTAGAATTCTGTTTCCAGGGCACCCGAGTGGATCAGTCTGTTAAGTGCCCAATTTTTGGTTTTGGTTTATGTTATGATCTCATGGTTCATGGGTTCAAGCCCCAAATCAGGTTTTGCAGTGACGGCACAGAGTCTGGTTACGATTCTCTCTCCCTTATCCCTCTTTCTCTCTTTGCCCCTCCCTGACTCACTCTTTCTCTCTCTCTCAAAATAAATAAGTAAACTTAAAAAAAAGAAAAAAGAATTCCGTTTCCTTCTCAGAACATCAATGTCATGACTCCTGGGGCACTCAGAAGAATTTGCCTGGTGTTAAGGTCTAGTAGGGTCTCATTTATTTGCATCAATTGTTTAAAATAATGGAGCTGTTTAGTTCCTAGAATACACATGGCATTCTTGCAAAGTATGCAAGAATTCTTCTTGTTTTATTTAAGCCTAATGTTTTTCTGGTAGAGCTTTTAATTGTATTTTTTTTCTTTCTCAAGGCACCTTTTGCCTTTGTCAAATCCTATTTTTTTTTTTAACTCTTGATCACACTTTCTACACTATCATATCCTAACCTCTCCCTCCCAGGTCCCTCTGCTCCATCCCTATAATAATCCACTTGCAGGGCACCTGGGTGGCTCAGTCGGCTGAGCGTCCGACTTCGGCTCAGGTCACGATCTCACAGCTCGTGGGTTCGAGCCCCGCGTCGGGCTCTGTGCTAACGGCTAGCTCAGAGCCTGGAGCCTGTTTCAGATTCTGTGTCTCCCTCTCTCTGTGACCCTCCTCTGCTCACACTGTCTCTATCTCTCGAAAATAAATAAAAAACATTAAAAAAAATAATCCACTTGCTGACTTGGACTACTGCTCAGCTACCACCCTGGGAATGTAGACCTGTGCCTTCCTTCGGAGAGCCAATGTTCCCTAGATCTTTATTTTCCTCTTCTTGATTTAGTCCCTCACCTTCATGGAGAAAATATCCAAATACTTTCTGTAGAGGAGAAGGAGGTATAGTGTTTAAACATTATAAGCAAAGAACACTACAGGGCTGCTTTCTTCATGAAGATAGACTCAAAAATGATAAATACTTTAGCAAATGGAATCCAGTAATATACAAAAAATGTATCATAACAAAGTGGGATTCATCCCAGAAATGCGAACTTGGTTATTTTTTTAAAAATTTTAATGTTTAGGGGCGCCTGGGTGGCTTAGTCGGTTAAGCGTCCGACTTTCACTTAGGTCATGATCTCCGGTTCGTGGGTTCGAGCCCCGCGTCAGGCTCTGTGCTGACTGCCAGCTCAGAGCCTGGAGCCTGTTTCAGAGTCTGTAACTCCCTCTCTCTCTGACTCTCCCCTGCTCACTCTGTCTCTCTCTCTCTCTCCTAGAAATAAATAAAACATTTTTAAAAAAATTAAAAAAAATTTTAATGTTTATTTATTTTTGAAGGAGAGGGAAACAGAGTATGGGTGGGGAAGGGGCAGGGAGAGAGAGAGGGAGACACAGAACCTGAAGCAGTCTCCATCCAGGCTCTCAGCTGTCAGCACAGAGACCATTGTGGGGCTTGAACTCAAGATCCGTGAGGTCATGATCTGAGGTGAACTTGGATGCTTTTTTTGTTTTGTTTTAACATTTATTTATTATTGAGAGACAGAGAGAGACAGAGCACAAATGGGGAAGGGGCAGAGAGAGAAGGAGACACAGAATCTGAAACAGGCTCCAGGCTCTGAGGAAGCTGGCAGCACAGAGCCTGACTCAGGGCCTGAACCCACGAACTGTGAGGTCATGACTTGAGCTGAAGTCGGATGCTCAACCGACTGAGCCACCCAGGCAAAATTGGTTAATTTTTTAGTTCAATCATTGTAACTCACAGCAAACTGAAAAATAAAAATCATATGATGATCTTAATACATGCAAAATAATAAGTCCCAACACCTGTTCATGCTAAAAACAAATAGTAATAATAATCTTTCAGCAAACAAGAACAGAAGGAAATTTTCTCAACCTCTCAGTAGTGAACACCAAACATTTTTTGCTAAGATAAGAAGGAAAAGATAATTGAGTTGAATATCACCATTTATTCAACACTGGTTTTAACCAGTGAGATATGGTAAGAAAAGGGGGGGAGGGTAGTCACTCATGTTGGCAAGGAAGAAATATAACTTTTTATTTGAAGATAGTATGATCATCTACATAGAAAACTGTAAGGAATCTACAAAAAAGGAACTGGCTACTATGGAAGCTAGCAAAGCCACAAGAAAGCTCAGTGTATAAAATCAACTGCATTTCCATGTTCTTGTTATAAGCAATTCAAAATTAAAATTTAAGGATTATCAAATACAACAGTATCAACAATGTGAAACACTGAGGGACAAATTTAACATAATATGTGCAAGGCCTAAAAGCTAAAAACTACAGAATATTGCTATGAAGGTAAAGAAAACCTAAATACATGGAGAAGGATCCCATGTCCATAACATTCTGTGTTAACACAACAGTGTTGTCAATTCTTGCTGAGTCACTCAATAGATTCAATGCAATGCTTATCAAAACCCCAACAGGGTTTTGTAGAAATTGATAGGACTTCAGTGTTTATGTATGGAAATATGTATTAGTCTGTATGGAAATTCAAATGACCCAGGTTAGTTAAAACCATTTGGAAAAGGAGAACAAAATTGGACAAGGCACATTATTTAATTCCAAAACTTACTGTAAATCTGCAGCAAGCAAGGCAGTGGGTATTGGTGAAAAGATAAATTTATTGTTCAACATAAAGGAATAGAGGTCAGAACTACATCCCCTCAAACATGGTCAACTGATTTCTGACAAAATTACCTAGATAATCCAGTGAAGAGAGGATAGTCCTTTCAATAAATCTGCTGGAAAAACCGAACATTTCTATACAAAGAAAAAGAAAAAAGACACAAAGAAAATCTTGACCTCATATCAGACACAAGCATTAATTCAAAATGAATTACAGACCTAAATGTAACATAATTCTATATGCTTCTGAAAGCAACCACACTTTTATGAGAAACTCATAGTGACCCTAGTTTAGGCAAAGATTTCTTAAGTTAAGACACAAAAAAGGCCTGGAAAAGAAAAAAAAAAAACAATAGATTGGATTTCATTATAATTAAAATGTTTTGTGCTTCAAGGTCACCATCAGGAAAAGGAAAAGGCAAAGACACAGACTGGGAGAAAAATTTGGCAAAACAGTATCTGAGAATGAACTTGTATCCAGAATATATAAAGAACTCCAACACTGAGAGAGAAAAAATAAGCAAAAGATTTGAATAGCTGTTTCACAAAAGAAGATATAGACAGATGGCAAATAAGCACATGGGAAGATGTTCCACATCATTAGTCATTAAGGAAATGCCAGCTAAAAGCATGGTGAGATAGAGATACTACTGTGCACCTATTAAAATGGCTTGGAATGCACTGCCAAGAAGGTAAAGAGCTGAAATCCCTATGCATCGCTGATGGGGATACAAAAGGCACAGCCACTTTGGATAATACTTTGGCAACATCTTATAAGGTTCAACATACGCTTACCGTATGATGTAGCAGTACTACCCCTAGGTATTTACTGAAGAGAAATGAAGGCATTAATTCACAAAGACTAGAATACAAATGTTTACAGTAGCTGTTTTCTGGATATCTGAGCCCAAAAAAGAATCAAAATATCCCCTCCCCTAATTTGGGATCAGATAAACACAATAGGCTGTGTTCATACAATGAAATACTATGCAGAAATGACAAGGAATCAGCTCCTTATACACTAAACAATATGGATGAATCTCTAAAGTATTATGTTTAAGGAAAGAAAGCACAAAAAGACTACATGTTGTTAGATTCCGTATCTGTGGAATTCTAGAAAAGCAAAGGGGTAGAAGGAAGGGTAATGACTGGAAAGAGGCAGGGAGAGCTTTCTGGAGTGACAGAAATGTTCTGAGTCATGGTCATGCATATATCAAACTCATTGAGTTATAAGATTAAATATGGAAACTTTGATGATATGCAAATTTTACTTCAGTAAAACTAATTTTCTAAAAGTGTGCCCAGCAGATAAGCTTTCTTAAGCCCTTAAACCAACCTCCACTTTCAAGGGATGGTTCAACTGAGTATGGAATTCTGGGTCATATTGGTTTTTCTAATTCACATGTTGAAAGTATTACCTTCTAGAATCCAGTGCTGTTTATGAAAAAGCAATCAATGGTGTGAATCTCTTTCCTATACGGTGACTTTTTCCTCTTTCTTTAATTTTTTATGATAATGGTATTAACATATCATTACCAAGAGCTTATAGTGTTTCAAGTCTTGCTCTATGTACAATATTCCCAGTGCCTTGGAATTTCTCAGTGATAAATCCAATTGTGATGTCTTTTTCATTACTGTTCTAAAAACTCAGAGAACTGTTTCAATATAAAGACTCCTATCTTTTGGGGGAATTTTCTTCTGTTGCTTTCTAGCCATTTCCCTCCTTCTCAACCTCCTCTGTTCTCTGCTATTAGTAGTCCCAATAACAGGGATTAGATCTTTTGGGGATTGATCCTTTATTTCTCTTTCTTTTATCTTATATCTTCTCCTCTTTCCAAACCTTTTATTGCTTCTTTTATTTTGGCAACCATGTTTTTACTCTCTGAGAGACTTCTCATTTTCTGAGTGATCCTTATCCTTCAACTAGTGTTCTTGGTCTTCAAATGTAATACCTTGGATGTCACAGAATGTGCTTTTAGAATATCTTTTTTGTCTTGCTTTTTATCTTGCTACACGCACACACACACACACACCTCTATCAGGTGACCCTTCATTATCCATTCATACATTTATCCATGAGCTTGCTCACAACTTCCCCCTTGCCTCATTGCTGAGTTCCGACTAGTGTTCTTTTGAGAAGCAGAAAATGGCAGGGACTTTTGAGTGGCAGGCTTTGGATTAGATGAGGAGAGGTGTTGGGGAGAAGAAGACCCTAATACCTACCAAAATGAGATTACTCGGTTCCAGGTATTATCATTCAAGGCAGAAGACTTTGCATTTCCCAGATCATATTTATGTTTGTTTGCTTGTTTTTTTGTTTGGCATAAAGGCCCCCATCTCCCCTCCAATAGAATTAAATTCCAACAAGCTAACTCAGCTCAGCATGTCAAAGTGGGAAAGGGATCATGTTGTCAGCCAGTATCATTATGCCACGTCGTGACCTCCAAGGACTCCACCTGCTCCTAGAGAAACTCCCCTGCCCCGTCCTTTGGCTGACCGACTGTGCTAAGCCAGGAATCTCTAAGGGCACCCAGCCCTCACCTCCTAAGTGGCCTATCTTCTCCTCTGTCCTGTCCTTGCATTATGTCACCCTCAAGCCTAATGCTGCCCACCTTTGATCATTTGAAATTTCTTTTTTTCCATTTGAAGACCTGCTCCCTGCTCTCTTTCATTGATGCTTCTTTTCATATGGGTGTTTGGTGTTTGTGATTCATTTGTTTCTTTGTACTTCCATCTACCAGCACCATAGGATCTTAGAAAGCAAAGAGTATAAACACTTAGATAAACTATTCTCTTCAAAAATAAAAACCACCTTCACCTTTCATCTCTTGCCCATCAAAAACCACTCCTGCTAACAATGATGAGATGTCCTTAAATGCCCTATTACTGTTTTAAAAACACAATAACCATTTGTGTATTTTTCACAAGTTCTATACATTTGTCAAGTAAGTCAAGATGAATTTTATAAGAACAAAGATGTATTTATGCAACTTAGATGAATTTTTCTATATCCTTATTTAATATGCTTTTTGATTTTGTTAAAGACTGAGTGGTTTGTTTAAATCTCTCACCATAATTTTGGTTTTATAATAACAACTTTAAAAATTGCTATATACATATATACTTAGGTGCTGTTATTTGGGACATAAGAGTTCATGACTACTCTAGCTTCATGAAGAAGTGAACCTTTTATCAAAGTAAGATAATTGTTCTATTTAATTACTTCATCTTACGTTTTACTTTTTCTGATACTAATACTGTCGATGCAGCTTTCTTTTGGTTTGTATATTCTTAACACACCCTTAAAAATCCCTTTACTGTTATATTTGCTGTGAAATTTTACTTTAGTGTCTCTCTTAAGCAGTAAAAAGCATCAATATCAATTCATTTTTTGAACCATTGAGGAGTTTAATCCCATTCATTCGACAAATATTTCTTGAGGAAATACTATGTATTAGATCTGATATTCAGAACAGAACACACATGGTTCAAGCCATTATAAATTCTTGTATATCTTACTTTCTCTAACTATTTAGATACACAGCTTGTTTGCTTTTTTCGTTTATCTGTGAGCCCTTACCTTTTAATCAAAAGAGGGAGAAACAAGAAAGATAAGGATTCACTATTCCTTGATGATTTAAAATAAATCTCAGCAAACTAAAACCAGACTTTCCTTAAACTGATAAAGAATATTGATTGAAACACCTGCCTATAAATGATGAAAGGTTGAAAGCTTCTTTTCCAAGACCAAGAACAAAACAAGGGTGTTCATTCCCACCACACATATTTAGCCTGGTACTAGAAGTGCTAGCTAGAGCAATTAGGGGGAAAAAAAGAGAAATACATGGTATTCAAATCAGAAAGGAAGAAGCAAAATTATCTCTATTTGCAGATGATATGATCTTATATATAGAAAATCCTAAAGACTCCACCACAAAAACACTTAGAACTAATCAACAAATTCAGTAAAGTTGCAGAATACAAAATCAACATTAAAAAAAAATAAGTTGAATTTCTATATACTAACAACAAACTTTCTGAAAAAGAAATAAAGAAAAAATTCTATTTATAATAGCATCAAAAATAATAAAATAGATAGAAATAAATTTAACCAAAGAGGTGGAAGATCTGTACACTGAAAATTACAAGAATGAAATGAAATGGAGAAAGAACAAAAAAATGGAAAGATATTATGTACTTATGGATTAGAAGACATGATGTTGTTAAAAATGTCCATACTGCCCAAAGCCATTTGGAGATTCAGTGCAATCCGTCCTAAAATTCCAATGACATTTTTCACAGAAATAGAAAAAGCAATCCTAAAGTGTGTATGGGACCACAAAAGACCTCAAATAGCCAAAGCAATCTTGATAAAGAACAAAGCTAAAGGCATCACAATTCCTGATTTCAAACTTTATAACAAAGCTATAGTAATCAAAAAAGCTTGGTGCTGGCATAAAAACAGACACATAGACCAATTGAACAGAAGACAGCCCAGAAATAAACTCATGCATATTTGACAAGGGAGATGAGAAGATTCAATAGGGAAAGGATAGTCACTTTAATAAATGGCCCTCGGAAAACTGATAACCACATGCAAAAGAATGAAATAAAAAATTAATTTAATTAATTAATTAATTAATTTAAAAATTAATTCAAAATAGATTAAAGACATATATAAAATCCAACAAAACTGCCAGAAAAAAAATAGTGAAAAATTTCCTTGACATTGGTCTTGGCAGAAATTTTTGAGATATGATACCCAAAACACAAATATACAAGTGAGGCTACACCTGACTAAAATATTTGCACTGCAAAAGAACCAGTCAACAAAATGAAAATGGAAATGAAATGAAACAAAATGAAAATGTAATCAACAAAATGAAAATGGAAGGGAGGATATATGTGCAAACCATCCATCTGATGAAGGGTTACTAAACAAGGTACATAAGAAACACAATAGCAACAAAACTTAATAGAAAAAAAATCCAGTTTAAAAGTGGGCAGAAGACTTGTATAGACATTTTTCCACAGAAGACCCACAAACGGCCAATGGGTACTCGCAAAGATGCTCAACATCACTATTCATCAGGGAAATGCAAATCCAAACCACTATGAGGTAACACTTCTTACTCATTAGAATGGCAAAAGAGGTATTAGAAGACAAAAGAGAATAAGTGGTGTGGAGGCTGTGCAGAAAAGGGAACCCTCATACACCACTGGTGGGGCTGTAATTTGGTATAGTCACTATGGACAATTATTTTGGAGGTTCCTCAAAAAATGAAAAATGGAACTACCATCGGATCCAACAATCCCCCTTCCAGGTACATGTCTGAAGGAAATGAAATCACTATCATGCGGAGATATCTCCACCCCCATATTCACTGAAGTATTATTCACAACAGCCAAGATAGGGGAAGAACCTAAGTGTCCTTGGAAGGATGAATGAAAAAAGAAAATATGAGATATATAGATATAGATAGACATACAAATCACAATGGAATATTATTCAGTCATTAAAAAAAGAAATTTTGCCTTTGCAACAACATGAATGGAACACGAAGGCATTATGCTAAGTGAAATAATTCAGACAGAGAAAGACAAATCCTGTATATTGTCATTCGGCATGTGGAAATTTCCCCTTGAAATCAGAAATGAGAGAAGCATGTACAGTTTCGTCACTTCCATTTAACATTTTACTGAAGGCTCTAACCAGTGCAACAAAGCAAGAAAAGTAAAAAGAAGAGAGCTAGATTAGAAAGGAAAACAATTCCATTTTCTGATGATATGACTGTGTACAAAGAAAGTACGAAAGAATCTATATACAATTAGAATTAATAGGTAACTTAGCAAAAGACGCTGGACACCAGAAAATATGAAAAAATAAATTTTATTTTATATATCCACAATAAACACTCAGGAAATAAAATTTTAAAAATTATTAACATTTACATTAGCATCAAGGAGCAACATATACCTAGAAATAAATCTAAGACAAAATAGGAAAATGTGTAAGACATGTTGAAAATTACAAAATATTATTAAGAGAAAGTAAAAAGAAACTAAATAAATGGAAGGCTTGATTTATAAAATCAAATTTTCCCAAATTGCTCTAAATTTTTTCTATAATCACAATCACAATCCAAGCATAGTTGTGTGTGCATATGTGTGTATATGTAAATGTACAAGATGAACCTTAAATTTTTGTGAAAATTCAAATAGTCAGGGCAATTGTAAAGAAGAAAAGCAAAGCTGAAAGACACATTGCCAGGTATGAAGACTTACCATACAGCTGTGATAAGACTGTAATGTTAGTGCAAAGATAGACCACAACACTCAATGAAATAAACAGTCTAAAAACCACGTTATGTTCTGTCACCTAATTTTAAAAACTTGAATCCATACTGCAGTCCTTTGAATAAATGATGCCAGGTCAACTGAATATCCACATGAGAAAAAATACATCTTGACCCCCATCTCACACCATACATAAAAACAAATTCCAGGTATACTGCAACATCTTGTAGACATGGGAAGTATATAAATATTCTTAAACAGACCACACACAAAAAAAGAGTAAAAAGGCCAACCACAGCATGGTAGAAAATACACACACACCATCTCTAGCAAAGGTCTCTTATCAAAACATATACATAGAACTCCTATAAATTAAATAAGAACAAAG
Organism: Proteles cristata cristata; assembly: GCA_017311185.1. Classification (NCBI taxonomy): domain Eukaryota; kingdom Metazoa; phylum Chordata; class Mammalia; order Carnivora; family Hyaenidae; genus Proteles; species Proteles cristata. The sequence goes on along the minus strand of JAESUZ010000174.1, from coordinate 1,480,469 downwards.
TTTTTTAAAGATTATTTATTTTGAGAGAGAGAGAGAGAAAGGAGGGGCAGAGAGAGGGGGAGAGAGAATCTCCACACCATCAGCACAGAGCCCAATGAGGGGCTTGAACCCACAAACCATGAGATCGTGACGTGAGTTGAAACCAAGAGTCAGATGCTTAACCAATTGAGCAACACAGGTATCCCAGAATAAGATTTTTTAAATGGAAAAATGGTTCAAAGACAGGAACAGACACTTCATAAAAGAGGATCTCAAAATGGCCACGAAACATACGAAAAGGAATCTCACCAGTCATCTGTGAAATGTAAGTTAAAACTGCTATATGGAATGGCTAAAATGGAAAAGATGGAAAATACCAATGGATATAGAACAACAGAAACTCACACGCCCTTTACTTGGTGGTGTACATTGGTACAAGCAGCTGGGAAAACTGCTTGGGAGTGTCTAATAAACCTGAACATGTGTGTCTCTTTGACCCAGTAATTCCACTTTTAACTCCAGACTCAACTAAAATGCATGCATCTTTTTAACAAAACCCACATATTAGGATATCCATGGCAGTGCCATTCCTATTAGTCAAAAACTGGAAATTCCTCAAATGCCATCAACAAACAGTGCAATTGACTAGTAAATTGTGATGCGTTCACACAGTAAAAGGCTCCCCACTAAAGAAAAGGGACAGCAATAATCTCAGAAAGATAATGTTGAGAAGTAGAAGTGAGCAGGAAGAATACATATGGTAGGATCCCATTTATCTGAAGGACAAGTCCACCCCTGGGGGGGGGGGGTGACCATAATTGGCAGGGAGCAGGAGGTATCCTCTGGGGTCTAGACATGGTCTTCATACTGACAGTGGTGGTCATTTGTGGAAATATTCACCAAACTGAACATAGGACACTTCTCTGCATGTATGTGATACTTGAATGAAGTCACACAAAAAAGAAAGAAAAAGACAACTCACCCGTCTTTATTTTTATAATTGTCGCTACCTCTTTGTAAAATGAGAATATTAATATTGTTCCCTTGCACTCTTTCTAATTTTACTAATACAATTAGCAATATTTAGGCCCGAACTATTGTCGCAGCTTTTAGCAGCTGTTAAATTATTTTATGTTTTCAGCATTATTTCGCATTTTGTTCTATAGCTATATTTACCACAATTGTACAGACTTACTTAATTAAATATTTCACTGGATTCCAATTCTTATTCTAGGCTTTTTATTGCTTATATTCTCTATTTTTCGCTCAGATTTTGATTCACTTCTCGTTCAACTGGGAAACATCTTCGGAGAGATTCTTATAGAAAGAACAACCAGTTCATGGGTTCCATCATATCTAATATTGATCTTTTTTCCACCACTTTATTTAAGTGTTGCCTGATTATTGTTTGTGTTTTGTTCCTTAGCATTTGTTTGATGACCCAGTTTTGTTTGCTCTTTTTTAAATAATTAGTGATATGGAAGTTAAACATTTTATTTTTTTTTAATGTTTTTTATTTATTTCTAGGAGAGAGAGAGAGACAGCGTGAGCAGGGGAGGGTCAGAGAGAGAGGGAGTCACAGACTGAAACAGGCTCCAGGCTCTGAGCTGGCAGTCAGCACAGAGCCCGACGCGGGGCTCGAACCCACGAACCGCGAGATCATGACCCAAGCGAAAGTCGGACGCTTAACCGACTAAGCCACCCAGGCGCCCCTAAACATTTTATTTTTATACTCACTTGATTGGGCTGAAATTTTGAGAAAACACCTTGATTCTTCTCTACCAGTATTGAAAATGATACAATATCCATTCTATCCCCTGCATAAAAGGATACATTCTGTGGACTCTTTCTTCAGGCATCTTCTCTGCATCTCATCTCCCAATTTCAACTGATATACTATGGAACTTAAATATTTCCATAAAAAATCTTATTTTTGTCCTTGTCATACACTCTGTAGCTCCATTTTAAGCAATTAATCAGAATAAATGTTTCCTTTTCAGTGCCTTATGCCATCTCTTTGATACTGCCTCTTCCTGTTTCTTGAGTTCTTTTTATTTATATGCCCTTCTTTCAGCTGGAGCAATTCTTTGAGTATTTTTTTTTTGATGGAGGGCACATGGGTGGTATATTTCCTAAGTACTTCCATATTTCCAAATCTGCAAGGCTGTCTCAGGGATGATAGGTTGAAAGAATGTAGAATTGTGTTTTCATTTCAAAATAACCTTTCATTATTGCTAAGGCAGTATATGTACACTAGAAAATTAGAGAATATGAACAAGTAAAAATGATTTCATTTTCCTACTGTTACACCCTACACTGTATCCTCCTGGATCTGTTTCTATACACATACATGTACATGTCTGTTTATTCAAGTAAGATAGTGTATACTGTTTGGTAACATGCTTTTATTCCATAAATAAATGTTTACCTTTTCATAGCATTAAACTGGAATGTAACTTAGTGCCCAAACTGTACTCAAATTTCCCCAGTTGTCTTTCACCGGTGGCTTGTCCCAACTAGATACAATCCAGATGCTTCTTTCTTTAAATCACTTCCAATCTAGAAATGGTCCCTCTTTTGTGAGGATTGTTGTTGCACGGACTGGGAGACATGTGCCATCTTCTAGATACGTCTGCTCATCCACTTGTGTGTCCTGTAGGAGGCACAATCTTATTTGTCCAAACCTCTGTAAACACCTTTGTCGCCTTCTGGTCATTTAGTTTCACAGGAGAAAACTCACACAGCAGCTGAATTTCCCCTCCCTTCCTTCTTCCTGCTACCTAACTTACTTCGTCTATCCTTGAAATTCAAAAAAGGCATGAGGTGATGTCTCTGCGGGACTCTACTCGTTAATTACGCGGGTATTCAGGATCACCTCTATCAACCTCCATATCACACCTCTTAGGCTGGGATGATGACTTACTGCATTTTAGAGACAATGAACTGAGACAACAAGTCAGAAATGCAGTTGCCCCAGGCCCAATGGTCAGGCTGGTATCCAACTCTGAGCTTCTTGTCTTGTTCTCTGCACTGCTGGGACCCCAGACTGGCCCCAAACTTCCTGCCTTTCAGCTCGGTGCCCCACTCTGCTACAGGATCCCCTGTGGGATTGTCCTAAAGTCCTCCTAGGTAAGCTGCTCATTTGCATACAGCCAGTTGTGGACGGGTCCTCCCCTTGGACTGGTGCTCTTGGCCGTATATTTCATAGAAATCTTCTCCAAATGCTGTGATATGGCTGGCTGTCTTCCCTGGTTTCCAGTATGAACACAGATTTTCCCCTATATTTACATTCTTTTGGCTATTTCCATGGAAAACCTCATGCCAAGTGTACATTTAGAAATTTTTGTTTCTTATATTCTCTATCAAAAATGTGAGCTCCCTTCCTCCACCTACCAAAAAAAAAAAAAAAAAAAAAAATGTGAGCCACCGTCACCTCATCTCCGTGATCAAAAACCTTCTGGGCCTCTCCAGCTCATCGTGAACAACGTCCTTAACTTAGAAACCAGTCCCTCCAAGAACAAGCCCAGCCTGACTTTCTAATCCTGATCCCTATCTTTTTATCTTCTTTATTCCTGCAGAAAATACATCTGCTTTCTCTGCCCCAGCCCCATGTGCCAGCACCATACTGCCTCCTCCACGTGCAATGCTCTTTCTCTCCTAACTCAGATGTTTTGTGGGCGTTTTACGTCCCTGCCTCCCTTGTGGCCTTCTCCCAATCAGGGTCCCATCAGAGAGCAGTCGGCACACTCCAGTGAGCATGTTCCAGGGAAGGTTTATTGACAAAGAGGCAAATTGCAAAGTGGGAAGTGGCTGTAGAGGACCCTCAAGGATAGTGTAGGAGCCAGTGTCTAGGCCTAAAGAAACGTAGAGGGAGGCGAGTTCCCTGCTCCTGGGAAGAGTCCTGCATTGTCTAGAGAATGGCTCAGATCTTCAGTCAAGGGAGCACCCACAGAGGGAAGGACCCAGCAGCCTAAATGCTTAGACCTCAGTTTCCCTGCCAGCCCTCCTCTCCAATCACCTTCCAGGGAAAACCAAACCAGAATCCAGAGGACACAGGACCACTTGATAAAACGAATGCATGCCACCCTACTGAGGCTGAGAATAGGGGGAAGGGGAAGGATCCATGTGGATGGGCAAACGAAGAAATCAGATGCAGACTGTCACTTCCACTGTTTATAGTAATCATGTGTGACTTCATTTAGCCCTAGCTCATGAGAGTAGTGCCTTTGCTCTGCATCTCTGTACCCCAGTATTTAATAGTAAGTGCTCAGCAGTCTACACTCAATGATGTGTTGAGCAAGGAAACAAACACATGACATAACCCACTCACCTGGGGTCTTACTCTGGACTTGGGAAAGTTTGGCTTGGGTCGTCTTCATTCCCTTCTTAGTGACCAATTGTTTTGATTGAAGGATTCAGGTGGGGCCACCAACAGATGCTTCTCAGCACGTACACTGATGCTCCCAGCTATTAAGTCCCAGGCTGGCTTCATATGTCTTGTATTATGAGCGCGCAAGGCAACTGGGACTCCAGCACCCTTACCTAGCACTAGAGAAGACCAGCCCCCAGCTGGTGACTCCTTGGTTCTTGCATTCATTTGTAGATTCATGTGCTCATTCATTTGTTAAGCATTCATTAAGCACCCACTAGGTACAGCAAGGGTTTGAACTCATGACCATAGGAGCCTAGCCAGGAAGATAAACAAAAGCATTTGCCCTAGTACAAGGAACAAGAGGTGAGGCCATGGCTGAAGGGAGAGAACATTCTCCTTTAGAGAAGGTGGCTCCTGCTGAAGTAGCTGAAAACTGCTCTGCAGAAACGCAGGTCCAGCACTGCTGTCTCCTCCTCTTCCTTGCTTTTTCTTTCCCTAAAAAGACAGATTTCCAGCTTGATCTTTTTTTAAATGTAGGCAGCTCATTCCATTTAAATGTGTGTGCGTGCATACATGTGCATGTGTGTGCGTGTCTGTGTGTGTTGTGGACAATCAAATGTGTTTTCTGATTGAAACTCATGGGGTGGGGCATCCGTTTGCACCCCCTGATGGTCAGGGAACCAAAGAAGGTACCATGAAACAGGAAACGACCCTACAAACCCAACACTTTTAGAAAAAGAAGCATCTAAAGAGAGGTAGGGATAACACATCATGGGAAATTATTCCTCATTCTCCTGGTAACAAACCCCCCCAGAGCCAACCACCATACAGCCTTGGCCCAGCTGTGTCCTGATTTGGAAAACTAACTTTGGAAGCACAACACACAACACTTTGTGATTTTGATTAGAATGACATCAATATGGGACAACCACATTTTTCCCAAAACAAAAAACAAAACCAACAAACCAAAAAATATTAATAATAATAAAAATAAAAAAGCAAGCCTCCAAAGGGCGAAAGACAATCATTATTTACTTATGCTCCCTTCTTAATTTCTGATATTCTTTTAGACTCCTGCCAAATCCAAAATAAAATAGTTGTCCTGATGTAATAACAATAGACTTTGATCTGACATTCACCAAAGCTGTTCTGAAGAATTTCAGAGCAGAGCCACTTAGGCAACAAGTCATGAAGTGGATGGGAGCCTTGGCTTAAACAAACAAACAAAAAAAACACTTGACCAATAATTTGGTCTCAGAATTAAAATGAATATTTCTGCAGAAGTAAACACTTGTCATAAACACTTAGAATGACATTTTCTATCACATCCCTTTTTTCCTTGTGACGAGCATGGATCCCACACCTGAGAGCAAATGCATCACCATTGCTGCCATCCCAACAAGTCTCTGATCATGGCCTTGCCTTCACCCAGATGACCCTGGGGACAGACTCCTTGATTTCTCACTCCTCTGGGCCTATAGTTTTAGGGGGCTTTCTAAGTGACTTGGGGCAACCTCTCAAATGTTTGCTCCCCCAAACCCCTGCTGGTCTAGAGTGATTGCATAATTTATCACACCAACTGGGCCAGTCTGAAGATTAAAACTGGTGCTGTTACACCAGGGGAAACAGGCATGAACCATGACTGACCTGGGCCAGTCGCCGGTGGATGGCCAGCCTACCTGACAACAAGACGGAAGTATCAGTAGTGTTGTATCTTTCTGCCAAGCTGCTGGAGACCTCTTTACTCAGGGCCACCATGCAGGGAAAAGAGGGAGAAATATTTAGTCGTGGATGGGCTGGCCGCAGCCTCCAGTTCTCTATTCCAGGGAAAGCAGGGTCACTGGAGAGTCATGGAGGCTGCCTGGGACCCTGAAACAAGGGGAGGGCCCACCTCATACTCCCTGATATCCCTCTCTCAGCCCATCTCCCTACACAGTGACCTGAAACCCACTTTTGGAGCCATATTTATGGTATCACTGTCTTTCACAGTCTCTCTGTCTCTCTCTGTCTCTCCCCGTCTCTCTTTCATGCACGTGTGTGCTTTTTTTTTTTTCTAATGTTTTATTTATTTTTAGGAGAGAGAGAGAGACAGCGTGAGCAGGGGAGGGTCAGAGAGAGAGAGGGTCACAGACTGAAACAGGCTCCAGGCTCTGAGCCGGCAGTCAGCACAGAGCCCGATGCGGGGCTCGAACCCACGAACCGCGAGATCATGACCTAAGCGAAAGTCGGATGCTTAACCGACTAAGCCACCCAGGCGCCCCACGTGTGTGCTTTCTGACATCACTTAAATGAAGTACAGACTGTCTCTAGTTTTTCCAAGTCAACAAATGGTGTAGGCAAAGAGATGGCTGGGGAACTTCTAACCAGCTAAGAAAATGACAGCTCACCATATGGGCCACACTCCTGAGGCCCCTGACTAGGAAAGCCTGGCTCTGATTTGCGTATCTGCTTGTGGTTCTCAGTAGCTACAACATTCAGACATGCATAAAATAATAATACTGTTACTCACATCGTATTGGCTGCTAAGAACATTAGCTATCATTTGCAAAGCCCCTGTTCTGGGCCAGGCATTATATTAGGAACTTACTTATAATGCTCTCTAATTCTTACAATCCTACAAAGAAGATATATTTATCTGCATATTTATCTTATTCTCCAGATACGATATTTATCTTATCCTCCAGTTAAAGACACCGATGCTCAGAGAGGTTAACTGTCTTGTTCAAGGTCACACAGCTGGACAGCGCCATATTACTTCCCCCAGAATCCACCAAAAGATGATAAATTCCGAGCCATACCTTTGCCTTAAAAAATAAGTTTGCGTCTCAAGCGGTCTTGTAAATCACTACCCTACTGCTGCTGGTTAAGGTTGACATAGGAGGCGAGTCGAGAGAGTATGTCATTCTCTCTCCCTAAACGCTGGGGAGCAAGGTGGCAAAAACGTGCATACCCTAAAGACAACAGCATTTTTATCCAGCCGTCACCTGAGTGGGCTCTTTCCAAGGTCTCAATTTTTTACCAGCACATTGCTGGAATGTGTTATAAATGGACAAAGAAGAACTATAACGCCAGAAACAATATTTTTAGTGCATTTCCATTGAGATACCCACGAGAACTGTGTCTGTTGATTATTGCACCAGGTTTGCAAGATGGAGCCTTCCTGCTCAGACCCCTGCTGATGCCGTGAACTTGACAGCGAGACACATCTTGGGGTGGCCACTGCTGAGCCCCATGAGGCACCAGTTCCCGACACCAGCATCTGGAAAGAGCTATGAGGAGGCCATCCTTAGTAGGACTCTCCAGCCTCTGATCTCTGTCCCTTCCTTCTCTCTGAGTAAGAGGGGTGCATGCTCACTGCCGATTCTTCCTCCCGCAGATCCTCCCACAGCCAAGAAATGGACACAGTGGCTTGCGAGGTCTGGGAAGATAAACACGAGGCCGAATCGAGGGATCCCTGGCGCGAGTAAACAAGGATTCTCTAGCCTTGCGTTCTGAGCACAATGGGTGCTTAAAACTTTAATGAATTGAACCCTATGAGTAAGGGATGTTAATCATTTTAATTACCCAGCAGCTTGAAATCAGATATAACAGTCCAATAATGTATCTTTAAAGGAGCACAACCCTGCCCTATAAAATATCCCTTCCAAACCCATTCTAATAATTTCTATTTATCTTTCCTGACGTTAACTGTTAGCCAGCCCGGGCCGGCCAACAGACAGCCTTCCCCTCGCATTTGGCTTCAATGCAACGCCGTCTAGTTTTTCAATATCATTAGCGTCCCCCTGGTGGGCAGAGAGCAAGGCGGTGGCACCGGTCACACTTCACTGCTTTATCTCATATGACAAAGAGAGATGATGTACTTCAATCTGGGCCAGGCCGGCGCAGGGGAAGGTGGTTGTGCAGAACTCCCCCTGCCGCCAACAAACATGGAAGGGCCGCTCCATGTGACTCGCTAACAGCATGAAGGGGCAGACAAATAGATTTTCCTCTATATTTATAACCCGCATCATTCTTCCTTCTAGGGCGTTCAGTGCAGGTAGCTGTTTTATATGAAATGAACAATCTTTATAGACGTACCAGAGCCATAACAAGCCTGATTTTCAGCGAAGCTGAGGTATATAACTCTTACCGAATTGTCAGGCTACTTGCTCAACAAATCAAGCCTAACTTATGATGTTTGCAGTGTAATTTTTATTCCTGTTTGACTAGCCAACTACCCGGTGGTAATAGGATGTTAGGAAAGGGCAGTGGCCATGTTTGTGCATGCCGTGATTGATAGGCCAACGCGGCATTTTTCATTTATATCTCCCGATTCCAAATCAGTTAAGTTTAGGAAAAATGAAACAAAGTGGCAAGAAAAATGTTTGCAGATTGCAGACCAGCGCTCCCGCCGATCTGAGTTCAGCCCACATCTGCCGGGATTGTCTGGAAACATTAAGATATCTAAATGAAAATCAATACTATATGTGCCAGGCATTTACTACCAGGAACAAGCATCAAGAGACCTGAGCTAATCAGACTTTCAGCTTGTGCCTCAGCCATAGACTCAACCCCAGGGGTGTCCTAATTGCCCAGACTAATCATAGAAGAGTTAAATTTATAACCAAGAAAGACATCTTGTTTTTCTTACCAGTCATCAGGTAGGAGCAGGAAGGTTCACCTGTGAGGTGGGTGCCAGATGTACAGCGGGGGGGGGTCATGCAAAAGAGGACGGCTTCTCACCTGTCAGAGGAGAAGGAAGACGAATTTACCATCGGCCATAAAACCAGTCAGCCTCATTTAAGCTCTGGGTGGGAGAGACTTCCACCCACTCACACAGGAACGGCAGGTTTCCTTCCTGAAAGCCTGGCCGCTTAACCCCTATGTTCTGGAACACGAAAGGAGATGGCCATGTGTCTGCCAGCCCCCTCCCCCCCTCCCCCCCTTCACACACTCAGATACTGGCCCCAGGTTCTAAGGAAACGGCCCCTAGAAACAAACAGCATCAGAGATGTTAAAAAAATATATGTGTCTGGTGTTCCCTGAGTTCCACTCTGGGCTTTTGCCCCTCGGAACCTCTCAAGAAGCTAATATCACTTGGCAACATGTCTCTCTCCCATCTACTGTACGCACAAGTCACAGATATTATTCACACTCTCAACAAACTACAAAGCCACACAATAGCTATTGGACGAGCCCGCGCCGTACTGCTGAAAAACCATAATGTATCAGGGGACTGGATTCCTAATATTTGCATTCTAGATGCCAACTGTGAGCATATTTTGTGCTATTTTCAACAAATTACACCAAAATATGCAAAATGTTTATAAGGCTGCATCTTCTATTTTTGGCTCCTGTGTATCTGCAGCTTAATAGTCCCTCGGAGATTTGTTTGTCTCCTTAGGGGAAATAGGAAAGAGGAAAATGCATAAAATAAAAAAAATAAGAGAGAAAGAGAGAGAAAGAAGCAGAAAGAAATGAAGATGCTTTGTTCGTGCAACAAGTTGAGTTCTGCAAGTTTTTTGTAAAAGAGCACAGCCAGCTGTCCCAAAGGGACCTTCTTCAACAAGAAATTTAATAACATTATTTGGATTCTTTGTGCCCTGGATTTCAGATGTATTTTTAATGCATGTGTCTTAAAACAAAACAACCATTGTCAAATGCTGTATTCTCTTCTCACCAGTGTAAATGGTTTCCTAGACAGCACAATTCTGGGAGCATCGGAAGAGCTGTGATCAATGCAAGCTTGAGCCTTGCATCCCGTGGCTTTCCAAGGACGCCCCTCCCTCACCAGGGGGAAGGCTTGTCAGCTGTTTTCCTGAGAAAGGTGTCTCTGCTCTTTCTGATGCGAATGATGACAGCCTCTTGCCTTCTGTGCAATCGCCATGGCTTCAATGCTCACACAATGGGGTAAAAGGACCTATCTCTGCCTCCAACCCCATGACAGAGCTCTCCTGACCACCCTGCATCCGTGTAGCATTAGGGCTGATATCCTGGAGCAGAATCTGGGGTGCGGGAGTTGAAATGGAGTCTGGGTTAGGGGGGCAGTGGTTTCCAGCTGCTGGATCACAAAACCAAGTCAAAAACTTTCAATCCAGCTTCTCCGATGGAAATGCTGGTAGACAAATAAAAATGGCGGCAGTGTGGGCGAGGTGGGGGCGGCCGTATCCTTTCTCGTGAGCTTAACGTAAGAATTGAGCCTCATGCTCTTGTTCTTTGACTGGACCAACCTTCAAACAAGACAAGCTTCAGCCAAACTCATTATTTAGTCAAAATAAATAGTCAGGGGAGGAGAGATTTAAATGAACAAGTCCCCATTCTCTGCCAGCTTCCACCTTAAAAAAAAAAAAGGGGGGGAAGCAGGGAGGTATTGCCTCCCAAATCCTTATGCTCACAGTAAGCCCTCAAGATGGATTCATGCATTGGGGGGCACCTGGGTGGCTCAGTTGGTTAACCGACCAACTTCGGCTCAGGTCATGATCTCTTGGTTCCTGGGTTCGATCCTCACATCTGGCTCTGTGCTGACAGCTCAGAGCCTGGAGCCTGTTTCAGATTCTGTATCTCCCTCTGTCTCTGACCCTCCCTTGCTCATGCTGTCTCTCCTCTCTCTCTCAGAAATAAATAAAACATTAAAAAAAAAAAAAAAAAGATGGACTCGTGGGCTGGATCAGCCAGTGACACACGGATGGATGAACTGGGAGGACAGTGAAACTGGATACAGCAGACTCGAAAGGGAGGTAAAGCGACATCATTCAAATGGAGAGACGGAGGAAGTTCTCAGTCTCCAAACACATCAGGCTGCAGACTGGCACGCCCCGCTACTGGAGTGAGGGACTGCTCAGGGCACCAGGGCCTGGGTCAGAGGCTAAACACCCAAACCTGCCTTGAAGGCAAAGGCCAACAGCTCCCTTTCCCTGGGCAGAATGGAGAGCAGGCTTGATGGGGAAGGGCATGCCTCATGATGCAGGGCAGGCAGAGAGTTCTCAAGCCCCAAGCCCCAAATCCACGGTCCTCACCTCACCTGCTCCTGCGGCCGGGTGCTTCATCCACAGGGACTTCTGTGACATAGCCTGAGTGACAGAGAAAGGTCCCAGGGTCTCATCAGACGGAACCTGCCAGAGGCCAAAGAGCAAGTCAGGGCTGCCAGGGCAGAAAAGTCAATGGGGCCAGAAAGAACCCAGGACACCACAACAATAATAGAGCTTCTGCTTATGGAGAGTGGACCCTGTCCCAAGGGGACCATATCCTTGGGGTCATAGATGCACTAACTCACCACCACCCTGTGAGGGGGTTTCACTAGTATCCCACAGAGCTGCTGAGAGACAGAGCAGGGTCTCACTCATGGAATCAGCAGGAAGTCCATGCCGTGACCCCCTCATGCTCTGCTGCTGAACAGGGTGTCTGGGGGGCCAAGGATGAAGGCCATCACAAGGAAGTGAGATGACAGAGATCGGACCCCTGTGGGGATCAGACCACATCTGCATTACTTATAGGATGACAATAGCAATATAATAAATGTGTGCCAAACAAAACACTTTCAAAATGGATGCCAAGCCAGAGCAGTGTCTCATTCAGCGAGCTCCACAGTTGGAGGGGCACAAACGGAAATGCGATTCAAATGGTTCAAGGGCGTTAGCACTGTGATTCGCTTGGGATTTGTTCCCCAGTTGGGTCCTGGGGAAAACAATTGCAATTCAATAATTGGTTCATCTCTCCAGCCTGCGAAGCCCTGTGGTCCCTCACGGTGAGAAAACCACTCCCAGAACCTGCAGCCCGGTGGCTTGGCCCTCCGTGCGGGCCAGCTGTGCCCCTCAACCACTATCACCGGCCCCAGCAGAGTGGGACTTCCTTGGCACTGCCTCCCACAAGACATAAGGAGCATTTGGAAAATGACCCCTTCCCTTGTCTTGTGGCTCCAGAGGGAAGGGACAAGAGAACAGGGGGAAAGAGGCAATGTTCATCCTGTAGCTTGAGTCAGGAGGAGGACATGGCTTGTTTAATCCTAATAAATCAGCGTGTCCCTGGGAGGTAGAAGCTACAGGGGACGGCCTGCTAGGCGAGCCACACACTGACCCAAGGCAGAGCTCGCAGAGAAATGATGTCCTCTTCAGCAGCCTCCTGGAGAGATGGTCTGCATTTCTTCTGACAAATTAGAAGTGCCCTGAATGCAACCATTCCTCAGAAAATAGGCCTGATTTAGCAGTGTGCAAGCTGCCATTATCTTGCTGCATAAAAAGACCATTTAAGCAGGGCAGCATCTAGAACACTGGCCCGCTGGAGGCAGCATTTCTGAAAAATTACCCCCTCAACTGCCACCTAAGCCAGTCACTACCCAAGGGGGAAGCCTCATTTACAACCTAGAAGACCAAGTAGATTTTAATCAAAGGAAAGGCATCGTTTGTCTTTGGTCTCTGTGTGAACTCTCTGGCACCCCCGGGGTCCCCAGCCCCTCACCTCAACTCCAAGGCCAAGCCAAGTCTGGAGCTACCTTGTGGGGACCTCCAGCTCCACTCTGCGCAAAGTTCCCCACCCTGTGAGGGCAGCCAGAGCCCTCACCACCCCCACCGGATACCAGAGCGACTACAAAGCAGATCTGGTGGCAACAATGACACAAAGATGGAACAAGCCATTTGCGCCAAGTGTCAGTGTTTGAAAACTTTGCATGCAAACATTACAACCTGTCGTTATGTTCCCCAGAGACACACTACCTTTTTAAAAAGTATCTCTAATGAGATCTACAAATCTACGTTGAAGACAGCTTACTTTATTGTGTTTGTAAAGATGAAAATGTTTTAAATAGGTTATGGCTCCCGGGACTGATAGCCTCACCATGAGAGTAAGGTCATTTTGAAACGTTAATAAAAGTTTTCATAAAATATGACGGCACTCAAAGAGTAATGTTTGGATGTAAAAATAACTATAAAAGTATAATTTCTACCAGGGCACATACGCAGTTTTTCTGCGTCAAGATATCTGCCCAATTCCCCATTTAACGGGGGGTTACAGCTTTTTCCAGCTGTTTTGACGGCCACGCTGGGATTCGATCCTTATTAGTCAGGACAGCAGCAGCCTTGTCCAAGCTCTGCCGCTTGCTTATATTAGAAACTTGCTCAGGAAGCAAAGTCTTGTACTGCCCTGACGGTGAGGCTAATAGTCTAGCACTCGACCTGGGGTTGGCTCAACCTGCTCTGGGCAAAGCTCCCTTCATGCCCAAGCAGTGAGTAAGAGAAGGAGAACCACTAGAAGGGATCAGGAAAAGGGTGCCCCAGGGGCTCGGCCACCATGCTTCGGGATTCCTGGGCCAGCGCAGGGGGAACATGCCAAATTGGAAATATTCAGGTATTTCCTCCTCAACGAGCACCTTGGTTTCTGAAGTTAACTAGCCCAAAGGAAATGTCTCGGAAGCATTTACTAGGTGACGAGCAGAGAAATGAAACCAGGCCATCCTCCCCATGTGCCAGATTCCATTGGCTCAAATTAATCCTGATGTTCCTCTTAGGGCACATGGACGTGTGGGGTCCTCAGGGGTTGAGGTTGGGAACAAAGCATCCTGCATATACTAGTGGAGAAATTAAGGGAAAACTCAGAGGTACTAGAATCTGGGCTCAGAGACTTGGGGCAAAGAGATTCTTACCTACACAACGTACTGGCTACAGCACCTGCCATAAGAGATTCCCTTTCTCAGCACTAACCAAAAGTGTAGCTAAAAATATCTGTAGCACATCACCGTCAAGGACCGCAGGGGACGTAGTCCACTCTTCCTGCCCTTCCTTACCCTTCCACACATGCCATAGAATGTTCATCTGGAACCTGGGACATCTTCTGTTTCTCTGTCTTTCCAGACCTTCTGTTTAGGATACAAAATTCAAACCCTGAGGCCTTAAGGACTCTGCTGTCCACAAAGCCTGGCTCTGACAAAGTGAAAACTTTGCCATGAGCTGTAAAACCTATTTTGAAACTTTGAAAATATTGCTTTCCTTTTCTCTTGGTTCTGTCCTGGCAACTTTCCTGGAAGTGGGGGAGCAGGATGCCACAGTTCCTGAGCTAGAGGGAGGCCTGGCGGGGGCCAGGGGAACGTGTAAGGAAATGCAGAATGAAAACAAATCTTGGTTAGAGTCTCAGAATTTCATGCCACAAGTCTCCCTAATTCTAGATGAGATACCACTGATTCCATTCACCACTTTGCTCAATGCCTCCTCCCCACAGAGGGCTTCCTGATCGTGTCGTATAGCACAGCTCCATCGGTCTCTACCTTTCCCTTTCCTCTGCTGTATTTTTCTTCTTAGCATCTGTTTCTCTGAGATACTACAATATGGACTTAATTGTTTATTATTTCTCATCGCCTCCCACCCCCAGGATTGGAATGGAAGCTACATAACAGAAAAGACTTTGCCTGGTTCACTGCTCATTCTCAGTATCCAGAACAATGCCTGGCACATAGCAATGGTTCCACAAATATTTGTGAATAAATAAATAAATGGACCCTTGTGAATAGGACACTGTCAATTCCCAGGCTGTCCTGAGACAAAGAGGCTACACAAAGTGGATGCTAGTTGCCAAAAAGCATCCCCTACATTCTGTGTCCTGGAGGGAAGAACCCAAGTCCACACCCAGAACCCACATGCACACAGCATCGTTTGGGACATGGCTCTAGGCAGCCAATCAAAAGTCCTGTTGAGGCACCTTTTTTACTGAGTTGTTTCTACTCATTCCAGATCCAAGCCTGATTGAAACAAACAGAAAGATAGACAGGCAAACAAACACACCAATGTCAAAGGATGCTGAGGGAATGGGGAACAGAGCATCTTCAGAGCTCAGAGCAGTGGTGAGCTCACTGTGGTTGGATGTGCAATCAGAGGGTGATATGCATCTATCAGGAATGCTTCAGAAGGAATTCCAAACTAGTGGGAGGTCAGAGATTAGAATCTAAGATTCCTTTTTAAATGTTATGGTTTGTAGTAGACAGAATAATGACCCCCAAAAATGTCCACATCCTAAGCCCACAGCCCATGAATATGCTACCTTACATGGCAAAGGCACTGCACAGTTGGGATTAAGGATACAAATCTTTATGATGGGGAGATTATTCTGGATTATTCTAGTGGGCCCAAACTAACTACTTTGAGTAAGAAAGAAAGAAAGAAAGAAAGAAAGAAAGAAAGAAGAAAGAGAGGGAGGGAGAGGGAGGGAGGGAGGGAGGGAGGAAGGAGGAGGAGGAGGAGGGAAAGGGAAAGGGAAAGGAAAGAAAAGGAAAGGAAAGGAAAGGAAAGGAAAGGAAAGGAAAGGAAAGGAAAGGAAAGGAAAGGAAAGGAAAGGAAAGGAAAGGAAGGGAGGGAGGAAGAGAGGGAGGAAGGGAGGGAGGAAGGAAGAAAGAAAAGAAAGAAGAGAAAAGAAAAGAAAACTTTCTTGACTTTGATCACAGAAAAAAGATATGAGGAAGAAAACAGGGTCAGAGAGATGTAACTTTGCTGGCTTTGAAGATGAGGGTCATAAACCAGAGCATGAGGGCAGCCTCTAGAAGCTGGGAAAATGCAAGGAAATGAATTCTTTCCTAAAGCCTCCAAAAGGAATGTCTTGATTTCAGTCCAGTGAGACCTGTGTCAGACTTCTGACCAACAAAACTGTGAGATAATACATTTGTATCATTTAAGCCACTGAGTGTGTGGTGATTTGGCAGAGCAGCAATAGAAAACTAATACACGGTCTTCTGATGTCTTGCCCAAATAAAAGAAAAAGTGTTGATCAGAAAACCCTGAATTGCAAGGTTATGCCCCATTTGATCTCCAGTGCAAGATAAATGAGTTGCAATGAGGTGGGTCTCTACCCTAAGCTGAGCACAGTAACTGAAGATGACAGAGAGGATATGCCAAGTTTAGAAGGGATATTCTGACCCAAGAGAGCTCAATATTTAATCCATTTAAACCCTAGAAAGTATTTTCTACTACACATGAATTAAAATTTTCACAACCCGAAGGTGAATCCTTTTCTCTCCTGCTTAGACTGGAGAAATCTGGGTGACTCCCTTGAGTTCACATCTCACACAGTCACATGAGTCCTTAAGACCCAGAAGTGATCATATCATATCCAAGGTGGGGACTTGGCTGGAGAAATAAGCTAAGAGGGCAAAGCTCATTAGTTTCTCTGCAGGAAAATGCCTCACTAATATTTCTTGTCTCAGAATGAAGGAATAAGTCCTATTTCAGAGCTGGAGGAAAGACAATACTACAAATATCAGCCAATTGTCACACCATATTTGCATGTGAAGTTTATTCTTGTCTCAACTCCCACTCAAGAGGCTTCAACCTGTCCATTTTGGAACCAGCAAACATTCAAACATGTTGAATTAAAAAAGGAATCACTTACCCACCTTGTGACTCACTCTAACTCAATACTATGCCCTTATACTATTTAATACCATTCATATATCCCACACATCGGGAAACCCCAAGATACTTCACCAAACCTTCACTGTCTTCTTAAACTAGGACCCAAATCATACTCAGCACCTACCACTCAATAACTCCAACTTCTCTCCATAACCGCCCTCTCTGCTTACTAGCAAAATGACCTGAGCCAGGTGAAAAATTAAATTTTGGCCCAGATCCAGCTCTGGGTAAGTAGGTCCACCCCGTGGCAATCTCCAAGTGCCCAAAATGTATAATTGAAATAGGCATACTTGGAAGTTATTAAATCTCTAAACTGGTTCCTTGGGTCTTTGGGTAAGAACTATCGTAGTGCAGAAAGCCAAGTGGAAGTCTCTGAGACTGCTCTTGTACCCAGCCAAAAGAGTAAATATGGTGTGTGATGAAAGGGTATGGCTCCTGTCATCTCTCATTTAATTCACCAGTCTGATCCCCACAGAAATCAGACAGAGCCTGAAAGATGGTGATGGACAACCTTTGTAAGATGCACATACTCCAGAGGGTGGAGGATAACCCTAAGAAAATTCAGAAACCCATCAAATCAGTGTTGGTTCTTGGGATCCAGGGGTTAAAGACACACAGGGACATCCCAGTCTAAATTATTGCACCTCACATTTCTTAACAAGTAAAAAGAAAACACTCTGTTTACCCCTGTCCCTACCCCAGGTGGTAGAGAGGGTTGTTCCACATTTCAGAATATTGCATCGATTCATTTACTGAGTGATGAGAGTGTCTTCCAACTTGGAGAGGGGCCCTACATAAGGAAAGGGCTCTGCAGCAGGTCCAGGATGCAAACAATCCCTGGTGACCCAGAAAACACAGTGTTATTAGATATGATAGAAGTGGGAAAAGAGTATGCAGAGTTTATACAGCAACGAACTATACACCATAAGAACAACAACTCAAATGTATTCCTGGGCCCTGGTAGAGACAAGTTACCATGCAGTCAGAGATAGCCATGGTGAACTGGGTTTCACATCAGACTTACCAAATCAAAAGATCAGGCAAATCCAGCAGCAATCCATTGTGAGGTGGAAGAATTTCAGTAAGGGTTGGCATAAGCAGGGCCAGATGGCACAAGTAAGCTGCACGAGCTGGGATCCCAGACCCTGCACCATCCACTACCCTTGCACCACTGTCTCCCCTAGCTAACACCTCTTATATCACAGCTACCCTTATGACCAGCTGATGGAGAAGGAAAAAGGGTGAGCCCAGTTCTCAGATCAGTATGTGAATATAAGCTTCAAATATACCACTGGTGCACCACAGTCCCACATAACAATGGCCTTAAAAGACAGCAGGAAGGGAAGATTTTCCCAACAGCCTGAGATTTAGGTGGTGAACCTAGTAATTTAATTCACTCTGTAGATGGAGAAAAGGTGGCTTGACACATTAATATATATAGAATCATGGGCAGGGGTGAATGGCTTGGTTCGTTGGTCAAGAGGCCTGGGAGGGAAATAATTGGGAGACTATGGAGAAAGAGATGAGAGAGAGAGTTATACAGGTGGATCTATGGGAAAGCAGAGTGTGAGGGTATTTGTATCGCAGGATAATGCCTACTAAGGAGCATAAAAGAAGCACTAAGCAATCAAATAGAGTGAATGACTGAGCCAGGTGAGGTCAGCCAGCCTCTGAATGGAGCATAGACATGGTAGTACAAAGATTATGCATAAGCCTGAAATCATGGGTTCCTATTTCTCTAAGGCACATCTAGCTACTACCACTGCCAAATGTCCAACTTGCCAGAACAGAGACCAATGTTGAATCCTTGACATGGCATCATATCACAAGACGGTTAACCATCCATTTAGGGGTAACTTGATTACACTGTACCACTTCTACCCTGAAGAAGGGAGTGATTCAATTTAACTGGAATTGACATATATTCTGGATAAAAGTTTGCCTTTCCTGTCCACAGGGCTTCAGCTAGGACTAGTATCCAAGGGTTTACAGGAATACTGGATCTCATATAATGTTGCATTCTACCAAGGGGCCCACTTCATAACATACATGATAATACTGAGCATGGGATTCACTGGTCCTTTCAATTAGGGTGGCTCAGTTGGTTAAGTGTCTGACTTCAGCTCAGGTCATGATCTCATGGTTTGTGGGTTCATGCCCTGCGGCAGGCTCTGTGCTAACCGCTCAGAGTCTGGGAGCCTGCTTTGGATTCTATGTCTCCCCCTCTCTCTGCCCCTTACCTGCTCTCTCTTTTTCTCTCAAAAATAAGTATTTTAAAAATTCAATTACCACACTACAAAGGAAGTTTCTGGCTTGACAGAGGAATACAATGGCCCTTTGAAGTGTTACTCCAGGCACCAGCTTAGAGGTGGCATCCTAAAAGAATAGGATATCCCTCTCCAGAACTCAATATCCACTCTAAAGCATTGAAAATTATATGATTCTGTTTCTCCAACAGGTAGCATATGTGGGGGCAGGAACCAAAGGTGGAAGTCCCTCTTAAAGGGGGGGAGGGGGGAGGGAGTTAACTTGGGGAATTTGTGCTTGCTGTCCCTGTGACTCTAAGCCCAGTATATCTAGAGGTCCTGATTCCCAGATCAGGGACTCTTTCACCAGAGGACTTAGCAAGAGTCCCATTACATTTTTAGTTATAATTGTTTATTTAAGGCTTCCCATGCTAAGCATTAGCAAGGAAGGAAAAGAGGATTTAGGATCATTGTTACATAATGCAGGCAGCCAGGTGATCCAGAGGACATCTCTTGTCACCAGAGCCCTACTTTGGAAACAAATGGATGAATGCAGCAGCTGTGGCTGGAAACGAGTGGGGTGACTTTCGAGTCTCCCTTTAGAGATGATCATTGCACAAAGTGAGTCAGACAGATATGATGAGTAATAGATGTGGCCGAAGCCAGCTCCAGTGGTGGGGATGGTAGCTTGACCCACTAACTCTCCTCTTCTAAGCCTCTGCTGGAAAAGAGACCAGCCAAGATCCTGGAAGGGCTGTTTATAAAACTCATGAAACAGGTAGATCTGTGTGACACAAGGGGTGGACTGTAGTGGTCTGTATGTGATTTAGTCCCACTCCTGAGAGTATTGGTGGCTGAGAGCTATCAGCCAGGTTCCTCTTTAGCAAGCTGTCCTCTAGCTTGGGACTCACCCAAGCCTTATTCAAGATTGTACGTTTTCCCAACAGCCAGCTTATATCCAGTGACTGGCTGGTAGGATGGGAAGAGTAGTATAAGGAAGTTCCTACAGAGCCATTCCAGCTCCAGAATGCTCCAGAGGATTTGCTGAGGCCCCTGGTGCAACTCCATTATGGTTTAACTTCTCCCTCTGCCTGCTCTCCTTACAGCTGTTGGTCCCTAAGAGCACTTCCCTGGCAAACATTCTATACACAAACCTCGAAATCTCAGAAGGTGCTTCCTGGGAAACCCAACTTAGGACAAATTCTTATTTTAAATACAGACCTGTTTACATTACCATGTATATATAGACACACTTGCCTAAACTATTCTTACTTCTTGTTTTGCTGAGGACAAAGACCAAATGTCTTACCCTGGGCCATAAAATTCTGTTTGGTCTGAGACCCACCAATTCATTTCTGTAGTTCCTCTTCATACACATCTCCTCTCTGGTCTCTGTGTTCTGGCTGCACTCATCTGCCTTGGGTTCCTGAGTTATGACATGCTTTCTTTTGCCCCAGAGTCTTTGTATGTGCTGATCCCTTTGCACTGAAAGGTCTTCTGTTCTATGTGCGGTTTAAATTTTAAACCAAACATCTAAAGAAGCCCTTGATCTTCTTTGGTCTTCCTTCATGACACTTTTTAGTTTGAATTATATATTTGTGTCATCATCTGATTACTGTTTATATTCCTCATCGTTATACCTCCAGCATCTAGTACAATGCCTAACTCACAGCCAACAATAAATATCTGTTAAATTAAGACACTAATTCCACCTTAAACAAGATTCAAACCCAATACATAAATACAGCCTTTTTCACTAGAGGCTGTCTTTCACAGGTAGCTTCCTTTCCCGGTGACTTAAAAGATAATCACGGGGCCTAGTACATAATAGGCCCTCAGTAAATAGTACCTGAATTTATGTTTACATCTTAAGCAGTGAGTTGTTTTTTTTTTTTTCCTGTTAGACTGTGAGCTCCTTGAGAGAAGGAGTTCCCTCTTATCTAAACGCTAGGCAAGGGGCTTAGCAAATGTTGATTGAATGGAATCCTCAGGAAGGATTCCAGGTGAAGGTAAACATCTGCCTATTGTGAGACGACACTTGGTTTTTATTTCTTCCAGATAGTTAATATCATGGAGGCACGCACAATGCTAACAGAGGGTCAGAGCGTGCTGATCAGTTCATATTTGGCAACCCTATTCTTTCTTAGTAGAACTAAGGAAATCCCAACTCTAAGAGAAATGTACAATTCACTCTGCCAAACAGACAAAATTTTCAGATAGGTCTCAGGTCCCACGGATGCTGTCAGACAGCCTCAGCGCAGGGCCAGGGAACCCAAATGCACACTGGGCTGAGTGTGACAGAGGAGGTACCATCCAAGGAGGCAGCAAAGACTTGCTCTGGGCAGATACCACCACATAGGAGATGGGTCCGGTGCTGCTAGATATTCGGATTTTTCAAAAGAATGCAAAACTGGGCTTATATGGGACTCTCTCCATTTTATATTTATCCTCAATTTTAAAAAAGAAAGAAAAAAAAGAAAAAGAAGACAAAAAAAGACATTGCGCTCTCCAGATAAAATAAGCCCACAGAAGAGCCAAGTTCATGGGCTTTGGCAAGCTTTGGGTTGGAAGTCAGAATAGGCAGCCTCTTTGATCTCACCAGAAGACCAACCAGAGCTCCAGGAATACCCATGTCTCAGTTTCCCCATTTGTCAAATGAGCCCACTGGGCCAGATGTTCCAGCTGTCTTTTCCTGGGTGTCCTTCTGAATCCTGCTCTTGCTCTCACCTCTGAACACAATATGTTCATTTGCAATTTGAAGCCAGCCACTAGAAAGGTATTTTGCCGGAATTTCCATTTCTTTGAAGGGCTAATTACAAAAGACAGGGGGAAAACGGTGCACCATGCTCCTTTTCACAGCTCATTACATTTACTCAGCTTTATTACTAATTCTTTGTTCATATAATTTTCACCCTGGGATCTGCATTTTGGCCTAGTTACCCCAAGTCAGGAAACCTGCCTGAACTCAGGAGGCTCCGATCGCCTCCTCTGGTGTTCGTGGATTTTCAAGAGACAGCCATTCGGTTCAGACAAGCTTCCTGAGCAAAGTGCTTCTCCGAAGAGCATGCTGTCCGAGGACGAAGCTGCGGCGGACGGCACTCCGAAGGGGAGCCTGGGTACGTGCTCCCACAGTCACAGGAACCCCTGCTTCCATGGGGACCCACCAACAACACCGTCGTGGCCTGTACGAAGAGCCAGAGGATATACACGTCGCTGCCGGAATCATCCCACACCTGCCCCGGGTTGGAGGCTGACGCTTCCTCGTGGAAACGTCCAGCCTCCTCCGCAGATCTGCCCACGGCGAAGCTGCACACGGGGACACAGCAGCCCGGGCCAACTGCACTTGGTAGAAAGCGCAACCAGGCCTCGGGTTCTGGAAACTCATCTCCAATTACTTTACACGATTTCAGGAAAACAGTTCCCCGAAGAAGCACGAAGAAGACGAAAACTACAGGA
Organism: Proteles cristata cristata; assembly: GCA_017311185.1. Taxonomy (NCBI): domain Eukaryota; kingdom Metazoa; phylum Chordata; class Mammalia; order Carnivora; family Hyaenidae; genus Proteles; species Proteles cristata. The sequence goes on along the minus strand of JAESUZ010000174.1, from coordinate 1,458,051 downwards.
AAGGTGCACACATTCACCATGAAATACCAACCCAGAGGACAAACTTGGTAATCCCACCAATGATGCTCCGAACCCGTGCTGGCTAGCAGCCGACAAATACCCGCAGACCTCAATCCATTTTTATTGTATTCAGGCTGCAGTGTTGTATTTCCTGCCTCCCCTTAGCACCACACATACAGTGTACTTGAAAACAAAAATCTATAATATTGATCCCGCAATGTCACCACAATTATTCTTTTGAAACAGCCATTGAAAACAAATTACATCTGCACTGCCTTTTCATCCGCCCGCTGCGAGTGAGCAATGCTCACCGTGGCCTCCAGCGCTGTGGCGTTAGCACTGTGTCACCGCCGACAGGAACGGCCTAGGGGAAAGCGGCGGGGGAGGGGGCGGCCAGGACCAAACCACATCAAAGGGCCGTTTTCCGAGGGCACAGGGCCTGCCAGGCCCAGCTTCTGGGAGGTGTCTGGACCCGGTGCGGCTGCAGGCGCAGTGAATCTGAAAAATTCTAGGTCTGCGTACAGCAGGGCTGCTGCCTGGGCCCGGGACTCCTCCCGGCTCAATAAACCAAATGCAGTCGTCGGACTGATTAAACTGACAGAGGTTTAACCGAAGCCTCATTTTTGGATGCTCAGTTTAAAATCTAATGACAACAAGTATTATTTTGAAGCAACACGGTCTTCACCCGATGGCACATAATCCTATCGACACATGGAAGCAGCCTTCTGGGAACAGTGGCATTTAACGCAGGAGAGACGCCCACGGCCCCCTTCCTTACACCCCAAATCTCAACAGACACTGGGATGACCCACCCAAAGGGGTGGAAGGGATGTCCTCCTTCCCAGCTGCATTCCAGGAGCCTCCAGAGATGGCAGAGACCCACAGGGTCCCCTGCCTTCGCCCCACATTGCCGAGGGGGCGTGCTGCAGATGCGGTGTCCTGGCCTCAAGCGAGATCATGACCCCTCCGATACCTCCCAGCCAGGTGCCCTGGGGACATCTGCCGTTGGGGGCCTGCCTGTTTGTTTTCGATTGTCATACTTGGAAAAATTCTCCCTGCACAGTAATTAAATTCCATGCCACCGAGTGGTGGGCAAAGGGAAATTCTTTTGTTAAGGTTTGACCACACAAGTCACAGTCGTGGCTCTAGCAGGCGGGAAGTGATAACTTTGGAGCATTAAAAAAACCAATAGCCTTGTTGACACGGACATGGGAACCTAACCCCTGAAGCCTCCTGGTATGACGCATTGATTTTCCTGTCCGTGTACAGTTCTAAAGCCATCCATTCTGCATGGTCAGGACTCAAAGGGCCAGAGAGAGGAAAAAAATCTGTTCTCTCTGCTGTACCTCCAGGCAAAGTTGAGAAATAAATTCTACGTTTTGAGAGATGATTTGTTCAAGCCATGTTTAAGAGAATATGATTGCATTAAAAAGGGAAAAAATATTTTGTTGCCCTGACCCTCACAACCCATGACCACTGACCCTCATGCAAAATCTTGACATCATAGACATGGCCTGGAAGGGTACAGAGAGCAAGGGGGGCTGTGGAGGACCTCGGAAACTGGGGAGCTTATTTATTATTGTCCAGATAATATCGCCAAGCTGTCCGAAAATTGCTCTCGTAATCCTGTCTGTCCACCTGTCGTTCCTCAGATCCTTCTGCCGCTATTATTTTGTAGGATCTGCCATTGCCATTCCTTCCCGTTGGAGGGACCCTCGTGGTATTACTATGCTCCCGCTTGCTTTCTGGTCCTCTTCCTTTCACAGATGGAAGAGGCCAGGCTGACCCACTCTTCAGGGTCCGCCCCAGAACGTCCTCAGGCGCACCCCCTGCCGCGTCCCCATGTGGGGTGTGGCTGCTGGCAGCCAGGCAGCAGAGGACACCACTGCCAGCCTCCCATCTCCTCCTCCCCTGCACCCTGGGGTCCTCATTCTAAAATGCCTCCATGTCACCAAAACCCCTCCCCATTTTGCCTGTGATGGGAAGGGGGGGGGGAGGGAAGGCCTCTGGGTGATGGAAAGAGAGGCCAGGCTTCTGGGAAATTTGCTGAGACACTTCAGGGACTCCGTGTGCAGCCAGTCTCACATGTTCAGTACTTTTTTGAGTGTTTAGCTATTTTAGTTCCAAATAAAGCAAGCTTCAGTGCCGGTCAGGAGGCAGAGCTCATAGAAGTGGAAGACTAGTGTTTGAGCTGCAAATTTGCAGCGCCGTTCCGCAAAGTATTACATACATCATTTCCTGGTGCAGAGGGATATTGAGCTATTTCAGTGAAGCCAGAAAGGAAAAACCAAAATCCTGTAATTTCCCTGACCTAGACAGAACTACGGACTGAATACCGAAATAGAAAATGCTAAAGTGGATGTTCTTACAAGGTTTGTCTATATAAACATAGACTCTACATATCCCAAGTGTACACAATGTGAACTCGATCTCAGCATGCATGCCCACCACTGAAAGTCATAAACCCAGTCACACAAAACATCCCTACCGGATGATTCCGTCTTGCCAGACCTATAGAAGTATTCTTAAATTAGGTTGGTGTGAATGTGTGCGTATATTTATTATTAAAATACTTACTGTTCTGCCTTTTGAAGTAGATGGACAAATGATTTAGGAGTGGGAATAGACTAGAAACAAAATTAATGCAAATAATGTGTTGATTTTTTTTTAGCTTGATTAGCCAAGCCAATGGAAAATTCTAGAAAACGTATACAATTATTTTAACTGTCACAGGCTGGCAATTGTAATTGACATGATTTGTACGAGATGCAGTGTAATAACTGAATATATTAAAAAAAAATCTCATGCCTTGATTACCAGGAGAACATTGCTAGTGCCACAATATTATTAACAACACAATTATCGTGGCATCCCTAGGATACGCTCTTAGCACTTCAATGCATTAGTGAACCTTTGCTAACGAAGAAAAAATTAAAGTACAGCAAATTTCAAAGCACCAGTTGTACCCAATATCATTAAAAATTTATAAAACTTCCCCTGAACATGACAAGTGTTTGGTTTAAATGAAGATCAGCCACAAGGAGAAAGCAGAAATCTTGTTACTCTTTGTCTCCTTCCCTACCCTATCTCTCTGCCTCTCTCTTTCTCACAGACCTCCCCCAACCAGCACCACCTCAATCCAGCTGAAATATGTAACCATTACAGAGTGACAGCTTGACACACAATGACCCGTCAGAACATTCATCTCTCAATGTTTTATTTTAGTGAGGGGCCAAACTGCAGAAAAAATAAGCAAGTTGTTTCAAGGCTTGGAAGGAGATCAAACATTTCTGGCATCCCCACTTACCAGACCTTTGATTTACAATGGACTTGTCAGAGCCCGATTAGACAGTGTGTGGTTAAAAACCTACAGAGGCTCCTCCGTGCCCCAGCCCACCGCCATGTCCCCCACAGAGAGCATCCCTTTGTTTCTGGAACCAGCGAGCCAGGCTTAGGCATAGAACTTTGCCCCCTTGCAAGAGGGCCGCGCAGCACATGCGAAAATCAGGTTCGCCACAATTAGAGCCCTTCCGCCAAGGTGAAAAGAAAGAGAGAGAGCAAAGAGGGGGAGGGAGAGAGAGGGTGCACTCTGAGCTTCTGCCATTTTCTCCCTACCTCTTCCTTCCAAGTCAAAAGTTATCATCCTCCTCAGGGAGAAAACAGACCGGGCGATTGCTACCACCAGTGAGCTTTCTCAACCTTATTCAAATGGAAACACTCAGCTTAAAAGAAAAAAAAAAAAAATGAGTTGGACCCAAAAGTGCAGGTGTTTAAAATATGTTCGCGGTATTATGATTTTTGCTAGTAATTACAACTATGAAAATGGCTGAAAATATATTGTTTCAATTTGTATGGAGAACAATTGCAGAGAAAGAGAGAGAGAGAGAGAGAGAGAGAGGGAGAGAGCAGCGTGATCTGTGCCTGGCACTGGAATGTGTAATTCCTTAACCCTATATGGTGGCACCAGGCTCGCTGGAGCACATTATGAATACATGTGTTTGGAGAGCTTGAGTAGTAAATTTGGGTTTTGTGCATCCATAACAATGCAATCTGACACGTGTGATTTATGGAATATTAAGTTAATACAGTATTATGAAATTAGCTTAATGTACTAAAGCTGTAATTTTAAAGTGAAAAACAATGCAGCCAGACGTAAACAATATCAACATTAGCATTTTGTGAAAGCTGAAACCAATTCACTCAAAACCTGTCTGGAGAGTCATAGATTCACCTCGCCCAGACAGGCCCAAGTCTTAGGAAAGTTTCAGGCCCCGGGACAACATTCTGAGCTCCCCAGGCCAAGCTGCTCGGTCCCAACCAAAGCAGGGTGTGCCGTCCACAGGTGCCAAACTGGGGAGGCTGCACCACTGCACCCCTTGGGAAAATGGCCAGAAATCAACCCGAGCTCTTCAGGCCAGAGGATCTGCAGGGCAAAGTCAAGGGCTTCGCCCTGCAATGCCCCTGAAACAAACTCTGGAGAAGAGAGGGCTGGGGTGTGAGACACCATCACTGAAACTCAGGGGTCCAGAGCCTGGAGTGAATGAGTGTGTGAAGCCAAGCAAATCCTATGGACTAAAAAGAGCAGATCTAGCAGCTTAGTTCTTCAGCTCCTCAGAGGAGCAGCCTACTTGGGACATGAAGGAGAATCCGAACTCTTTGGGTTACATCAGGATAAGCCAGCCCGAGACTCACGGGAGGTGAGGACTAGCGAGTGCTGGGCTCCCCTGGAGGCTTCCCTCCATAACTACGAGCTGGGTGGACTGACTAGGGACAAATGAGGGTCACCACTGGTTCCTAAACCTCCCCCGTTTACCCTGTCACTTTCCCGGGGCTGAGGACCGACTGGGATTGAGCAGGAATGGAGGCTGGGGGACCATGGCTCCACACCAGACACATGTCTGAAGCGCCAGGTTTTGAGATGGCAGGGAGGAAGAAACCCCTTAGAAAAGATGACCATGGCTTTCTTAGCTTTCCATTGAGACTGCTGGAAATGTCATGAGCATAAGTGAATGGAAATGTCTGGAGCCCAGACGGGGGCCCTTTGGGCATTTTGCTTCCTTGGTCCAAGTGTCCTGCCCCTGGGTGAGTGTCAGGGTGGTAACCCAAACACAGATGTCCTCAAGTCTCGTGGAACTAGAATTAAGGCACTGGACCTGGATTCACTGGGGTTTAAAGGACTTTCTCATCCCAGCTTACTTAGAGTCCAAGGTTTGGGATTAAAGATAAGCCTGGACATCGTCAGTGGTGGAGAACTACACATACTGGTCTTGCCATTTTGGCCAATACCAAACCTATTCAGTAAAGGACCGGATTCCGGGGACCATGCCCAGTCCTCAGACAATAGGAGGCTATCCCTGATTAAATGCCCCCATGAACTTCCTTGAAAGAGATCAGTCACCGAACCCCGATTTGGAGACACCTGGTGTAGACACATGTTTAAACACTGACATGAGGGTAAACATATATACACTGAGTTTCTTCTGGCATTTTCCTTCTAAAATTCCTGACATGTGGCTTAACGTGGTCGTCAGGATTATTTCATTTATCAACATGTCACAGCGTCTTCATATACCCCTGGTAAAAATAAAAGCATTCTACTTAAAATAAATGAAAAGTATACGTCAAAGTTAGAGATGGAATCGTTGCCAGAGTTCACAGTGGAGAAAATCAATTCTCAAATCTCGCAGAGAGGTTTTGTGCCTCCTCTGTCTTGCAAAGGCGTCTGGCTGTTTTCTCTTGGTTTGTTGGCTTTTATTTTTAAGATGCCCTGCATTTATTATGGGAGCCAGAGAGGCAAGAGCCGAAAGCCAATACTAATGTTTTAATTCTATCAAGTATGTTTCAATTCCCATTTTGCATTTTGCATTAGGAACCTAGACTCAGCCAATACTTCACAGCACCAAGACTTGCGGTTGGGCGCAGGGGCTTCGCTTAACCTGACAAATGTTTATGCTTCACAGCACGAGGATAAACGGGGCTCGGAGTCAGGACCCCGCTCCCTGCTCTCTCTCCCTGCAAAGAGCAAATATATTGTCTGCATACAATGTGTTTATAGAGAGAGGCCACCACATGTCTTACTCCTGGGAGTGCCTTTTGAGGGCCCTTTTTCTTCCTCCAAAATTCTCAATCTCCAAAATTCTCTTCCTCCACAAGAAAGCAAGGTGCTCTATCCCAGCCTCTGAGCTGAGCAAGCCAGACATTCTTATGGACTCCCTGTCTCTATGAGCCCGCTCACTGCTCACTCCGCCGGCGAGGGCCCTTCTCTCTCCCCTCGGTGGACCGGAATGACAATGTAACCAGCTTGCTCCTTTCTGAAAGATGAACATGTTTCAAATGAAAAAAAATAAATAAAAGTAAGTATACGTCTGCTCCCAGCTCAAATTTTGTAATTTTTTGGTCACTGCTTTAAAGCAGGAAATGCCCATTTTCATCACCTCTAATTTTTTCTGCATTACATAGAGAAATATTGTAACTGAAAGAGAGAGAAAAGTAGCAGCAAGGCTGACACATAGGGTCACACTTAAAGGTTTGCTAAATCCAAGTCACGCAACTTAAAAAAAAAAGGAAAGAAAAAATTACATAAATGAACAATGAAAACGGTACACAGTATACAAAAAGTATACACGTAATGGTGTGTGTGCGTGCATGCGCGCATGTGTGTGTGTGTGTGTGTGTGTGTGTGTAAAAGAGATGGGCTTCCTGAATTCTTCCTATTCTAATAACACTTTTTTTAAAATATCAGAATAGGAGCGCTGAGGGGGCTCAGTTTAGCCCAGATCATGATCTCATTGTTCCTGGGTTTGAGCCCCACTTTGGGCTCTGCTGGCGGCTCAGAGCTTGGAACCTGCTTCTGGTTCTGTGTCTCCCTCTCTTTCTCTGCCCCTCCCCAGGTCATGCTCTCTCTCTTTCTTTCTCTTTCTCAAAGATAAATAAATAAACTTTAAAAAATAAGTAAATAAAATCAGAATATATGCCTTGATTTCTAAAAAGCTATCTTGCAGTGAACTTTCAAAACCAGTCCTCAGTTTCCAACTTCCGTCACACAGCATCCCTGCTAATCTCACAGGAAGTTAATAATTCAGCGCCAGAGCTGTCAGCCATATAGGAGAAAATTCTTTCTTAAAATCTGTCCCTCAGTCATAAGCAATGGGACTATATTGGTTTACCTGTCCTATAATACCGGTGACTCGGAGGGGAGAAGCCATGGGAAGAAAAATAGTCTAAATAGGCTAACCATCCCCAGACCCGGGCTGTGGGCTCTTTGTAGCCAGCAGGTGCGTGGACCCCATTCTCGCCCCACTTAGCAAATTATGTATAAACAAATTAACTTCCTGGGCTGGTTCCCTCTGAATTACTCTCTGGTCTCCGAGTGGTTTTCCATCAGGACAAACCTTTTCCTTTCCCTTATGCACCAGCAAACATACTGATACAATTTAAAGGTCATGTTCTTTTCAAACTGACAGAGCCCTCCAAAGTTTTGACGAGGGGCCCTCCAAGCCTCACACCCCTACAGGCGGAAAGGAATTAAGTAAAGCATCACTTGGTGGAAGCTCAATCATGTGAACTGATTAGAAAATGCATCCGGGGAGGGGGCCTCGGGAAGGAGACGACAGCCCATCTCAAAAGGAGATGTCACACTTGAGGCAGAGAGCCCCCGACACCAGGCTGGGGGAGCCATGCGAGGGTCAATGAAGATATAATTACCTTCCCGCCAAAAAAACCCACCTCTTCTTTCCCCATTCCCCAACGAACACCACTTAATCAGCCTCACCTTTTTATTCAGTCAAACTTTACCCCAAACCCCGAGACTGAATTAACAGCATCATTTCTTAGCCTCCAAAGGGCACTTGCTTGGTAACTAGAGAATCGCCAGGAGTATGGATTCTGCATAAAGCTGCATTGTGTGTAGACATTGATATGTTTATTTGCAGTTGTGTTTGTGTTATCAGGGGACAGGCAGTTTGTGATTGTTTTTTCTTTTCTATCTGTTCCTGGAACAAAAAACAAAAAACTGGCACTGTGTCGTCAATGGCATCAGCAGATGCCGTGCCCTGGGAACCTAACCAGTGACATTGAACTTTCTTCTGGTATTATTATTTTTGTTATTGTTATTATTATTTGACATTTTTCTGTTCTCCAACAAACCTGCTAAGGATCACTGAAACGTAACAGTGCTCAATGGTCAAAGAGGTTCCTAACGCTCTCTGTTCTAACCTGTGCGGCGTGGGGACATCACCCGCCTATCATGGACACTGGGAACCTTGATGGAAGCATTGGATTTCTTGCCCAAGGAGGCCTTCCCTCTGAGGCCTCTCCCTCCAGAATCTTCTGAAGGACTCTTTCTGTGTAACTACAGGCTTTACCTTTAGGGGAAAGACCAGCCTACCTCCAAACACCCACCGAGAACCAAAATAATTTATCCCAGGAAGAAAAAGAATGGTTCTGTTGTGATTGCACACACATCCTCAAAGTTAGCCCCATGCTTGTTAAATTTTTACTGGAAGGACTTCTTTTTGAAGCTTCTCTCCTGGTTTAATTGATGCATAGAAGTGCACAGCCTTGGCTCTCCCTGCCATGGAAGGCCGGGGCTGCAATTCTGGCATCCAGTAGTCAAATAGGTTTTCCTTGTCACTGTGCCCTGACTTCATAACACGTGTCTTTCCAAAATGAAGTGCCCCCTTCCCTCTCTCCGCCACAGACACGAGCTGCCCTAACCCTTGCCCGCTTCCTCTGGCTGCTCACTCCTCCCTCACCAGACCTGCCCTCCCGGTGTCCTTCCTGCCCCTCGGCCGTCACAGCCTGAGACATGTGTGCTATGGGTCCATATTCACCCTGCAGGACACAGGGAAGACTTCCGGAGAAGGGGGTGGTTCAACTCGATCTCAGAATGAAGGCATGCATAGCAGCACGGTCACTGTGGACCGGTTGCTCAGAAAACCACTGAGGGGTTCTTAAAATCTGACCATCCAAACATTTCTTATCATACCTTCGCTCGGTCTTATTTGGAGGCAGGGGGATGGGACAGAGCAGGTAGCCAACTAAAGTGAACCAAATAACCAATCAGCATCCATTAATCAACTTTTCTAACCAAGCACTGCGGCTATTGGCTGGAGATGCAAACAGAGGGTATCTTCCCGCTCCCTAGGAATTCAGCGAGAGCAAGACACATTAACTGCACGGTCGTTCTGGAAGCCCCTCAGGTTAACAGAAATGATAATAAGCACCTGAGGATCAGAGCAAAGGCAGCAAAGATTGGGGGCCTCCTGTCTTCATTTGGTCTCACTCCTAAATGCCCACTAGTAACCGACACAGAAAAGGATTATGAAATACACCAGGAACGATGCAGTCAGGCCTCAGACCCGGGCCTCTTCTCCTTGTGGGAAGGGCTTCAGCTCAAGGAGGATCAAGGTGTTTCACACCCGTGGGCTCTTCTGCGTCCTTGCTAAATCCGTCTTCCTCCATTTCTGGAGGGAACTTCAAAATCTGCATGGCTGCTCACATTTGCCAGGAAGGGAAGGAATCCAAGACCTTGAAATAGCGGAGGCTCTCTCCCTCATTTAAAACTTTCGTTCCTGGAAGAAGTTTAAGGATGTTTTATAAATGTTTTAAATACGTGCTGCAGAGACACAGCCTGCTCCCTCTGGGGAGTCCACCCTGTTCTCTACGGACAGCAGGCCTGTGGGTAAAGCAGGGCCGGTCATGACACCCTTGCTCCTTGCCCAGGAAAGGGCTGCCTGTCACCTGGAATGGGGGGGTACAGGTCAGTTCGCCCCAGATTATTGGGGGGAGTACAGGTCAGCTTGCCCCAGAGAATGGGGGTACACAGGTCAGCTTTCCCCAGAGAATGAGGGGTACAGGTCAGTTTGCCTCCAGAGAATGGGGGTACAGGTCAGCTTCCCCCAGAGAATGGGGGTACAGATCACCTTGCCCCAGAGAATGAGGAGGCACAGGTCAGCTTCCCCCAGGGAATGGGGGGTACAGGTCAGCTTCCCCCAGAGAATGGGGGTACAGATCAGCTTGCCCTAGAGAATGGGGGGCACAGGTCAGCTTGCCCTAGAGGGACCTTACAGACAACAAACTCAGGCTACAGGGTTTTATGTTTTAAACCTTTTACTACACTTTTACTTACTGTCTCACCTTTGAGAATATTTTTCATGGAACTTGTGTTCGGCTGTTTTAGGACACGGTGCTTCGGATGAGCCCAGACTAAGCGTTTGAGGGAAAACGTTCTCAGCTGTGTCGATGAGAAACAATGACACCAACCCCAGATCATCTTGGTCCAGCCAGTTTATCTGACCCCACTCCTCAATGCCTCATGGTACAAAGGCTGTTTCAGCCAAGAAGAAAGGTCTCCCAGGGGAGCACTGGCCTTGGAAGTGGCTTCACTGATCAGGCTCCACTGCGATGTCTGTACCTCACAGGGCTGTCGGCCCTGGGGCTGATACAGGGCGCGGCAAAGTGCCGCAGGCTGTTTATCTCACTCCCAGAGTCTGAGCACGAGCCCCCACAGAGCTCATCTGGGGTCGGCAGGGGTGGCCCATCAGAAACCCATCGTTCTGGTGCTTCGGGTTACACTCTGCCTGTTCCTTCAAGGATAGAGCATCCCTGAACTAGCTGATATTTTCCTCTCCTGTGCCAAAGCAATAAAAGCCACTGGCCTGGGCTGTGTATCCTGCCTGTGCCGCTAACAAGACACATTCCTTTCTGTTCGTGGCAAGTAGTGTAAGTTTCTGTCTTATGTCACAGTCTCTGACAAGTGCTCCGGCACAAATACAGCATCTTGGCACCAGGAAAATGACCATCACTTTAAAAGATGAAACTCTCAAGGACACCAAAAGGGTAAGATTTCATGGGAGGGCCTCAGTAGAAAAGCCAGCCCCTCCCACGTGCCGGAGACCCCCCTACAAATCATGCCGGAGCTGTTCCGCTCTCGTCAAACTCCCCGGGTTCACACCGACCGCTCAGCCCAGAGACAGTGCTTAGCAATCCCACACACGCTCAGGCCACAGCCAACTGACTGGAAAGCCAGACCAGGGACAACCTTACTCGTTCTTCCACTTTTTATAATTTGTCTAATTCTGTTTTACTTCCCGATCTTTAAGAAGAATGAATTCTCCAGGCACCCGGGGGCACCGTCGGTTAAGTGTCTGACTCTTGGTTTCGTGACTCAGGTCATGATTCCACAGTTTATGAATTTGAGCCCCGACTCAGGCTCTGTGCAAGCACAGAGTCTGCTTGGAATTCTCTCTCTCCTTCACTCTCTGCCCCTCCCCTGCTCACGCTCTCTCTCTCTCTCTCTCTCAAAATAAATAAACTTAAAAAAAAAAGGAATGAATTCTCAGTTCAGGGTATCACTTCTCAATTTGGAGCACAGAAGCCTTATGCTTCTGGAGTACCTTTCAGAGAGAGTATTTTTCATGGGGAAAAGTACAATGACTTTGAACTTCATAACACAGGCTTGTTTAACAAACATGACATCTGTGAGCATAATATCTCAGAGAGGCACAGGGGTGCCTGGCTGGCTCAGTCCGTGGAGCATGCTGCTCTTGATCTTGGGGTTGTGAGTTCAAGCCCCACATTGGGAGGAGAGATTACCTAAAGCTAAAATCTTTTAAAAAATTATCTTGAAGAGGCACAGGAAGAAAAAGTCACATTAGCTGAAAAGTAGGACTTATTTATGTGTCAGAGCCTGCACGTTACAGGGTGCTGGTAAATCCACAACTATACAAGGAGAAGTCAAAGCTGAGCCTAGAAGGTTTTGTCTGGGCAATACCAACTCAAGCCCTGGACCTGGCAGCACCCTGAGTGTCAGACAGTCCACCTGAGACCCTCACAACCCATTCTCACGCCCCTCAGTGTCCGTGATGGAGCTCAGCCTCTGAGCCTACAAGGTGAACGTCAGTTTGAAAGTCAAAGTCCCTTTTGCAAAAGAACCAGCACTCTGAGGTAAAGTTCAGATTCCGTACCTGAGTCATAGGGATGCTGTGTGCTGACAGGAGTGATCGTGAGCACCCCTGCTGCAAAGTCACCCACAACCCATAGAATTCCGACCAGAACATGGTTTGCTCTGTCTGGGTAGGAACCAAGTTAGATCAAGTTCAAGTGTCCTCTGCCGAGACTCAGGAAGTGCAGGTGGCCTTGTTTGAGAGGCATCGCCAAGTCACCCAGCCACACCCACCAACCAGGAGCCCCGGCGCCCACCCAGCCTACCATCCCCATTTCACTGTGACACCTAATCGGGGCACCCAGGCCACTCCACCAGCCACACTCAGTGCACACTTGCCTCCCAGGTCTCTCGTACCCAGATCCAGACAGAGCAGGGCACACAAGGATGTCACACGTGCACTCTACGACCTCAAGTCCCAGATCCCCAAGGAAATGTGTTCCTGCCTCTCCACTCGCATCCAGGACCCTCGCCAGTTCCACGCTCCCACATGGGACAGCTTGAGACCCAGGCTGGGGTGTCACAGAGCCCTCCCCACTCTGCTCCCGCAGAGAAACACGGCACAGTCTCCCACCACCAGCAGAGCCAACTTCCAGTCCAGCACAGGCTCCAAGCCTTTTATAGAATGAAAATGAAGGAGGCTCCCTTAAATAAGGAAAATGGGCGAGGGGGTTTCAACTGCCCCTTCCCTGAAGAGCTTGAGGCGGGGGGCCACTATGATGGTCCGAGCCTTCAACTGGCTTCCCTCAAGAGTAGGGGAGGGAAGCCTACCCGAACGACCATTCCCAGGAATCCTAGAAAAAGGAGAAAGGAGGACCTACTTGGGGAAAGAATATTCTTGAAGGGCGGCAGACACGAAGCCAGGGAAGGGGGCAGAGCAAGGAGACAGAGCAAGGTGTATGTATGTCTGTGTCTTTCAACCCAGGAGTTCAATCTCAGGTTATTTTATTTGACAAATAAAACCAAACTGCATATTTATGGACTAATGATGTGAGATATGGCTCTTTTACTCATACCCACTGCTGTTTAAAGACCGACTGTAAATATTCCTAAGACTTTTTGCAAATTGGTGTATGTGGCACAGGTAGGCAGCGCTGAGCACAGCCTTTAGGCTCTGTTGATGATGGCACTGCCTCAAGGTCAAGGTCACAGTTTCACCTCCTTTAGCAAAGTTGACTGCTGAGAGAGAACATCTCCTCTCAAAAGAAGGGACTCACTGCCAGGTTCGGTGCTGGGCTTGGGGTTTCAGAGCCTGCTGAAGGTCGCTGGTCCCTGGTCCTGAAGCTCGGCCATCACAAGGAGTCAGTGGCTGGGGCAGAGGGACGGTGTGGCAAGATCATTCCACACTGGAGCTGAGACATCTCCGCACCCCCCACCCCTTGCCATCACACGTAAGGGCGGTTTGTTAGCTGGTGGCCCCGAATGGGTCAAGGATCCATGGTTGCCACCATCATGTTTTCTCTGCCATCTGACTAAACCACATCTGACACCAAAAAATAGGAGCAAAGGAAGGAGGCCGGGTCACCAAGGAGAAGAAGACAGGCCTCTCTGTCTCTCCGAGGGCATAGTGAGGGTCCCCACTGGTCCGTGCATCCCACGGATGAGCTGGTGGGTGGGGGCAGGCACAGGAGAAAGCTGACCCTGGAACAGGGAGGACACATCCTCTCAGACTTCAGGGGGCAAGCAAGCTGCTTCCCGGTTCCCATCAGGTCCCAGCAGTCAGAGCAGACCATGGGCTCAGGTGGCTGGGCTTGTCCCCAGTCAGGACATTAGAGATGGGGATGGGGTGCACACAAGGAAACCCCAGCCAGATCCCGTCTCAGGAGGGTCCCCTGAGTAGATGGAGTGACTGTCACCTCCTGCAGGCCCTTGGGGGACATCTCCCAGCTTAGAGGTGACCCAGACCAGCCATCACTGAAACAGAACCTCTACCATGCAGAAAGCCCATCACAGGCCAAGGGCCTGTTCAGGGTGCCCCGATTTCGGGTCAGTGCAGACAGAGGGCTCCGCACGGCGCCAAGCTGCAATAAGTTGCCCCCACCAGCAACTCCTGTTCAAGGATGAGTGCATTTCTGATTGCCCGTGGTGAGAAAGATGCACCTTCCCATAGGCTGCTTAGTGACAACTCTGGACCTGGTGCGGGACTGACCACATCTCGGAAAAGTAAGAGTCCAGTAGGCGGAGAAGAGGGGAGCTTCCTAGGGAGGCAGCAGCACAAGAAAGACACAGGGATGACAGGAAGCTGCACCCTCATGCACCCCCATGAGAGGCTAAGAATTCAATCTGACCATTAGCTCCAGGAGCAGGGCCTTGCACCACCCGGCTAGGCCTGCCTGTCTGACTCGTCTCCAATCACAGCCTCTGTGTTCTCTCAGCTTCCATCTTGCCAGCGGCTCTGACCCCAGGGTCTTTGCATGTGACTTGCCCAGTGTCAGGAATGCTCTTTTGTTAGGCCTTCCCTTGATTGGCTTTCAGATCCCAAGGGCCTAAACGAAGCTGCCCATCATATTCACCTGTGGTGTTTTCTTTCCAGAGAGCACCTCCCGCTCTCTGAAATTAGCTTCTTTGTGTGTTTATTTGTTCATCTTCTGCTCCCCCAAAGTCTACAACCTCCACGAATGCAGGCATCTTGTCTGTTTTGTCCACTATCTCCAGAGATGAGGACAATGTCAGCTCATGATAAACCCTTAAGAGCTAAGGGATATTTGGTGAGGGAGGGAGGGAAGGGCACGGTTTGGCCTCTCTGTGGTCTGGGCACCGATTGGTGGAAATCTGTGACTCTCCATCCTCCTAGAAGCTGCTAAAACAGCATGAGGAACACAGCTCAGGTAGCTGGGAGCCATCCAGGGCAAAGCTAATGGGCTATGTGCAGAAAACAGTAGTCATCTTCCACTAGGGATGGTCCGGACCCCCTTACACGGAGGGTCCCTGAGACCCTGGAGTAGGGCAACTGGTAGACATGGCAGAGGATACTTGCGCTCACTCCACGACAAGCTCTGCAGAATGTTCTACCCAGGCATTGCTCATGGGGTCTTTCAGCCAGGCCTCCAGGCACCAGAGCCTTTTGGAGAACAGGCTGTGTCTCAGCCTCCCAGGGAAGGCTTTAGCGCACAGCTCAGCCGGGGCCAAGGCGTGCCGCCCCGCTTCTGTGTCAACCCCATGGCACAAGGGAAGTGCTGGCTGGCCGTGTGGCAGGGCTCCGGCTCACAGCCTCACAGAACTGGCATACACCCCAAATCCATGTAAGCGCCAAGGGGCAGATTCTCAGTGCCCATGAGAGCGCCCTGTGAGACTCTGGAACGCAGAGCCCGTTCGGAGGAGGAAGGCACTCAGGATGCAGAGAAAGGCCTACAAGAGAGACCACAGCTCTCTGCACAAGCCGCCAAGGACCCAGAAGGCCATAAGGCGAGTTGCCCTGTGCTTTAGGAGGGGGTCCCCCGTGGAGGAGTGCACAGCTCACAGGACCACCTGTGGGGTGAGGTGTCCGCCAATACTCAGGCCTCTCAGCCACCGAGGAAGTGTTAAACACAGATCTCTGAACCACTAGGCTCAAATGATAGGACGTCTCAGGGAGCAGGTGTCCCAACCTAAAACACTGAGGCAGTCACTACCCACGCCTGTGGATTGTTGAGAAAAGTGGACAAGGTCACCTGCCTCAGGAGCTCAGCAATTCCTGGCCCTCGGTTTGTGCTCAGTGCTATTCACATTCCTTCTCCCCAGCACCTCGCGGGCCTATCTTTAGGGCTCCGGCCAGCAGAAACCCCGTGAGTCCTTAGATCTGAAGGGGAAGCCCGGCTGGACACACTGTGCCCTGGCTGAAGGTTCAGGACCCCCTGAGTCTCCCACTCTGCCCCTGTCCTGTCCCCACCCCCTCTTACAACCTCCACACCCCGATCCTCCCCTGCATTACCACCCAGGTGGGATTCCTGGCCCATTTCTCCCTCATTCCAGGCAGTGGATATTGGAGCCTCAAAAAGCTTTCATCATGAGAAGCTGATATTCGAGGCCACATCAGAACATCAGAGATCTGGGCCACATAAGGACACGGAAAATTCCCACTCGCCAGGCTCTGCACAGCTGCTCCTCTCCCAAAAGGAGTTTGGAAAGGGACGTCGTCTATAGAAAGAACATTCCAGAATCACAATTATATAAGGCTCCTTTGACCAAAGGGAATAGGGTGCCGCAGGATGAGAGGGCCCTCCTTCATCTGTGCAGGAAAGAGACCAGGTGAGGCTCCCGGCCTCCCCCTGCCAGGGCGGGGCCAGCTCGGGAAGTTGGGGGGCTCCCTGAGGAAGCAGAAGACGAAGCGTTTGTGTTTTGTTTGAATTGATAATGATGTCAGTTTCGGTTATGGGCTCATTACAACAAACCTGGGACATATTAACAGCTCTTTAATTGAATTTGGAAATAAGAAGGAGTTTTGAACGGTCTTGTAAATAGCGGATGCACGGGCCTCCGTAGTGACTGCCTGCAAGCATCAGACAGAGGGAGATGGGGACATGGCGTCCCCCCAAAGGCAGCTCCTTGTCACCTGCCCCTGGGCCCCAGATGCGCACTGGGAGGCCCTCATCGTCACTGCTGGGCCCATGGGGGCCAAAGAGGAAGATCAGACCAGCAGCAATTCCCAGAGAGGAGAAGCAGACCTGATGAGACGCAACTGCATTTTGTATCCCAAACCAGCAACACCGGAACTGTTGACCACCCAGTCCGAGCAAAGACCACTCCGGGGAACCCCGCAGGGTCCACGGTGGCCCTCGCCCCGTGACAGCCTGCTCCCTGTCAGGCCTGCCCTCCAGGAGGTGAGCTCATCAGCCCGGGGCTCACTGTCCCGCCCAGGCCCTGACACAGGAAACCTAGAAAGTCCTTCCTGTTTGCCCCACCCTCTCCTTCTCCCCTCCACTTGCATCCTCTACCCCACATTCTCATATCAACCCCTCTGCAGCCCCTTCCAGAAAACCCTTGTGAATGATCCAGGCTGTGTGTTTCTTTAGTTATTCACGCCCACAAAACCACATACAAGTACACCGTGTGCACACACACTACATGTTAGCAGGTAGGGGAGGAATGACCAAATGCAGCAAACAAAAATACAGGACATGTAGTTACATTTGAATTTCAGACACCCAAATCACTTTTTTGAACTATTTTTAAATATTTACCGTTTGAAATTCAAATTCGGGTTTACTGAGCAGCTGGTGTTTTATCTAGCACCCCTGGGCAGAGGGTGGTTTAATTCTTTTGTAAAATCTAACAGCAGCGCCCACACACTTCTGTCTTAAGGTGCCATGCATTTATCTCCAAGCCAATGGGTACAGCCTTTAGACATTCTTTTTAATGGATGCATAATATTCCGGGGGGGTGGGTTCCTCAATCCTCAGGCGACTGATTACCTCTACTTTCGGTTCACTGTCACAGCACTGTTGCTTTAGTAAATCCCCACCCTTGGCCAAAGAGAGACAAGACAACACGATTGGCCTCCTTAAATTAGCTGTCGTGGCAAAGGTAGACCGCAGGTCCCGAGCAGAATGCATGGCTCAGAGCGGCCAGCCTCCGTGAGACCCCAATGGCTACACGGGCGCCCCGGGTGGGGAGGAGGGACAACGCAAGAACCCCTCAAATACCCCTTCCCAGCCAGGGGCATAACAATGGAGATGCTGAAATATCTCGGGGCTCAAAGCCCAAGTTACGCTCAAACGGAGAACCGCAGACGCACCCGTTTGCCAAAACCTACGCCGGCAATTAATTATTTTGCACGGACACCCCTGCCTTCCATCAGTCATATCTTTAACTTCATTCTTGCTGCTGAAAACACAAAAATAAAAAATACATAGCAGCTCAGCTGACATTACAGCAACAGCATAAGCCTCATTTTACCAACCATTTAACTCCCTCTAAGGACCCCGCTCAGACACACGGGCACGTTGATGGGAGCTGTACAAAGGTCAGTGATTTGGAGGCTCTTTCCGACAATTTGCCAGGATTTTGGCATTTGTAAGCATCCATAGGACAGCTCTCTAGCAAGCTGACCTTGACAGCGAATGGGATAAATAAACCTTCAATTTACCCCCTCCAGCTCTCGGCGCGCCGGCCGGTCCCCACGGAGCCTTCACCTGTCCATATCGTTCAACTGCCTGCAACTTCCGACTGACGAACATCCACAGCTCCGCGGCCCAGTGACAAACACCATCTAACAGATAAGGCTTCTGAAAAGTCAAAGCCAATACTGCTTCCATTGAAAATTTAATGCCAGCTCCATCTTTGCCCATCATTCTTCCGACTGTTGCACGTTTCCCAAGAGGCCCTTGAAGCTACAGCGCTGCTCCGTAACAGGTAATGACGTGGCATTTAATGATACTGTCCAAAGTGATCCCGGTCTTTGGGAAGTAATGTGCACTCATGTACCAGATAAGCACCGCCGAACGCACTGAGCCGCTGTATCTTTCACGGCCCTGTCACCAGATACAATGTGACACATCCCTGGCCATCCTACCTGCCGCTCCTCCGACCCCGCCGGCAGACAAAACGCACATTTGCAAGAGCAGAGCTCCAAAGCGTTAAGGGAATTGAGGCAAAAGGTAGGACGGTAATGTACCCGTAACTAAGAATTCACAGCTTCTTTAATACTTGAGCGCTCTTGGAGTTGCTACTAAAACCTGTGAATTATATCTCATTGAGAAATGTCCTTAATCGACTCTGACATGTTTTATTGGAGGCAGAAAAAATGTTTCAGTATGATAGAGAAGGTTAAAAATGTTACTACTCTGATCATTTACTCGAGTGCCTGGCAAAAAAAAAAAAAATACACCCTCCAAAGCCAAAAACCATTTACATCATTCATCAGATGCAACAGAGGGGGGAAAGGAAAAAAAAAACCCACAACATCCTTATCTGACAGCCCATTTTAGCTGATGGGACAAAGTACACATTTTCAGTTTTTTGACAAAATTGTGTTGTTTATGCAGATAAGGAGAATAACAACTGTGACATGTCTACAGCACGCCAGAAGGCCTGGAAACCGGGCTTCAGCTGTAAAGTAGCTGCGAGCCACGCGGAGCACAGCTCATGGACAAAATGGCACCGTCAGTCTTCAGACCGATGGGGCATCACCCGTCTTCCTCCTCGCGAGCAGCCGGGGCTTTTCAAACAGCCTCGGAGCCCAGAGCTCAGAGCCCCACCCCCCACCCCTGGGACAGGCCGAGTGTCTGGTGTCTCCGTCATGAGGGCAGAGGGTCCTCCGCCTGGTACTCGCCCCGAGGAGTGGCCGTGGGGGACGCGCAAAGCTGCCCGTAGAGAGGCCTTTCACAAGCTGGTTTTTCATGGGAGCCACTGAGCCTCGCCGTTTTCTCTGCACTTTGGCTGCTACCGCTGAGTACATAGGTGGGTGGCCGAGCTACTCCAGTCCCACATACTGCGCGGTAGGACTGGTCTCGTGCAAATAAAACCTGGAAATGTTCTGGGCAAGGGCTTTACAAGGCATATTAACTCTATACCAGGCGCTCATCCAAATACCACCTTCTTCTGCCTGGACAGACTCAGTGTTCTCCGGCCACAGTGACACGGACCCCAGCAGAGCATAGAGGCGATGAGAGTCTGAGTCCTCACCTCCATGGATGGGGACGGATCTCGGTCCAAGGCTAAGCAGCTGCATGACCCTGGGCCAGTGCCCTCATCTTTAAAGAGGAGGGGGTGACAGTGGCAGCGGTGAAGACTTGCCAAGCACTGTCCCCAATGCCCTGGTGACAGATGAGCTGGCGAGGGTTGGGGCCGAGAGAACTTTCCCTCCAACTCTGACGGGTGAGGGCAGATGCCACCGGTAGATGTGCTTGGAAATGTACCACTAAAATTCATTCCACTGGTATTTTCTAAAAGCAAGTCTCTTTTAAACCAGTCATAAAGAGGATTGTTTTCCTAAAAGAGTCCTGCCCTGAGGGACTGAAGTTCATTATAAACCTGACAGATACTCACCGGCTCAATCCACATCTGGGGAAAAGAATCTCAGCAGAAGTTTTCCTGACCAAGGTCACTGGGACCAGGGAAAGCCAGGAAAATGGTTACAGATCAAACAGTGTCATTGAACACAAAACCTAAAACTGTTGCTTCTTTCCAAATCCGTCATCCTGCGTAGCCCAGCCTGCAAACACCCTCCAGCAAAGAAACTACATGCGCCACAGCCACATGGCTGGGCAGGGCCTGTGAGCCTGTGTGGTTTGACTTGTATGGCATACATGTTTTTAAAAATGCTTGGGGCACCTGGGCAGCTCAGTCAGTTAAGCAACAGACTCGTGATTTTGGCTCAGGTCATCATCTCACAGTTCGTGGGATCAAGCCCCGAGTCAGGCTCTGCGCTGACAGCATGGAGCCTGCTTGGGATTCTCTCTTACTTCCTTTCTCTCTGCCCCCTCTTCTCTCACATGCACTCTCTCTCTCTCTGTCCCTCTCTCTCTCCCAAAAATAAACATTAAAAAATTTTTAAATTTTTAATGGTTTATTAGAAAGCGCACTTGTCATGATGAGCATCAGGTGATGTACGGAAGTATTGAATCTCTATATTGTACACCTGAAACTAATCTAGATAACACTCTATGTTAACCCTACAGGAATTAAGATAAAATTTTAAAATAACAAAGATACTTAAAAATTAAATTGAATTTTAAAACTTAAAAATAAAAATGCTTAACTAGCTATTACCACAGATCTTCCCTGACAACCATGCCCAGCCTTATAAGGAAAACATTCCCACTGACTCAATGTAAATGACCCCTCCTAACTAGCAGTGACCAGCATTTATCACCCAGCAACGTTTAAAAATTAGGAAACACTGCATGAAAATATACCATCTTTCTGAAATTGTTTTCTAGACCTACTCTTGCCTCTATCAAAAGTAGGAAGAACGTTCTAGATACCTGACCAGGATTCACTGAGATGGTCGAAGTTACAGGAAACATGAGAAGCCATCATGGACCCAGAGACCTGATGACTACATTTAATGTGGGATCCTAGACTGGATCCTGGAACAGAGAAGGACGTTACTGGGAAAACGGGTGGACTCCCAATGAAATCAGGAGTGCAGAAGCAGTGGTAAGTCTGTGCTGGTATCTCAGTTTTGACAAACGTGCTCTGGGAAAGTCAGTTGTTGATGTGAGGGGTGTGTGGAAATACCCTGTATTACCTCTACAACTTTTCTGTAAATCTAAAGTTATTCCGGAATAAAAAAAAAAATTCATTTACAGGGCGCTTGGGTGGCTCAGTCAGTTAAGTGTCCCACTCTGGGTTTTAGCTCATGTCATGGTCTTATGGGTCCTAAGTTTGAGCCCTATGTCAGGTTCTGCACTGACAGCATGGAGCCTGCTTGGGATTCTCTCTCTCCCTCTGTCTCTACCCATCCCCTGCTCACGCTCTCTATCTCTCAAAACTAAAATAAATAAACGTTAAAAAAAAAAAAAAAGATAAAAGGGAGAAAAACCAAACCAAGTCTACACATCCCACTTCACTCTTGGTTTTGATACCTAGAGCCTGGAGTCTTTTGAACCTGACACCCCCGTCCCCAAGATAAGTGTCTACAATGCCCCCAAGTGATGCTGTGTCCATGTTTTTTGGTTGGGGGCAGCTCTGATCATCACGATCAAGCCTGCTCCGTCACCCTGTGTGATGGCCAGGAGGAAGGAGCCTCAGTGAGCATCTCTGATTTGTGGAGCTAGATCCCATGCCCAGCACTGACCGAGAAAGGAAATTTAGCACCACAGTGGCCCAGTGGTAGTTCTGTGGACCCCATGACACACAGTGATCTGTGGTCTCTTGCCAGGCTGTTCCCCACTGATACTGTCCCATGTGGCCACTCTGCTGCAGGGCCACAGCTGAACAAGGCTCTCCCTGCCTCCCCTCCCCACCTTCAAGGCCACTGGGGCCACGTGAGAGGGCAGTTCATGGAGGACGGAGGACTATGGTTAAATTCTCAGGGGCTGTTGATTTCCAAATTCTCACCGGAAGGGCTTGTTAAACCCCCAGCTCCAGAATTCCTCATTTAGTAGATTTGAGGTGAAGCCCACAAATGCTCATTTTCTGAAGGTCCCAGGCGCTGCCACACCAAGGTTGTGGGGTCACATTTTAAGAACCACTGCTACAGGCAATGAACACTCTAAGGCCAATATACTGATGGTTTACTCTTAGCCTTTCTAGGAAGTCCCTCAATAAAGCAAAAACAGTAAACAAACACTGAGGTCTCAGGGTGGGGAGTGATTTGGCCTGTTGCAAAGGGGCAGGAGAACTGCATTAAGGTGCAGGAGGTTCCGTGGTCAAGAGAACCGTGGTCAAGTTAGGGGTCACCCGGACCACAATCGAATCCTGGAGGCTCTGCTCACTGGCTGTAAGAGCCTTCCCAACGATAGGTCCCTCCGCCTCTGTGGGACTTGATTTCCCCATCTGTAGGACACAAATAATAAACCTGTCTTTGCAGGGAGCACCCTACTACTCGTGGTCGCTGAACTTGTCCTTCACCCCAGACATTCCTCTGGACTCCAGATTCTTATTGCTAAAGCAGTGGGCATTTAACACTCAGATCTCTAAAGCTTCACTCCTACCGCTCCCCCCATGCTCTTCTCCCACAGTCTTCCTGAGCTCAGTTGAGGACAATCGATCCTTCCCATGGCTCAAGCCCTTGTCGCTCAGCCACCTGAGTGATGTGGCCCCAGCGCTCAGCGCCCTCATCGTCCCCACCTCAGGAGACTCTCGTGTCTCTGGTCCCACTCGCACTCACAGCAGCCTCTGGCCTTCTGCAGAGCCGGGGACGGGCGCACTCTGCAGGCCCACCCCAGGCCCAAACAATAAAGTCAGCCCACCTGCTATGGGAAGAGCCCATAGAGCCCCTCCTGCACTTGCCCCAAAGGAGCAGCCAATGTTGCCTTACCTTTGCAAGTAATGCCTGCTGACCACCCCGGTCCAGGGAGACCCAGGGTCCTGTCCTCCACCTGAGGCCTTCACAAGCCTTTCCTTCCTGGCCCGATGGGACCTGCTTGCTCTGAATGCCTGTGGTTTGAGTTTCTCCTCCTCACAAATGTTAAGGAATCTTTCTGTCCGAGGTGTGGGTGCGTGTATCTACCGACACTCTGATGACTGAGCCAACGCCTTACGTATTTACCTCTCCCAGGAGCCCTCACCCAGGGCTGGGCACAGGGTCTCCATTCCGAGAACTCGTGCAGAATGACAAGTCCCCGCTGGGCTGGTCCCAGAGCTCTCACCCAGCCGGGCACCCAGGCCACGCGTGCCCGGCCCTTCATTGGGCACTATAGGGAACAAGGACAGGCGCACACATGCCCCTGCCCTCTGGGAGATGACAGCTCCGCTGGAGTGGTCACCTCCAAGTCACAGGACTGGGCACTAGAGAAAAACATCACCTGGGAGGGGCACCCTGGGTCAGAGTCAGGGAAGGGGCTAGAATTCCAGCAAGACTGGGGAATGGGCAAGACATCATGAGACACTGACAGTCACTTTGGGTGACAGAGGAAGGGACAACGGGGTGGGAGGGAGGTCCATGTAGGAAAGGTGTGGGGGCAGGGAGGGGCAGGGTTGGGTTTGGGCCATGGACATAGCTCCTGAGTGTCTGCAGCTAAAGACGAGCAGGGTCGGGGACAGGACAGGGAGTTTCTCTGCTACTTCCCAGGAGGAGGCTCAGTCACAAAGACTGTAGCTCAGAAACAACCCCGGAAGGAGCAGGCGTTCTTCCAGCCTCTGCTAACAGGGCAGCCCTGAACCACATCCCTGGGAGTCAGTGCCCCTCGGAAGCATGTTATTCCCACAAACTGAATCATTATCCTGCCACTGGTGCTGTGACCACACGTGACAGTTTTGTGCATTGAAAGTGCCCATATTTTAAAGGCAATCATATCAACCATACCTGTGTTTTTAATCCCATTTTGAGATACCCTCATTTTTAATATATTATTATTATTAAAATTTGTTTGAGGCTTCTGTCCCTGACCCAGTAGCTGGCAGCCTCTAGCCAGAGCCTGAGGCTTGGGTTTGGAGCTCAGCTCCCCCAGGTAACCCCTGGGCCTCCCTGTCCTCACCTGTAAAATGAGGATACTAACACCAGCACCCACATGGTGCAGGTGCTGTAAGATTTCACTAAGCCAATACATGGAAGCTGCGGCTCACAGATCCCAGAACACAGAATGCACTCATGAACATCATGATGTGCACCAGGCAGAGACGGGCAGAGCCCGGAAGACAGTGCCAGAAATAGGGGTGGGGAACGTGGTTGGACGTGCAGGGGCTTTGAACCTCAGGAGCGAGATCAACCTCACAAGGGCCACGTTTCAGGGGAAAACAGTCCTAGGGGTAGGATTGGGTCACAGTGGTCTGGAAGGCTGGCTCTGGGGACAATGAGGCCTGGCCCAGCCCATTTTGCAGACTTGCACCCTCCCCCCACCCCCTTCCCCTTCACTGGCGGGCAGGCCCAGAGCCCCAAGGGGGAGCTGATGAGCTCCCCATCCCCCGTCAGTGTCTCCTCTGCCCCACCTGCCCCCGGGACCTCCCAGCTCACCCCCACAGGGCCTGTCCACGCTCTCCCACACAGCCTGGCTCATCCTGAGCCTGCCTGTGCCTTGTTTTGTTTCAGAAACAGTATAATAAAATGAGTGTATCTTTCTGGTTATTAACTTTCCGACTGTTGTTGTTATTTATTTATCTAAATGGAAGATGTTTTATTTCCCAACCAGCTGCTCTACGAAGTATGAGGAACAACTGAAAGCCCAGCTCTGTGTGTGGCTGAAACCATACCAGTTCACAGCGAAAGCAACATCTTTCCCTCTTGCTGGAAAGAAGGAAAAAAAGAGCCCATTTGATTATGTTGTGTTCACTGCTTGGTTACTCAGGTACTTGCCTACTTGAGTTCGACTATCAGGCTGGGCCCCCAAACCCAGTTCTTGCCCTGCATGGACCAAGCCCAGCTTGGCTCACAGAGCTGCTGTGGGTCCACGGCAGGCCAACGGTATGGATGGGGGGTGAGGGAGTTGGTAAGTCCTCCAGGGTCGGTTAGGGTTGGGGGCTGGGAGAAGATGGGGCTCAGGACTCAGTCAGGGTCAGGGGTGGGCATGGATTGCTGTTGGATACAAGAGACAAAAGTCCTCAGAGCTGGCAAATCAGTTGGCTTCAGGCTTTGTACTGTGACCCCCGCTCAGATCCAGGGACAGGCCTGGCCTGGTCCACCTGGATGGAGAAGAAACCAGTAAGTCCTTCCCTTTCATCTTTACACACCTACACTGTCATTCACCAGATCAGGTGGGTGTTTGAGAATATAGCTCACTTAATGGGACCTCCCTACTGACCCCAGACAGATGAAAGGCTGAGGCTCTGGTGCCCAGTAAAACCCAGTGATCATCCACAGGAAGCCCTACTTCCTTCCCTACAGACACTGTGATGGCTTATCTTTGCCAACTTGACTAGGCCACAGACTGCCCCTGATATTTGGTCAAACATTATTCTGGGTGGGTTTAGGAGAGTGTTTGGGGACGAGATTAGCATTTCAAAATAGGGGCACCTGGGTGGCTCAGTCGGTTGAGCATCCGACTTTAGCTCAGGTCATGATCTCACGGCCTGAGTTCCAGCCCCACCTCGGGCTCTGTGCTGGAGCCTGGAGCCTGCTTCAGATTCTGTGTCTCCCTTTCTCTCTGCTGCTCTCCCACTCATGCTGTATGTGTCTCTCTCTCAAAAATAAATAAATGTTAATAAATAAATAAACATAAATAAGTAAATAAATAAATAAATATCAATAAACGGAGTAAAGGAGGTTGCATGCCCTAATGTGGGTGGCCTCATCCAATCCACTGAAGGCCTGGCTACAATGAAGAGGCTAACCCTTCCCAAGCAGAAGACAGAACTCTCTTGCCTGATGGCCTTTGTATGAGAGCACGACCTCTTCCCGGGTCTGTAGTTACCCTTCGGCCTGTTTCTCTGGAGGATCCCAACTAACACAACCTCTCCCCTGAAAAATCACAGCCAGAGCCTTTGCTGCTGCGAATCTTGCTGGAAGGACAGAGGCCAGGAGGGCCAGGTCCCTCTCAGTAGAGGCTCTCCAACCACAGGACTGTCCCATGGAGTGGGCTGTGCGCATCAAGCTGCGAAGCCACAGAGTGAGGGGGGCATCATCTTCCTCGAAATCACTTCGTGGGATATAATCAGGCTCAAACATTCTCTTGCACATTAAAGCAAACATCGATCTTAATACATAGAACGCAAACTTGGCATGACCTTGTTTTTAGAAAGGAAGTCACAAGATGATAAAGTTCACAAATGCGGTAGGTTCCATACACTCTGCCTTCGTGGACTGTACCAAGGCGACAGAGGCACAGTGGATTTTCCACCTTTTCCATCCTGAAGTGAAGTTCACATGCAAGGTGTCCAAAAACCTAGGGCAGGGCTTTGGCTCTCAGACTCAAAGCTTCTCTCCTCTGCGTGCACACAACCCCATGCTCAGTAACCGCAGCTCTGCTCTGGAGAAGGTGGCTCAATGGAAGAGATCCTGGAAGCCCCTTCCAGACTCTCAGGGAAGGCTCTCTGGGTTTACTTTGCTCCCCACTTCAGCATCTCCTCGTGGAGCCCCCTGCGGCCTGGGGAGCACACAGAACTTCCAGGCACCTCACCTGGCCTCAGCCTCTGACCTGAAGCAGAAACTCAAGCTTGTATGTCTGGGCAGGGAGAAAGTGAGCTTACATATTTGCGCCAACCTGAACTTGAGTCAGAAGTACTTCAAGCCCTCCCTGAGGGCTTTGATAGGTCAGGGCCCTGTGCTTGGTAGAAGGCGGTGCTGAGCTGTGTGGACGTGGCTGGGACACTGAACTCCTCCTGAACTCCCATCAGCACTGCCTCCCAGGTTCTCAGGAAGCAGGCAGACCCTAAATCAGGAGCCAAACAAGCAGAAGAGGCTGATCTGCTGGAACAGGTCTGTTTGCTGGTGGGAGGTTGGGGTGTGGCCACCCAATAAAAATTTCCCCTTATTTCACTGTCACTTTACTTAAAATGTGCACATGTGTGCACACACACAGGTGCGTGCGCACACACACCCACATGCACGGCATAGATCGCGCTTCTGAAACTTCACAGGGTTGTCTCAAGATTCACTCAAGAATCACTTTCTCTGGGGCCGCCCAGTTGCCATATAAGTCCACATGGCCACTGTGCCTACCGTCTCCATTGGGACGTTTCTCAGTTCCTCTACCTCTTCTCCATTTCTGGGACCACTTTTCTCCTCCTGTTGTGACAGGGAAGGTGCTATGAGGCCAAGGACATTGGGTACGACCTGATATAACACTTACAAGGAATCCCGTGCCCTCCTGAGCTCCTCAATGTTTCAAGGGGGTTGACACTGGTTTCCCTGGCATCTGGTTATGAGACCAGAGAAATGAATGGAACTTCCTAATCTATGAGCCTAGAGATGCTCAGAGTTAACTGCGAGCTCTGTGACAAAGCACTCACTGGGTCATTACAGAGCTCCTGTGGCTCTCAGGACCCCATGCTGTCCACTGCCACATAGCACCACTGTCCCTCCACCCCCCTTTCCATGCTCTCCTCTGTATCACAGGGGTGAGAAACCTTGAAACTACATTTTCTGGAACCTCCTGGGTGCTGCCGATGAGAAAAACTCACCCAGTTATTTCGAAGGCAGAAAGCTTATCACTGCTCCCCTGATAGCAGTGGGCAGGCGCGTGGGCTCTGCAGATAAGAAATTCTGCAGCAGCTCGCAAAGCACCTGGCTGTGCGCTGGAGGCATCTGCGGTCACCGCCGGTGGTACCGAGCAAAGTCTCGACTCTCCGACAGCCAGCACCGTTTCCTGGACCGCCTTTCCTCCAGCCCTTCCAGGTTGTAGAAGCATCACATTCCCCGTATCGAATCTCTTCCTCCGTGAGATAGCCAGACTTATTCCTGTTTCCCTCTGGAATGTATCTGGTCACAAAACAAAAACAAAAACAAAACAAAAAAACAAACAATGAAGCATCACTTGTGTATTTAACTCAATGGAAGATGTTGACTTCCCTGGGACCACCCAAGAACACTGGCATAAGACAAGGTACAGCTGTCAGTTGAGGACTCTTGGCCCAGTGAGTGACTGACCTGATTAGCAACAGGTGTGGTCCATAGTGTTTTCAACCAGGACCAATTTGAAACATTTTATGAATTGTCCCATTTCACCAGGTTATATCACAAGACCCTGGAGGGATCTTACATTTGAGCTGCTGACCCAGCCGAGAAGTGAAGTACATCATGGGTAAGCCGGATGGATCACCGGCAATAACTGTCACTGGTGATAACTGTTGTGCAGGAGACCAACAGTTACTGTAATAATGAGTGACCCGTGGAGAGTGCCCAAGTGGGCAGGAGTGTCTTCTGACACAAATCTAAAAAGGCCTCTCTGGGACACCTGGGTGGCTCAGTCAGTTAAGCATCAGACTTCAGCTCAGGTCATGATCTCACGGTTCGTGGGTTCGAGCCCTGAGTCAGACTCTATGCTGACAGCTCAGAGCCTGGAGCCTGCTTCAGATTCTTTGTTTCCCTCTCTCCCTGCCCCTCCCCTGCTGGCACTCTGTCTCTCTGTCTCTCTCTCTCTCTCAAAAATAAATAAAACATTAAAAATAAATTTTTAAAGGCTTCTCTGGAGAGATACCGTGCAAGGAGCCACCTCAGAGAAGAACCAGAGGGAAGCAGCCAGGCAGAGGGAACAGCCAGGCAGAAGCAACCTGGCATATCGGGGGGACACAGAGAAAGGCCTGGATGGCCAGAGCAGAGTGAGGGCAGGGGCCAGGGGAAGAAATCAAGGCCAGGACCAAAGGCCAGGTGGGAGCATGTCAGAGCATTTCTGGTAGAAGGAGTGGGGTTTATTCCAAGGCATTGAGAAGCCATCCGAAGATTTTATTTTTTTAAAGTTTACTTATTTAGTTTCAAAGGTGGAGGGAGGGGTAGGGAGAGAGAGAGAGAGAGAGAGAGAGAGAGAGAGAGAGAATCCCAAACAGGCTCCCTTGCTCTCAGCCAGGAGTCTGACGTGGAGCTCAATCCCACGAACTGAGAGATCAAGACCTGGGCCAAATTCAACAGCTGGACTCTTAACCGACTGACCTACCCAGGCGGCCACCATCAAAAGACTTTAAACAGCTCCTGGCAGACTCGAGACTGGTATCCTGTCCCCATACATGAGACTCCCAACAGTGGGCCGGCTCTCCCAGTCCAGCCCAGTGCCACAGGGCCATGCCCACACCCCCAGGCCTCCCAACTTCAGGTCCCCTTCAGCATACCTTGAGATGAAGTCCCCACACCCTAGGCCAGTCTGGTACACCTCTCACGATACCCTCGGACTAGCCCGGGCCGTGTCAATCACCGCACACGGACTCCGTGCTCCACTGCATGCGTACTCACAGAGACCCTGACCTTCTGCACCCTGGACCCGTGCAAATGCCCCTCAGGCCGTGTTAGTGTGTGTCAGGAACGCCGCTGCAGGGAGCCACCCGCTGAGCCCACAGGCAGCCGGAACCCTCGTATTAACCGGTGCGCACACAAGCCCCCCATCCCCGTCAGCAAGAGCACACGCAAGCTCCCATTTACCCAACATCTGTCCATTCACCTATTCATCTAACAAGCATGTGTTGAATATGTGCTCTGGGCCAGGCCATCCACCTGCTCCTAGGACATGGCAATGAACAAGGCAAGGTCGTCCCTGCCTGGGTAATCCGTCTACCACTTCACACAAATTACCACAAACTGAGCAGATTAAAACACCCGGTTAGTATCTCCAAGTTCCCCTGAGTCAGGACTCTGGGTGCAGCTCAGCTGAGTCTTCTGCTGAGGGTCTCGCTGGGCTGCAGTCAAGGTGTTGGCCAGGGCTATGACCTCCGCCGAGGCCTGGGGTCCTCTTCCAAGCTCACTGGGCATTGGCAGAAATCTAGTTCCTTGTGGTTGTAAGACTGAGGCCCTCAGCACATAGAAGCCACCACACAGGTCCTTGCCCAGTGGCCCTTCTCCACAACACAGAAGCTTGCTTCTTCCAGACCAACCGGAGAGCCTCTCTGCTGCTTCAAGTCCCTGACTTCTCTACCCTCTTTTATAGGGTTCACCTGATTAGGTCAGGCCCACCCAGGATAATCTCTGTTTTGATTAGCTCACAACCAAGTCATGTGGGACCTGAGTCACATCTGCAAAATCCTTTTACCTTTTCCATGCAGCACATCACCTTGATACGTCTAACCCACGTTCACGGGGAGGGGTTATACAGGGCACGCACACACACACCCCTATGGAGCAGGAATCTCAGGCCACCTGGCACACTGCCCTGATGGAATTCCCACTCCAGCCGCGAAGCAAAGCTGGAGAACGTGACCGGAAGGGTGGAGGCCTCACAACAGGAATCCGTAGGCAAGCATCTCGGCTCCATCCCGGGCCTCGGGAGGGCCTGGCTGGGCACCGTGCCCACCACCGCCTGCTGCCCAGAGTTCAGCTCTGCCTCCTCGCTGCTCACACATGCTCTCACACATTCTGCGACAACTGTCAGTGGCTTATTCATCATTTCAGATTGCAACTTTCTGTTTTCTCAGACACCCACTTTAATATCCTGACATTTCTGTGCAGCCCATAACATTCTGTCAATTGTTTACGTCTTCCTCTCACACCGATTGGCTTTTCGGTTGCATCCGAGGCCCTTCCCAGTCCTGGTGCGTGACACCCCCTGAAAGGCTCAGAGTCGCTCGTTCACTGTCCACACCGTGGGACTGTCAATGAAGTGTGCCACATCCCTGCATCAATCATCCCCCAAGACGCCGCTTAAGCTCCAACCTCAGGGTGGAAGCTGCCTGCAAAAAAGGCAGCCGCCAAAGCATAAGTTCTTCCTCTGTCCTTTTCCAGTTTACAGCTAAAGGCTCATTTCCAGAATCTGCAGGGGGACAGAACTGTCCCCAAGCTTTTCACCTGCCTTTCCATCTGCCCCACATCTGGTTCAGCAGCGGGACCTGCTACCCAGCCCCTGGCTGCCACCCTGCCTCCCGCCTGTTTGGACTACACCACTAGCACCGGCCCTTCGCACCCATGCAAACGCCTGCTAACTCGTGTTCTTTCTTCCCGTCCCCAGCTCCCACAGCCCTTTCTCCACCCCACCCACTGCAGGAGAGGGCTTCTAGAAACACAAGCCATCACTGTCCTGCAGGCGGCTTAAGGGGCTTCCCACTGCACTAAGAACACACTCCACACTTCCCTCTCTGGTCTATAAGACCTGTCCCCTGCTTACCCCCTGCCCCTTCGCAAGCCCTCCTATGCGCCAGGTACCCACCACACAGGTTTTCCTTCGGCTCCTCAGCTTCTTTTCCATGACAGTGTATGTACGCACATGCCATTCTCATCACTCGGACTATTTGCTCCCACCCCCATGGGAAAATGATTAAGTTTAGAGTGAATGCTGTTGGGACAAATGGACAAGTGTCCAGAAACATAAAAACGTTTAGCTCCTGCGTGGCCGCTGCCCATTCTGCAGACTTTGAACACCCCCAACCACCAGCAAGCATGGGCTCACTCAGCCACCCTCCAGCTCACCCCCTCAAAGGTTTGCTGCATAGTCAGTGTTGTGATTTTCAGTTATTTTATTAACTTGTCCATTGACTTTGTTTCCCTGCCTCCATGCTAGAAGGCAGGTTCCAGCAAGACTGACCCCATGCTGCGGTTGCTCATTGTCACATCCCCAGTTGCTGCAGTGCCTGGCACCGGGGCAGATGTCCGTGCAGTGCAAGCTCAAAAAACAACTGTGTGATGAAAGAATGGACAAATGCGTGGATGAACGCACGTTAATTTTATAGCATGAAAAATGTGAATCCATCGTATGACCAAGAATATTGGAGGCAGGAGGGAGGATCTTGTCACACTTTACATTAGAATCTATTCTAAAGGTATAATAATTAAAACCGTGGCACTTTGGGGGCGCCTGGGTGGCTCAGTCGGTTAAGCGTCCGACTTCAACCCAGGTCATGATCTCATGGCTTCTGAGTTTGAGCCCTGCATCAGGCTCTGTGCTGACAGCTCAAAGCCTAGAGGCTGCTTTGGATTCTGTGTCTCCCTCTCTCTCTGCCCCTCCCCCACTCATGCTCTGTCTCAAAAATAAAATAAACATTAAAAAATTAAAATAAAAAAACTGTGGCACTTTCAGTGAAGTTTGGTTCAAAACAGAACCAAATGAATGGAATGGAATGAAAAGTCAAGTAAGCAAACATATCGCTCAAATATTCAAACAATTGTTTTTCAAATCAGCAGGAAAAAAAGAGATTATTTAAAAAATTGGATGGGACGGCTAAATAACTAACAACAAAGGGAAAAATAAGCTAGAGCCCTACTTCTTTTATTTTATTTTTTTAGTGTTTTTATCTATTTTTGAGACAGAGAGAGGCCAAGCATGAGCAGGGTAAGGGAAGAGAGAGAGAAGGAGACACAGAATCGGAAGCTGGCTCCAGGCTCTAAGCTGTCAGCACAGAGCCTGATATGGGGCTCAAACTCACGGACCATGAGATCATGACCTGAGCTGAAGTCGCACGCTTAGCTGACTGAGCCACCCAGGTGCCCCTAGAGCTCTACCTCTTTATGAAGAAAGAAATACATTTGAAGGACTAAAAATTTGAATAGAAAATTAAGCCATGATATTGTAGAATAAAATGTCTCTTAATTACAATGTAATCTTAGGATAAATAAATCCTAAATATAACACTATAGGAAACAGTGATATATTTGACCATGTGAAAATGCAAAGTCAAACTTACAAGTAACAGTTGTGGTAGTGGGATTTCCAGCCATGATGGAGAAGAAAGATCAGCAGCCTCTTGCCCCATAAAACAAATACAAAACTGGATAAAGTCATCAAATACAAACAGCTAAGGATACTGGGAATTGACCAAAGATAAATGACTAATTGGAAGTGGTTCTTCATGAAAACTTGCTAGAACTTTGAGTCGGTGGAAGCCTGTGGCTTTCTTCCTAGGGCTTCTCCTGTCCACATTCCCACATCAGTCAGCACTGTGACTTTGTCAGGACAAAGCTGGCTGTGAAAACCATCATCCCTACTGACAAAGGGGGCTGATCTGTTTTGGGGTGGAAGGCAAACCTCTACCCAGGGTACTGTCAGTGAAAGTGCAAACTCAGGGGGTGCCTGGGTGGCTCAGTTGATTGACTATCTGACTCTTGATTTCAGCTCAGGTCATGATCTCTTGGTTTGTGGCTTCGAGCTCAGCATTGGGCTCTGTGCTGACAGTTCAGTGCTTATTCGGGATTCTCTCTCCCTCTTTCTTTCCCTCCATCGCTTGTGCTTGCTCTCTCTCTCTCTCTCTCTCTTTCTCTCAAAATAAATAAATAAACATTACAAAAATTTTAAGTGCAAACTCAGAAGGAAGTTAATGTGAAAAAAAACATAGATTTGTTCATGTAAGGTTGCAGCCCCACTTGAGATGAGGGGGGAAATAGCCAAAAATTTAATGGAGAAGATACTGGAAGAGCTAAATAAGCTGCCCACACATTCGTGGCTGCCTGAAGAACTGTTGGCATGTGTGGGGAAGACTCAAGAGAGCCCAGAAAAAATGAAAACTAAACCTTAAGACAAAGTTGAAAACTGCCTAGACATGAAACACACTCCCCAACCTAAGTACCAATCAATCAGCATAGTGGGGGTCATGGAAGAGCCCAAGCCACATAAGCACAACATCTTCCCAAATCACTGTCTGACTTTGAATCTATGCAGATATAGTAGCTACTCTTAGGAAGCCAAGCTAAAACACAAAAATAAGAATTTAAAACTAGAGTGGCTGAGTGGCTCAGTTGGTTAAGCATCTGACTTTGACTCCAGTCATGATCTTGTGGTTTGTGAGTTCAAGCCCCACATCGGGCTCTGTGCTGATAGCTCAGAGCCTGGAGCCTACTTTGGATTCTGTGCCTCCCTCTCCCCCTCCCCCTTCTCTCAAAAAATGAATTAATATTTTAAAAAAAGAATTTCAAAACAAAGAAAATATATCTAGCTACACATGCTTAGAAGACAGATTCTACCAACTAAGTCCAAGCAAGTTATTAAGGAAAAAAACCTTCAGGAGAAAAACGCCAACCCAGAGTTACTACAATATATTTTTTTTTTGTTTTCATATATTATTTCAATATGTTTGTTTTCAATGTCCAGTTTTCAATCAAAAGAACACAAGATATGTCAAGAAATAGGAAAGAATGAACTATACTAAGAGTAAAAAGGAATCATTATAAACTAATGATTGGTTCAGATGTTGGATTTGGATTTAGCAGAGACTTCAAAGCAGCTATTATAATAAATATGTTCAAAGAATTAAAGAACACTATGTTTCAAGAATTAAAGGAAAAGCCCTGTTTTACACCATATGCAAATATTAACTCAAACATTGACCAGCAACCTAAAAATAAGAGCAAAGCCATAAAGATCTTAGAAGAAAACTCAGGGGTAAATCTTCATGATCTTGGACCTTTTGATCTTGAATTCTCAGATAAGACACCAAAAGCATGAATAACAAAAAAAAAAAAAAAAATCCACCTACCTGGCAGTAGAGATACCATGATTAGGAAGGTGGTTTTCCCAGGGCAAGACGTATCCACTGCACTCAAATATGCTGACCCCTGTAATTGTCCCAAAGGCGAGAAACTTGACTGCATAATTTGGGGTGGAGGGGCTACATTCGTGCTCTCCCCCAGAAAAATAAATAAATAAATTGGACTTCACAAAAATTAAACATTTTTGTGCATCAAAGGAGAGTGTCAAGAAAGTAAAACGACAACCTACAAAATGGGAGAAAATATTTGCAAATCAGGTTTCTAATAATATTCTAGAAGTCAGAATATATAAAGAACTCCTACAACTCAACAGCAAAAAGACAAACACCAAATTAAAAAATGGGCAAAGTACTTGAATATGTATTTTTGCTAAGAAAATATACAAAGATCCAACAAGTCTATGAAAAGAGGCTCAACAGCATTAGTTATGAAAGAAATGCAAATAAAAACTACAATGAGATAACACTCACATTTCACATAGAAAATAAGAAGAATCGGCAAGGATATAGAGAAATTAGAATCCTCATACATTGCTGATGATAATGTAATATGGTACAGCCACTGTGGAAAATAGTTGGTGATCCCCCAAAACGCTACATCTGGAATTACCATGTGACCCAGCATTTTCCACTCCTAGAAATATACTCCAAAGAATTGAAAACACATACACAAACAAACACATGGACATGCATGGTAAGAGTTATAATACTTAAAATAATAAAAAGTTGGAAACCACCCAAAAGTCCATTGATGAATGGCTAAATAAACTATTTATCACTCGGTCACAAAGAGAAATGAAATATAATATTGATGAACCTCAAAAACATTATGCTCAGTGAAAGAAACCAGACACAATATATTGTATATGATTACATTTATATGAAATTCCCAGAATAGGTAAATTAATAGAAACATAATTCAGATTGGTGGTTGCCAGGGACAAAGGGAAGGGGAAATTGGAAGCAACCATTTAATGGGTACAAAATTTCTTTTTGGAGTGATGAAATGTTTTAGAATAACATTGTGAGTGTACTAAATGCCACTGAATTATATACTTTAAAATAGTTACTTTTATGTATGTGAATATCATCTCAATAAAAATTTGTTTTGATGAATTAAAGGAAAATACAATGACTCAAACCAAGAAGAAAAAGAGAGAATATAAAATTTTTTAAATAATAGAATAAAAATAAAAGAAAATTCTATAGTGAAAATACAATAATCAAAATGAATATTCACTAAATGCCTCAATATCACATCTGAGATGGCAAAATTAAAAAAAATCAGTAAACTTGAAAATAGCAAAATAGGGGCACCTGGGTGGCTCAGTTGGTTAGGCATCTGACTTTGGCTCAGGTCATACTCCCACATTTCATGAGTTCGAGCCCCACGTCAGGCTCTGTGCTGACAGCTCAGAGCCTGGAGCCTGATTTGCATTCAGTGTCTGCCTCTCCCCCACCTCAAAAATAAATAAACATGGAAAAATTTTAATATAAAAAAAGAAAATAGCAAAATAGAACTTATCGAACACAGGGGCGCCTGGGTGGCTTAGTCGGTTAAGCGTCCGACTTTCGCTTAGGTCACGATCTCGTGGTTCATGGGTTCGAGCCCCGCGTCGGGCTCTGTGCTGACTGCCAGCTCGGAGCCTGGAGCCTGTTTCAGAGTCTGTGTCTCCCTCTCTCTCTGACCCTCCCCTGCTCACTCTGTCTCTCTCTCTCCTAGAAATAAATTAAAAAATTAAAAAAAAAAAAAAAAAAGAACTTATCGAACACAAAGAACAAAGAAATTTTTTAATAGAAATTCAAAGACTTATAGGCCAACAAGCATGCCAACACACATAGAGTGGGAATTCAAAACTTGAGAAGAGACAC
Organism: Proteles cristata cristata; assembly: GCA_017311185.1. Taxonomy (NCBI): domain Eukaryota; kingdom Metazoa; phylum Chordata; class Mammalia; order Carnivora; family Hyaenidae; genus Proteles; species Proteles cristata. The sequence goes on along the minus strand of JAESUZ010000174.1, from coordinate 1,421,666 downwards.
AGAGAAATACAGAAAAAAGAATATTCAAAGAAATAAGTTCCAAAAAGTTCCCAAATTTGGTGAAAAAGATCAATCTACAGATGCGAGAAGCTTATACCAAATATAAGATAAATAATATTGTAATAAGCCTCTTGAAAGACAAAAAATCTTGGAAGTGTCAAGGGTAAAATGACTCTGCATATAGAGAGGAATAACAAAATGAATAACAGCTAACTTGGTCTCCAACACAATGGAAGCCAGAGGAGGTGGAATGACATATTCAAAGTGCTAGGGGGAAAATTAGAGCTGTTAATCAAGAATCCTATATCCAGCAAAATGATACTTCAAAAATAAAAGCAAACTAAATGTATTCTTAGATAAACACTAAGAAAGTTTTTTGGCAGTTGACCTGCCAAAATACCAAAAGAAGTTCTTCAAGGTGAAAGGAAATGATCCCAGATAGTAATTCAAATCTATAGGAAGAAAGGCAGAATCCAGAAATAATGAATATGTGAGTAAATACAAAAGACTGTTTAAATGTATTTTTTTATTCTTTATTTCTTCAAAAATATAAGAATGCAAGAGTAATGATAAAATTGTGTCGTTGTCTTATAACACATATAGACATAATATATATGACAATAATTCTACAAAGGATGAGGAGGAAATGAAGCAATACTGAAGCAAAATAGCCACAGTTTACTTTGATTGGGCCAGTATTAGCCTAATAAATAGCCTAATTAGCCTAAAAATAAATTATGATGCCTCAATATGTGTATTTTAAACCCATAGAGCAACCACTATTGAAAATAATACACAGTTTTAAAAAACAGAGGAATAAAAGTGATCCACTAAAATGCTAATTTAACACAAAATAATGTAATAGAGTAAGGATAAAAATATATATGAGACATACTGAAAAATAATAGCAAAATGGCAGATGTAAATCCAACCTTATCAATAATCATATTAATATGAAAGATCTAAATTCTAAACAAAATGCAGAGATTATCTGATTGGATTTTTAAAGCAAGATTCTATTATATTCTATCTTTAAGATACATACTTTAGACTCAAAGATACAAACATATCAAAATAAAAGAATAGAGAAAGGTATGGAATGGAAACAATACAATTAAAGTGACTATGTTAATTAAAGCAAAATCTCTTCGAAGACAAGATATGTTTCTAGAGAAAAAGAGATATTTCATAATAATAAACAGGCATAATACATCAGGAAGGTATAAAAATCATAAATGTGTATGCATCTAATAACAGAACCCCCAAACACAAGAAGAAAAATCTGACAGAACTGAAAGAAGAAATAGAGAATTCAATAATTATAGTTAGAGATTTCAATAATTCACTCTAAGTAACAGAATAATGAGACAGAAAATTGGAAGCAACAAGGAAAAGTGGGTGGATGACAAAGGACCACTAAATTTTTGAAGGTGACAGAAATGCTTATTATCTTGAATGTGATTCTTGGATATTTATACACATGTCAAAATATCAAATTACATGTTTTAAATACGTGCAGCTTCTTACATGTCAATCACATTTTGGTGAAGCTATGAAAATGTGTAGAATGCAAGTAATAAACACTTAGTGGTAAATTCATAGCATTAAAAGTTCATAATAAAGAGAAGAAAGACCTCAAATAAATACTCAAAGTTTCCATCTTAAGAAACTAGAAAAGAAGAGCAAATTAAACTCAAGCAAGAAGAAGAAATAAAATAATAAATGTTAGAGCAGAAATCAAGAAAAAGGAAAACAGAAAAATATTTTTAAAAAATCAATGGAATAAAAAGCTGGTTCTTTAAAAAGCACAAAATCTTGCAGAAAATACAAGAAAAGGAAATATTTACAACTCATTCTTTGAGGCCAGTACTACACTGATATCAAAGTCAGGAAAAAAATCACAAGAAAAAAAAAAAACCCTAAAGATCAATATTACGAATGAAAGTAGAAAAAACTCTTGGTGAAAATTAATTAATGTTAATTAACCCTTGATTAACCCAGCTACATTTTTAAAAGGGTTATTATATAACATTCCAAGTGATATTTATCCCAGCAACACAAGATTGGTTTATGAATAGTAATAGATTAAAGCAACAAAACCCACACAATTTTCTCAATTTGACAAAATTCACATTCATGTATGATAATCACTGTCAGTAAACCAGGAATGGAAGGAAATTTCCCTAATCCCAATGAACGGCATGTTTGAAAACCTATAGCTGATATCATAATGAGTGATGAAAAGCTTCATGATTTCCCCCTAAGAACTGGAATAAGACAAAGATGTCTATTGCTACATCTTCTACTCACCATTGCAGCAGACTAGCCAATGCAATAAAGCAAGAAAAGAAAATTAAATGCATATGGATTGGAAAGGAAGAAGCAAATCTCCTTCTGGAAGAACATTAAAAGCTACTAGAACTAATAAAATAGTTCACCAAAGTCACAGGATACAGGATCAATATATATAATCAATTGTTATTTCTATATGCCAGCAATAAACAATCCAAAAATAAAAATTTTTTAAAACTTTCATTCATAATAGTATCACAGCAAGTACTTAGGAAGTACAAGAAGAAGTGCAAGATTTGCACACTGTAACTATAAAACTATTACTCCAAAATGTGAACCCTGAAAAACTACAAATCATTATGTAGAACAACATGAATGGTCCTTAATATCATTATGGTGACATGAAACTCACAGGACAAAAAGACTACATATTGTATGATTCTATTTAAATGGACCTTATGGAAAATGTAAATCTATGTGCTAGATAGTGTGTCAGTGGTCATCTGGGACTGAAAGCTGGGAATGAGGCTTGATTGCAAACAGTCATGCATGACGGAAATGTTCTAAAACTGGATGAAAATTATTGATTTTGAAATTATTATTATTTAATTACTGAAATTATTATTATTTAGATTATTGAAAATCATCTAAAACTGGATGTTTTTTTAATGTTTTATTTTTATTTTTGTGAAAGTGTGAGAGAGAGAGAGAGAAAGAGAGACAGTGTGAGTAGGAGAGAGGCGGAGAGGAAGATACAGAATCTGAAGCAGGCTCCAGGCCCTGAGCTGTCAGCACAGAGCCCGACAAGGGGCTAGAACCCAAGAACCATGAGATCATAACCTGAGCTAAAGTCGAACGCTCAACCCACTGAGCCACCCAAGCAACCCCTGGATTGTGATTATTGTCACACAACTCTGCACATTTACTAAAACTCATGGGAATTGTACACTTGCACTCTCCAGATACAACAGTATATAAATTATACCTCAATAGGGTGTTAACATGTTTTAAAATTATTGTGACACTTCAACTTTTGATAATGGTAGAATCAATTATTTGTTCTACACTCTCTCCAGCAACAAGAAAAACTAGGTGGTGTGATAAAATTGAGAACTAATGAAGGAAACACAAAGCCAACAAAATAGTGAAGAAGTACTAAGCCATGACCAATGGAAAATGGAGGCTCAGAGAGCAATCAAAGATCACCGCCCATGACTCAGAAAGATGGGGTGGAAGAACCAGCTTTCAAAGACAGAACACTGAAAAGTTTTCTTTTGAAACTGACAGTAAGTCAAGGATGAGAAACAAAAAAATACATGAGTTGGAAAGTAAGTAAATAGTTGTGGCTATAGAGAACCCAAAAGAATCTGCAAATTGGTAAAAATCTATGCATGAATTTAGCACTATTGCTATAGTCAGTAAAAAATGTTGCTTTTTTATTTCTAAGTCACAAAGATAAAACAAAATTTATAAACATTCTTTACAACAAACCTCAATAAAAACAGATATCAAATGTAATAAATCTAACAAAAAGGTGAAGAGCTCTATATAAAAAATTAAGATACATTGTTGATAAAAATTTTCAAGAGCTGGAGACATTTCATGTTCATAGATTAGAAATTCAATTTTTCAGAAATGTCAGTTTTCCCCCAAATTATATATCTAGTGCAATCCCAGTAAAAATTCCAACCATGTTAGTCTTTAGAAGTTGGACAAGCTGGTTGTATATATTTTCTATTGCCATGAAACAAGTTACCACACAATCGGAGCCTTTCAAAAGCACATACTAATTATCTCACATTTTATGTAGATCAGGAGTCCAGGCACAACTTATCTGGGTCTTTATTCAGAGTCTCACAAGGATCCAGTCAAAGTGCTGGCCAGAATGTGTCCTCATCTAGAGATCAGGATTCTCTTCCAAGCTTATATGGTTTTTGGTGGGATTCAGTTCCTCGCAGTTATAGGATTGAGAGCTGAGTCCCTAGAGTATGCCTAATTTCCTGCCACATGTTCATCTCCATTGTCAGTTCATATAATAGCAGCTTGTTTCTTCAAGACCAAGAGAAGAGTCTTCCTACTTTCTGCTAGCAAGACTGGAGGTGCCTGTGTGGCCCACTTGATTAAGCACCCAACTCTTGATTTCAGCTCAGATCATGATCTCACATTTTGTGAGATCAAGGCCCAAGTCAGGCTCTGTGTTGACTACTTGGAATTCTCTCTCTCTGCTCTCTGTCCCTCCCCCACTTGTATGTGTGCATTCTCTATCAAAAATAAATAAACATTTTTAAAAATACTGTGTTATGTGTGTATGCATTTCCTAATCATGGGGGTGACACGTCATCACCTTTGCCATATTTCATTGAGCACAGTCAAGGACAGGAGATTGTACAAGGGTGTGAATATCACAAGCAAGATCTTGAGGCCATTTTAGGATTCTGTCCACCATTCTAATCCCAAAATGTATTTGAAAATGCAAACAGCAAAGACAGTCTTAAAGAATAAAGGGAAGAAAAATATGCTCTACTGGATATCAAGATATTATTATAAAGCTACACTAACTGAAACAGCAAGGCCTTGGTTCAAGGACAGATCACTTAAGCAAGAGAACAAAACAAAGAACATGCATGGATCCAGGTATTTAGAAACTATTGTTTTATGGGGAAATGGTACTTCAAAGTCAAAGGGAGATGGTGATGTAACCACTAGATATTTGTTAAGGAAAACAAATAATGGCTATCTCATACGATCCACAGAAAGCAATTCCCCAGAGGATTGTAGATCTAGTTAAAAGGCAAGCTCATAAAGCTGATGAAAAACAATATAGGAGAGTGTCTTTAGAACCTTGAGGGAGATTTTACTACATTAAAACCAAGAAATTCTGTTCATCAAAATACACCAAAAGAAGAGTGGAAAAAGAGTAGACCCTGAGAAGGTATCTGTCATACCTAAAACTAACAAAGAACTCTTAACCAAAAGCAGAGGCATAAGAAAAAGGTAAGCCAGAATAGACATGACCAGGCTCTTACAAAAGAGGATATCCAAATGGCCAATAAACATGTGAAAAGGTGTCCAACCTCACCAGCCATCTAGGAAATGCTAGTTAAAACCACAGTCAGATACCACTAGACACACACCTCAATGACTAGAATTTAAAATTAAAAAAATAAAAAACTAACAATACTATGCTTTGACAGGGATACAGAGCAATAGGAACACTTACATACTCCGAGGAGGGTATAAACTGGACAACCATTTTGGAAAAATGCTTGACACTATGTCCCCAAGCTGAATTTACCCAAGCTTTGCACCATTTTAGTTATACACCCAAAAGAAACGCACACGTGTGTGTACCAAGAGACACATACAAGAATACTGATGTCCACATTAGCCATTGCACAAAAAAACTGGAAATTATCTAAATGCCCATCAACAGAATAATGGAAATGTTCAGTGTGGCATAGTCAAAAACTGGAAACCTCCAGAGCAATGAAAAGGAAGGATCTACATCTGCAAACTCAACAACGCTCAAAAGCACACAGTGCGTGTTCTCATTATATAAAATTTGAGAAACTAACAGAACTAAAGGTGCTTAGGGATACATGCTTGAGTGGTAAACTGTGAAACAAAACAAGGAACTTCATGCCATAAAAGTTGGTATAGAGTTTTGTTTTGCTTTGCTTTGCTTTTGCTAGGGAAGAGGGGGCAGTGAGCAGGAAGAAGCATGGGAAGATTTTAGATCACCGGCTTGGATGGTAGTTATACGGGTGCTTACGTGGGATTATTATTGAGCTTCCTGTTTCTATGTGGTGTACTTTTCTACATGTGTGCTGTATTTGATGATAACAAAGTTTTAATAACATTAAATAAAAACACATTGCAATGTAAATAACATTTTTCTTTTTACTTGTGGGGCACCCCGATGGCCCAGTGGGTTGAGTGTCTGACTCCTCATTTTAGCTCAGGTCATGATCCCAAGGTCATGGGATTGAGCCCCAAACCAGGCTCCACACTGAGCATCAAGCTTTCTCTCCCTCTGGCCCTCTCCCCTGCTCATGCTCCCTCTCTCTCTCTCTCTCTCTAAAATTTAAAAAAAAATTATACTTGTAATGCATAATGGTTTTTACAAATCAAATGGGAAAAGAATTGTCAAATAAAAAATGAGTTCAAAAGCTAGAAATGCAAGTGTCTAATGAACACTTTTAAATAGTCCACCTCTGTTTGAAATCAAAGAAAGTTAGTTTAATACAACAAAAATGCCCAACAAGAATGGAATTTCCACATAATAGGCAACTATTAAGCATTAAATAATGATGTAATCATCAAGATTTTATTTGTGACCAGAATCCTAGTCATGCCATGGTAAGTGAATATATAATATATATTATAAAAGAATTTGAACATCACAAGGGAAGCCATTGATATATTAAATGAAAAGTCCACATTCTAGAACTGAATATAAACTGTGATCTATTTCTAAACAGAAATCTATATGTGGATATGCATGTATGTCTGTGCTTAGGAAACAATGGAATGTTGTACTTCAAAAGGTCAGGTTCCCATCTCTGAATACTGAGATTACAGATGATTTTAATTTTACAATTTTCTTTATGTGTGTGTGTGTTCTAAATTTTTCATTGTGAGCGTGTATTGGTTATGAACATGGAGGAAAAGAATGTTGATTTTTAATAAGAGGCCAAGGATCACAGAGCATCAGTGGAGAAGCTGTGGGGCAGGGCAGGGTGGCAAAAGTGGGTGTTATTTCCTGCCTCTCCTTGTCCAACACCCATTTACCCCACAGGTCGGCAGGAACGATCCTTTTTAATAGGTAAGATAGATTAACACCTCACCTGTCTGGCTAAAATAGACAGTTCGTCGAAGAGATGATTCCTTGTCCAAATCACAGCATTCAGTAGCATATACAGAGACCTCCGATGGACACCCCCAACCCCTGCACAGAGTGCCAGTGGGGAGTGGGGTGAGGATTTCCATAAATGACCCCTATGGGTAGGGTCAGTAAACATGGCAGCTAAAAACCTGGAGCATAGATGGAGAGGAGGCACTCAGTTACAATAAGTAAAATCTCCAGGTATTTTGTTCCTACTTTTTGGTCACTGATCAGATTTAGTTGTTGTTGTTGTTATTAAAGTATAATTAACATACAGTGTTTTATTAGTTTCAGGTGTACAACAGATCGATTCAACGTTTCCATACATTACTCAGCGCTCTTCACGATAGGTGTTCTCTTAATCCCCTTCACCTACTTGCCCCATCCCCCCACCCCCACCCCTTCTGGCAACTACCTACCAGTTTGTTCTCTTGATTTAAGAGTCCGGATTTTTTTTCTTTGTCGATTCATTTGTTTTGTTTCTTAAATTCCACACATGCATGAAATCATGTGGCATTTGTCTTTCTCTGACCAACTTATTTCATTTAGCATTATACCCCCTAGATGCATCAAGATTTTATTTTTATTTTTATTCCGTGTTATTATTAACACCAGGATGTGTATAAAGACTGCTGTCTGAGCCACCTAAAAGGTGCAAGGACCCAGCTAAAGTCCCCATCACATGGGCACACCTCCTGGGTTCCGATGTTGCAGCTATGCACCCCTACCAGCCCCTCTGGGGCAGCGTTGACAAAGACCTCTCTCTGCGCAAGTCCTCCGCCCCTACACACTCGGTGCAAGGGAGCCTTGTGGTAATTACTACAACCATACAGTGAGTCTGGATTACAGTTTACCTGCATCTAAACACTGGCTTTCAGAAACTTTTTCACTCTCTCCCTTTCAGTGACCAGAAGCTGGTCAGCTGTGCCCTGAGAACCCTCATAAACTGAAACAGTAGGAGACAGCCCTGGTGAGGAGTGGAGGGGAGGCGGGGTGCAGGGATGCCTCTGCCAGCTTCTCCTGGTGTCAGATGGACGCCAGGAAAGGCTGAGGCCCGGAAAGATTATGGGAAAGAGCACAGGGCCCCCCAGCTTCCTTCCCCCACAATGCATAATTAAAACTCTAAATAGTAAACATGCATTAAGTTTAAGGGAGTCCTAAAAAGGGTACCAAATTTTTCCCCATGAGGTCCATTATGATTTTTAAAGCTACCAAACCTGCTTTTCCTTCTGCCCTCCTCTGAGGGGTCTCAGGCACGTTGCCCCTTTGCAACACTATGATGGTCTTATCACAGCCCCTTCGAGAGAATTTCTCAGTTTAGCTTTTCTTCATGTCATTCCAGACACTCATTAGGAAAGGTGGGCACATTCTTCAAATATTCCAGATAACGGAGCCCAGGCACCCCAGCATGGCCCTCTGTCACCAATGCATTTGCATTTAAGCAAACACGAGCAGTAAGTCACCTGCTGGAGGAATCTAAGGACTAGAAACCAGGGTGTTCTTGTTTGTCACTGTTTTCTTCGGGTTTTATTCTTAGAACTCACGTGTTTTTAAAAATGGAAAATTGTCTTGGATGGCTGGGCTTTTTCAGGCTAAATGTTAGGCAGACATGGTTATGTTGGCTCACTCGGCCGGAGCACACGCCCTTAGCGAAGAGGCACACTGGGACTGGGGGCGGCCGAGGATGCTCAGGACAATCACCCAGCCACTAATGGGCACTGACCACACCAGCAAACACCTCTTCTCTTTGAAGGTACCTGCCTCGCACTGAAGGGTAGAGATGCCTTCCCTGCAGCCTACTGCAGCCAGTGTGGACACAGCCTTAGGACAAGCCATCCTTCTCATTCAGCTGCAGTGAAGCGCGCTTGTGGCCCTGACAATATTCTCTCGTGCACCAAAGGAAGCGAATAATAATTAAAGAGCCCTTTGGACAATATCTTTCTGTCTGAGGAATCATATACTCAAATAATCTAATTTATAAAACCTCTTCACCACCTTACTACCCAGGTTCCGTTTTCTTTTGCATATACTGTCACCAGTCAACTAATGATGGATAGAGGGAATTAATACATGGTTGATTGCATCTCATAAAGCCACTTGAACGCATTTAAGATCACTGGTGTCTTTTTTCTTTCCAGCACCTTCTCACATAATGTGCTCTCGGAACATATATGTAAGACACACGCTGATATTAAAAGCTGCATTCTATACAGCCTAATAAAAAGGATGCCACATCAAAAGCCAGAGTTAACATCTAACAGGTACTATAATCATTTAAGGGATGAAAGGAGCTGGTGTAAGGTTGATACCGCCACACAGCCTTCATTTCACTCACTGCCTCTGTCCCCAAGGACAAAGCCAAACATCCAGGGGACAATGGCAGGGTTTCAGGTACAGTGGAGATAGGAGGTCTCTATGGCAGCATGCATGTTGTCCTTGCTTGGCCCAGCCATTTCTGAGAATATGAACAAATGCATGCAGCAATGAAAGACACTCACAGTATATCTTGGGAGGCTTCTAGAAGCAAAGGAGGAATGTGTTGTTGGGGATCTGTTTTAATAGGTTTCCCAAGTCAGCCATTCAACCTCGTGTCCAGAGCTTGTTAAGCAGAACCTAGGTTGTCAGATGATGTGGAAATGAGTTGGGATGGCCCATTTGGAGGCAGAAGAGTGGGGTGGCCATGTGCTTGGGCTGTGCAGCAGACCTCCTGGGTGGGAAGGGGGTGGGCGCAGACCAAAGCCGGGCTCTACCATACCCTTGCCATGTGACCTTGGGAATGTTACCAACCTCTAAGAGCCCCACTTACCTCAGCGTGACAGGGGACTCAATAACAGACCCTTGCCTCCTAGGATTTTTGTGAGGATTCAAGGAGTTAGTCTGTGCAAATCAGCACATGATCAACCCTCATCACTAGGGCAAAGAGTAAATTCTACATCACCTTAAACCACCATTTCCCAAACTCTATTTCAGGGAACAATGAAGATGTTAAGAGGTGCTTCACAGAGGGAATAAAAACTTACCTGGTTGGTTAAGGGAGGTAAAGAAAGTTGACCTGGTCTCTCCTTCTCCCCAGTTGTAACAAGTGGAAGTTCGTGAGTATCTATCTCACTACTGACTGCGATTCCCTGAACACAATTTGGAAACGATGAGCTAACCAAGATGGCAGATGTCCAGCACATTCGAGAAGCTTCTAGGATTGGTCAAGACCTTCAGCATGAGGCCAAAGCAGAAGCAGGAACATGTCTGGGATAACACTTAAGCCACCTCCAAACTCTGAAGTGGCAAAATGCAGGGTTCTGCTTAGATGAAGAAACCGACTCAAAAAAGAAGCCCAAGTGCAAGGAAAAGATCTTCAAAGATTGCTCAGGATGTCAGGTGAGGAATGGAAATGGTACAGACTTGACATTTGTTTTGATCTCTCAGGGGGTGCGAGGTTTTGAAGGAAATAGTAGCCAGTGATTTTTTTTTAAGCTGTGGATTTTCCTACATGGCTCTTAAACTACACTTCCTCAGCAGAATGTTCATCTGCCCCCGCCGTGATACTCAGGAGACCTGCTGAAAACCCAGATGGGGATCCCAGGGATTGGGTCTCTGGTGCAACAATCAAGCCTCTTCCTCCACCCTCAGGCCTTACTCATCAGGTGCTAAGTGGAAACCCTACAACTTGCCTGATGCTGTGACAGGCAAAAGAAACCCACAAACCATCTTGTTCTCTTCTCCAGGAAATAGTTTCTTACCCTAAGCCACCAAACCCAACTTGGCCACAGCCAGGGGACACCAGAGACTCAGGATGACTTCTGAAACCCACCTGAACACTTTCAAAGCATAAAATCATACCAGCCCAAAGGTGTCCACTTAAAAGCAGGCATATTCCTGAAGGTCTAAAAATGCCTGTGACAATAATAGCTTTTCTTTATTGACGATTATGGATGATGGGATTATTTATAGGAGCCCGTTGACTGGTTTTAAAGCATAAGTCTCTTTATTTAATGAAACTGTATTAAGTATTAGTTCTGAAACACCATGCCATCTCACTAACTTATATTAAACAGCCTCCAAAAAATCATATTAGAAAGCACAACTAGATACAGAAAGACACACTTCCTGTCTGAGAACGCTGGGTGCATTTTCTAGAAGATCCCCCAAATTCACCTAAGTCAGATGCGAAGATGTGCCTGGCATGAGCTTGCGCCTAAGCCCCCGACGCTCCACAAAGCTAAGGCGATCGTTCAACAACCCAAGTTTTAAATGATGAGAAGGGCAAATCCTGACAAGCGGGAAAGGTGACACCTCAACTCCCAACATTTCCCCAGATGAAGCCAATACAATTCTAAGGAGGCCTTTTCTTTTCAAGGAAACACGTCTTCCTCGAGAAGAGCCGTGCAGCCGATTAAGACATTTCCCAAGCATCTGCTAACCTACTTACAGGCATCATTGCTCCCTTGGGCCTTGGGACCCCTCCACCATCCTGAACGGAGTAGCTGAATAGGTAAATGGGTTATATCAGGCCAGGAAATCAATGTGTATACTATGTTCTCAGCCACAGATGAGCATGTCGAAGCCATTTTATTATAGCTCTAGGAGCCGTATTGATCCAGCTGTAACTACTCGGAGGTGGCCGGCAATCCAATGAGGATGCATCCTTCTGTCCATCCAGCCGTCTCTTTCCCCAAGTAGTGCTTGGAGAGTAAGTGTTTGCAGATTGGATTAATTTAATGTTTGCTTAATCAAAACTGACTGCCCTGGAACTTAAATGCTATTAATTACTAAGAGAATCCAGAACTAATCCTCTAACACCATGAGGCCAGGGAGGAAGAGCAGCTCTGTGGAGAAGGGGGAAATTTCTTAAGGAAATTCTGTTTGTCATACTTTACAGATGTTCATTTCATTTCCTTCTCCACTTCCACCACCACCGTCCACCTAGCCCCTTTCCCCCACAGGCTGCTAGATGATACCTGCTGCTTTTGTTACCCTTCCTTGTGGTGCAAGAGATGCATGCTTTCCAAGTGCTGGCTGGATGCAGAGCCTCAGACTCCGATTCTGGGCAGTATTCATCACATCAAATTCGTCACATCACGTCAGAAAGCGCCCACTGCATCCTGTTGTTAGTCTAATTAGTGATGGAGGTGGATCTTTCTGAGAGCCCCTCTGAGATGGTGTCTGTGTCTTATCCATCTGTGACGACGCCAGCACCTGCCACTGAGCCTGGTACATCACAGGCATCCACAGGTGTTGGCTGAATTGAGTCTGGGGAGGAGACAATGGTCCCTGCTCTGTTGACACCTCTCCACGCACAGCATTTCCTGGGCACCTCTATCAAATCCTCCACTGTCTCTGCCCTCAGAAAGACAGGAAAGTGTCCTTGGAACCAAAATCTAGTGGCTAGTTTGCTTATGGACTGAACCCCACCATAAGAGAAATGTGAGAGGGCGTGCCTGCCTCCAAATCTATCCCATTGCTTTGCAAAAAGGTGAACCTCAAAACAAACGCCACACAGCTGTCAGAGAGCTAGCATGCACCGGGGCAGGGGCGGGGCAGTGGAGGTTGGGGGAGAGGCAGAATCCTGTGAATGACCAAAACATGCACTTTCCTCCTGCAATACTCGGAGCTTTTAATGAAAATTCCGTGCATCTGCAGTTTGGCCACCAGTGCACGCCAAGTCTCTCGAACCCGTTAGGACCAAGTGGTCCCGCACCTTAAAGCAGAAAGCCTTCCTCGAATAGAACGGCCTCTCAGCATCCCACTGGGGGGCTTCCCACAATTATTACAGGGTCACCAACTCATGTGCCTGCACAGTGAAATAGCAAGCAGAGTAAATGACCACAGGACAGGAAGCGGTAGGGTGTACGCGGTATGGAGTGGTGAGTCCACAGGAAATCACGGAGCACCCTCTCCAGGAAGGGCCATCGTTACGCAGCTCTTGCCGGCTGTCTCCCTGCAGAACACAGGCTCTGTGTGCACAAGTCTGCCTCCCATGCAACCTCACCCAACTGTGAGATGCTGGCGACCAATGCAATTTAAGAACTTACACAGGTAATCCAAACAAGGTCTACAGCATAGTTAACAGCGCTGTGCCTTTGTCAGCCCCTGGTTTTGACAGGGCACCATGGTCACCTAAGATCTCGTTGTTGGAGGAAGCTGGGCGTAAGCATAAACAGAGATTCTCAGTGCTATTTTTACGGCTTTTTGTGCATCTTAAATTATTACATAATAAAAAGTTAAACACACACGGAGCGTAATCCAAAACTACATACCTCAGTGTGACATAGGTTTTTCTCCTTCAAGTTTGTTGACATCCCTTGATCAATTCCAAATAGCTGTGCCTCATGGGCAGGTGAGAGGAGGTCCTAAAGACCTGATATGTGAGCCCCACATCTGGTCGACTAACCTGTTGACCCTTTGATGGAACCTGCCATAGATTCAGCTCACAAAACTCACTCCCACAGAGCCGTTTCCAGATTTCTCAAATCAAGTCACCACGGCTCCACACAAACGCCCACTAATTCATATGCATTTTGCACAAATAATTCTTATTTGATGAATAGAGCACCAGACTTACAATTCAGCCGTGGTGTGGTAAATTACACCGGCCAGATTAACTGTATAGAGAACACGCCTCAAAACAATGATTTCACTTCAAGCTAAGGAGGAACAAGTGCCCTTTCTTTCATTTCTAAATTACATTTTCAATCATAAATATTGAAAATTATGTTTCTGATCACTGCCGTCACCCTGTGAGTACTGGCACATGAGCCCCACACATACACACACGGGTTTTTACCAAAGGAAAGCAAGGGCCATTAGAACACCCAAACCACTTTGAGTTTTAAAAGGTCTCATTCCCCCAGCCCATTAGATCATGAAAAGATGGCACCCTCTGGAGCTTGTCAAGGCAGAGACTGGTGGTCCTGTCTGCACATTGGTTATTAAACATGTGAAATGATTACTCTGGGTGCATTTTACCCACTCTTATGTGTGAGCTATTTCAAGTGTTTCACAGGTAGGCACGGTATAGCCATTACCCCAGAGACGCAGGCAGGCAAACAGCCTACCTTCTCCATAGTAGATCCCTAAAACATCTGAGCTATAGGCAAAGGAACTTTTTTAATGCAAGGCATGGGCTAGCAACCTTCTCTTCCTCTCAAATCCTAACAACAGTCAAGGTGCTGAGGATGAAGAGAGCCTTCAAAGGAAGAAAGAATGGGATGCCATGATGGCTCCTGACCTGGCCCCAGGGTTCTGGCTTGGAGAAGGGAAGGATGGAAGAGCCTCTGCTAGAAATGCAAGACTGAGAATCAGAGTCAGTTTTAAGAGATTGTGGCGGCTGAGTTCACTCAGTTGTAGGTATTTGGAAATTAACATGAAAACAGTTTATCTACAGAGAAGAAACTAAGTATTGCTTTCAACCAAGAACTATATCCTTCAAGACATGCCTCTAGATACAAACAACATTGGGTTTAACTCTTTTCTGAATCCACACACATATCAGGCATGTGGATGAATCATCAACAGATTCTCTTTCCCTCCCACTCACTGGCATCCGAAGTGTGCTGACCACCATGCCAAATCGAGACAGAGCTAAGCTATGGCAAAGTTACACATGGAATATTTCCTATCATAAAGACATACCCTGTAATATGTCTTTTGCATTCCTGAACTGTGGAACCCATCACCACCAAACGTATACGTGTATCGTCTTGAAGGATAAAGGTTTTTATAGCAACAAGTTTTAGACACCCAACATAGTAGTCTTTGTTATGCAGCTCTCCCACAGCCTGCCATATTTTTTGGCGGTCAGAGTTCTAGTACAGGTCCCAAGGGTTTTTGCTGCAGGCAGGTGCCAGAGAGTTAATGCTCCCAGGACAGCGCTCTGTCAACGGCACAGATGCTGGGGGGTTAATACTCCAGCCATCTCCCCACACAGTGGGAGCAACTCTGAGGCTTGCTTTATACTCTCCTGGAGTCCCCATCCAACTGAGCCCCCATGGCCCAGGGCAGAAACCTGCTCACTAACCTAACCTGTATCAGCTCTTCCTTCTCTTCCTTTTCCAGACCAGAGACCAGGACTAACAACCTCCTCTATCAGCCAGAGCTCTCCAGAGAAACAGACCAATAGGATATATACATATATATGGAGAGAGAAATTTATCGGCTCATGTTATGGGGTCTGGCCAGTTCAAAATCTGCAGGGTGGGCTGACAGGCTGGAGACTCAGGGAATACCCCATGCTGCAGTTAAAAGTTCAAAGGTCACCTGCTGGCAAAATACTCTCTTGCTGGGGAGAGTTCAGTCTTTTGTTCCACCCAAGGCCTTCAACTGAGTGGATGAGGCCCACCCACACTGTGAACGGTAATCTGCCTTACTCAAATTCCATGCATTTAAATATTAAAGACCCAGAAACACCCAGAATAATGTTTTTAATGTTTATTTGTTTTTGAGAGAGAAACGGAGGACGAGTCGGGGGAGAGGCAGAAAGAGATGGGGGGCACAGAATTTGAAGCAGCATCTAGGCTCTGAGCAGCCAGCACAGAGTCTGACTCTGGGCTCGAACATACCAGCCGTGAGATCATGACCTGAGCCACAGTTGGACGCTTAACGGACGGAGCCACCGAGGTGCCACCAGAATAACATTTGAGCAAATATCTGGGCACTCTGCCCCAGCCAAGTGAACACAGAAAATTAACCATCACACCTCCCTTCCTTACCTCTACCTGCCAGTGAGTCCTGGGATCACCCGTCGAATAAATAGCTTGCACTCCCATTCTTGTTCTTGAGGTCAGCTTTGGGGGAAATCCATCTCGAGGACGTTGTATTTTTGGCAAACTAGGAGTTAGGGGGGGAAATGGAAGTTTACACATTTTCAGACCTCTTTCAAAAGCCCAGTGTTGCATGAAGGACCCTGGCCCCCCATTTAGGAAATACCATGTCACAGGTGGTAGAGTTCAGTGCCTGGAAAGACCCAGGCAACCTCTGAGGGAATATAAACACAGATGTCTCCAAAGTCACCCGTCATGATTTCAGAAAGACCGCAGCATTCCTAAAAGTGACACAGACACTAACACATGCTGTCCACGAAGCCCCTCCCAGGGGCTGCAGCCTCCTCACCTCCCAGCCAGCCAGCAGCCCCTGGGTAGGGCCAAGCCCCTTCCCCAAAATGCCCCACAGAGCCAAAGGCAGCAACTACTCTGTTTTAAAATATCCCCATTTTTCCAAGGGCTTAGAATATATTCACAAGAGAAAATACGGTGGGGTTTTTTTTTGACATCCCCAAAAATACATGCTCGTATCCTATGTGGCAAGATGAGACCAAGTGACTCACTGAAGTCATAATCACTGCAAACTGCAGCCTTGTTGTCTTTGAATGAAAATTGCCAGAGGACTCGTGTTCCGTTGTCTGGAGAACCCTAGGCAGTCATTTGCCGCATCACGAGATCCAAATCATCTGAAGTCGGAGATCATCTCCTCCCCTTTGTATTTCATTAGCAGGGATCAGGTTAATAAAAAGTTTAAAAGTTGACTGCCTTCCCCCTGAGATTTATTTAGACCTCTCCGTGGGGAAGAGCCAGGAATGGCAGCCGACACTCTCATTTCTCCAGAGCTCTCTCTCTGTCATCTCCCTCTGTGGTCTCTGAAGTCTGCCAATTAAAGACCTCCTAGATGACATTCCGCCGCTGAAGTTATGCACACATAAATCATTGTAATAAGAGAAGATTGTTATTTTAACCTCCGTCATGCAACCCTTTTCCTTTTGTGAGAAATATGGAGAACATTTATTCGTCTGGCACAAAGGAAGCTATTTCCCAACAGATGTCCGGGAGCCCCACGGGGACAGTGCCCCTTCCTCGTGGTTAGGGAGGCGGTGCCTCATGTGCCAGCAGGCATCGCTCGACTCCGAACAGAGAGCAACGAGGCCTGTAAACGGGCTGGCATCGCATCTGAGACGAGATGTTGCTTCTATCCAAAGGCACATTTTTCCATGTTTAACCAAGCAAAACTGAGACACGACGGAAGACGTGGTCTCAAAGGTCAGTTCTCGAGGAGACTAGTTCTGGGAAGGAGAGCCGTGTGCTTTCCGCAGCCATGGTAGGGTCCCCCAAGGTGGTGTGCAGTCGCTGTGAATTCCACTCTGAGAGACTGCATCCTCGGGAGGGGAGGAGGTGACCCTGCAAGCAGGTGACAGCAGGAGCCGTGGCCCGGAGGCACCAGGTGGCCTCCCCTGTGTGGCCCCTCACCAGCATGGCAAATCTTCACTGGATGGGCTTGAAATTCCCCCAAGAGTCAATTAAAAAAAATTACCAACCACAGAATAAATATTAATGATGTGTTAATTACTTATATCTACATGTTAACTTTAGAAACTGACATTAATTGAAAGATTTGAAAAATAAAAGTCTATTTTTCAAATATGAGAAAATATTTTTCAAATACAGGCTGTTCTGGCTATACTCTGTCACCTCCTTATTAGCTAACGTAAGGCTGGGGCGCCCTGCCATTTAAATACAGCCCGTTCTGGGAAGTTGGCTCGCTCTGGACATCTGAGTGGGGGCACCTGCTTTGGTCAAAAGTCCCCTTCTGCCATCCCTAGAGACCTCACTTTCCAAGCTGCTCCCAAGCACATCCACCCTCATGCAGCAAATCCACAGCTTGGAACATTCCGGGCCCTTCCCTCTCCAATCACATGTCTGTACAGGAATTACACTTGTCTAGAATGAAAGTGCATGTGTTACAGGGATTGGTGGAGAAGGGATAGACCACAATTTCCCCGACCACCTAGTTTACTAGTGAAGTTTCCCTCTGCTTCATGCCACCGTTCTGTATCCCCAAATAACAGATTGGACCGGATTCTGTTGAACTCTTTGTTTGCACTTGGCTGTATTACTATCTCATCCTTTTGTGTCCTGCTGGGTTTTTTCCTCCAAATGTAAAGGAGTGAGGGTGCTTTTCTCTTTAACACACAGTGGCCAACCCTCCTGGTTTGCCTGGAATGAGGAGTTTCAGAATACGGGATTTTCAGTGCTAAAACCAGGACAGTCTCAGGCAAGCAGTTGGGTCTGTCACCCTTGTTAACATTTAAGTTTTTAGTTTAAGCCTCCCAAAATATGCAAATCAAACATAAGCTCAAAGCTTTATAGTGGCCAATAGAATAGCACACCCACCCAGCTGCGGAAATAGGTCCTACTTGGTTTTGGAGCAGAGGTAAGGCCCAAGTCCATCACTGTCGAGAACAAATCCACCTCATACCAGAAGAAGACGGAGGGCTTTCAGGCAATGCGAATGGGAATAATGACCGCCTGAGTCAAGGGATCAAAAACACAATGGGCAGAGAGAGCAAAGCCTCCTCCACAGAGGTCTTGTAGATGGCTCCAATCCAGCAACTCATACAGATTTTGCCAGTCAGCCCCAGCTGGCCCCGGAAACAGTATTTCACCTGAATCTCCAGCACAGTATGACATCCTCCCCATAGCCTATGTTGCCCATGCACTGTCCCCTGGTAGCCCTTTTATTTTTAATTAAAATATAGGGGAATAATTGAAGTATAGAACCAGTATACCTCTGTGAGCAAAAACCCAAAATCAAAATCAAACTTTTGGTTTTTCTCACCTCATAGCCCTGAGAAGCATCATGCCTGCAGTCTTTTAAAACACAGATGGGAGTTGGGGGGTGGGGGGGGAACTCCTGGGTGGCTCAGTCAGTTAAGCATCCAACTCTGGCTCAGGTCATGATCTTGTGGTTCATGGGTTCAAGCCCCGCATCGGGTTCTGTACTGACAGCTCGGAGCCTAAAGCCTCCTTCAGATTCTGTGTCTCCTTCTCTCTCTGCCCCTCCCCAACTCATGCTCTGTCTCAAAAATAAAGAAACTATAAAAATAATTTTAAAAAATAAATAAAACATAGATGGGGTGCTGAGTGGCTCAGTCACTTGAACATCAGACTTTGGCTCAGGTCATGATCTCACAGTTCATGAATTTGAGGCCCGCATCAGGCTTTCTGTTGTCAGCACAGAGCCTGCTTCAGACCATCTGTCCCTCTGTCTCTGCTCCTCCCCTGCTCACATGCGCTCTATAAATAAATAAATAAACAAACAAACAAACAAACAAACAAATAAATAAATAAATAAAATTGAAACAAGAATAAACAACAAAGTATCATGAGCATCTTCACACTGATTCAAAAGATATACAGCATGGAAGTTGGCCTTGAGGTTGGTCACATTACCTGGCCATCTGCCTGGGATTTCAAGGGGAGCCTGAGATGCCTCTGCAGAGTGTTATGCAGGTGAGTTGGTTTGGATGTTTTTTATTAAATCGCTGTTTTTTTTTCCTTTTGGCTTTAAATTGATGTCACCTGGATAGCTGAGCTCTTACACAAATCTCAAGTCCAAGTTCGAGTTTTGTATCTTGGAGGCCTGTGCTGGAAGGTGGAGGATGACAGCTCTCAGGCTGAGGACTAACCCCTAATACCAGTACTCGGTGTCTTGTTAATGCATCTCATATTACTGCCCGAAGAAAAATTTTATATTATTCATCCTAATACATTAGCCCCTCTAATCCTCAGAAACAAGCACAATGACACCATTTTTACGCATTTTTTTGCAGCAGCTCACCGAGGTGTGAGAAGAAGATGTGTCAGTATATGGTAGATAGAGCCCAGCCTGTTGCAGAGACTTGCCCTTAGCCACTACCCTTGGGTGCTCCTCTCTGACCCAATTCTCTAATCGCTTACCCTCTCCCGTCCCTCCCAGTCAGCTGCAAGGTGCTGACAACACACAATGAGCAAACAGAGTGGACAGGTTTGCCACATGAACAGTCACGTGCAGACGACCACGTGGAGGAGAAGATAGAGCCGACTGCCTAGCCTTCGTCCGGCTGCATGAGCAGCTCAGCCCCGCGGAACCTGAGCGCATAAGCGCTGACCCTGCCAGCAGAAGTGGGCAGAGCTCCTCCCGGAGCTGGTGTCCCAGGAAAGCGTTGGCGTGGAAGGGCCGAGGGTGAATCCCTGAGAGGGCACGGCGTGACCTCAGGTCCTCCGTCGGCCCCAGGTCACCGCGACTGCTGACCCAAGCATCGAAGCCAGTGAGGTTTCCACTGAGGATGGCCTGTTGCCCCCGCTGGGTGGGTCAACACATGGCCGTCTGCTTCTTCATCTCACAGTTTGAACCTTGCTTGTTCAATCTTGAAAATATCTCAGCTATGTATAGACTGTGTTCTGAAGCGCTTCCACGGACACTATTTATTAGTCACTTTGATCTAATTCATCGCACACAAAGATCTCAAACAAGTACCAAGTGTCCTTTGGAGGGGAGCGTGTTGGGGCGGTAAAAGCCGCCTCAGCCCCCGTTTCCCACAGCTCGGGCGGTTGGTGCCACGGGTTCAAAAATGCAATTAAATGAGACTGTCGATTTAACCGTTGTCAAAACGCCTTGTCACCCCCTGAAGGAGAGGCGCGCGTTAGTCAATTTCCCCATTCGTGCCAAAGTTTCGGAGAGACCCTTCACTTTATAAATCAACTCACAGCTTAGAACATCCTGGCAGCCCCTTCAAGGAACCAATGGGAATGACAGGAAAAGAGCGGATAACCATCATAGCTTGACTGGGTACAGGTGTTTGCGTTTACAGACGAACCGCAAACGCCTGGCTCTTTGACAGGCGTTGATGCTATCAGTGAATCGCAGCTATTATTGGCTCCGGTCGCCAAGGGCTGGGGGGCCTTTCCCTTAGCAACATCTCTGAGGCTGATAACATTTGGCTGAACTTTTCAGATCTTAACCTCCCTTCTGACTTTCTGCAGTCAAACCCGCCTAAACTGATCAGAAGAAGAGACACGCAGTGGGAAGACAAGTAAAATATTATTGACTGGACTGTTTCATGTCTATTAGGAAGAAAGAGCAAAGAGGATAGGGAGAACCTTACAGCTTGACAGGCTTCAAGATAATCAGGGGAGGAATCAGGGCTGCAAAGTAACCCTCAGTGAAGTTGGAAAGCACAGGCTTCCGAGAGAGGTCATTGTTCTGTGTGGGAAACAAACAGGGTGCTGGACAAACAAGGGCAAGATTGCATTCCTCTGCGGCTCCCCGCTCCACTTGGCCCCCTCTCCTGCAACAAAGCACAGGATGGGAGACAAAATCACAGAGTCGCATGGCATGAGAAAGAGGCGGGTAGTCCCCATCCTCATTGAGAGGGCTTTGGTTTCTGATTGCAGTGCACGGACTGGCCCTCCGTGCACTGGCCCACAGAGGTGGAGCCTTCAGGCACAGTCCACCCAGCTCTGAAGAATTCGGCTTTGACAATTGGTATTTTCAATTTTTTTAAGTTTATTTATTTTGAGAGATACAGAGACAGCATGAGCAGGGAAGGGGCAGAGAGAGGAGACAGAAAATCCCAATCAGTGCGGAGCCAGACATAGGGCTCCAACCCATGAAACCATGAGATCATGACCTGAGCTGAAACCAAGAGTCAGCCCCTTAACCAGTGGAGACACCCAAGCACCCAGGTATTTTCAATTTGTATTTCACTTCCCTGCTCCTTGCTGGGAGATGCCAGGAATGACCTCTCAGCCTCCATACTGTCCCCACATGCATGGGAAGGACAACATCCCACTTGATAAGGAAGCCATCCAAAGCAGAGGTCAAGGTCTTGGACGCTGATAGGAAAAGCCCAGACAGTGAGGTCACACCCTGCACCGGCCCTCTGGCCCTCCCGAGCCTCCCTGGTATTGTCAGATAAGAGCACCAACAGACAGACCCTGCTCCAGGAGCCCTCAGAAAATCTGTATAACACTCCCCACTGTCCTGTGGGTCTAATTCACCACAGAGTCATCTCTCTTTCAGGGAATATCTTCTCCAAAAATGTTTGTGCTTTATACTGCGGCATTCTTGATCTGCGCAAAGGGTTGAATTATAGTTGGCCACGAAGCACCATCATCCAGTTGGGAGAAACATAGGCTGCCCCTGGAACCACGTGACTTTGTCAACGGGAGCTTCCCATCCTGCAAGAGGTGGCTTTTCAGCAAAACACAGGACAGGAAGACAGAATCAGAGGATGCAGTACAAAAAGGTACCAAGAAGTCATCTTTTCCTCTTTTTTTTAGAGAAAGAGAGGGAGAGAGAGAATCCCAAGCAGGCTCTGTGCCAACAGTGAGGAGCCCAACACGGGGCTAGAATCCACGAACCAGGAGATCATGACCTGAGATGAAACCAAGAGGCAGACACTTACCCGACTGAGCCACCCAGGCACCCCAACTTCTCCAATTCTTTATCCCACATATGGGGAAGCCAAGGCATGAGGCAAGGAAGGAAGAAACAGTTGGGTCTACAGGGACAGTAGTCTCCCACGGCCCATCTCCACCTCACAAGACACTCAGGCACATGCCATCTGTGCTCCAGACACATCCAGCACAGGGCCCTGCCCAGCAGGACCACTGTCATCTCCCTAAGACCTGGCCAGGCTCTACAAGAGACCCTCCGCTGGGCCTCGACCAGACACCCTGGGCCGTGCAAGCTCCCGCTCTGTAACATCCAGCCTGAAGGACTTGTGAGCCCTCCTCCCCACAGGCCAGTCCCTACACCTCCTTCTGTTCCACCCCTGCACTGCTTTGCACCACCCTGCTCCTCATCCTCCCTGTGTTGAGCACCCTCCCAGCCCTTGCCCTGGTTCTATGTCATGATGATGATGCTAACAGCAGCACCTATTTCTCAGGTATCACACATCCCAAGGCCAGTCCACAGGTCATTTCATCAATCCCAACATGTTTCTTCTGTGCATTATGACAACTGCAAGCCCATTATGGGAGCTGCACCATCTCTACTCCTGTCCAGAGGGGAAATCAAAGAGGTAGGGTATGTCACTCAAGCTTGCACAAGACATCCAGGATTTGAGCTGGACTGTGCCTTCACCACAGCCAGTTTCCCAGGAGGGTGTGGTCTGCAACCTCGGCTGCTTCTCACCCCTGCATCCACTTGTCTGGCCGCAGGTGCTCACCTCCTAGTCTTCAGACACCCTGGTCTTGACCTCCTGGAGACCCCTTAGAACTGGCTCCCTTCTCCCCTCCATCAGCAGCTCCTCCTTGCCGCCGCTCTTCCCAGCTCAGCCCAGGAGCCACCTGGTTGGTCTAAATTCACTATTCTCAGACCTTGCTCAATCCCTCACCTCCTCCATCTTCTCCCTGCTGTTAACCATCACAGGTGGAATCCTGCTAAATCTTCCTCCCTTTCCCTAAACCCACATGGCTGAGCATTAGTGGTAAAAGTCATGGCACCATGCCAAGTGAAGTCCTGCCTCCCATCTCAGTATTGCCCTTGATCCCCCAACAGGGCTTCCTATCTCTGATTTCCAATGGCTCCTCACTCTTTTTTTTTTTCCAGTGTTTTATTTATTTCGGAGAGAGAGAGACAGAGACAGCATGAGCAGGGGAGGGTCAGAGAGAGAGGGAGGTACAGAATCCGAAACAGGATCCAGGCTCTGAGATAGCTGTCAGCACAGAGCCTGGCACGGGGCTCGAACCCATGAAACATGAGATCATGACCTGAGCCAGAGTTGGACACTCAACCAACTGAGCCACCCATGCACCCCCAATGGTTCCTCACTCTTCCCAATGCTACTGTGACCCTCTCTGGTTCTTCCAGATTTAGAAAAGCTCATGGCTGTTCCTAATTCCCATCAGCCCCACCCAATCATCCTTCTGTTGAAGACTAGCTTTCCCATCCTGCTCTTTCCTGCCTCTCGCAGTCCTTTCTCCTCTCTCTGCATCATCACTGGCCAAGGTTCCCCCTCTGCCCAAGCAAAGAAGCCACCCTTGACTGTGTGTAGTTTCAGTTGCTCAAGTCACCAATGACCTTCTTGTAGCCACATCTAAAGGACACTTCTCAGTCCTTCTACTGCTAACATCTCAGGATACTTACCACTGGCAACTACTCCTGCCATCTTGAAACTGTCTACCCCTTGGCCTCTGGTTTTCCTCCTCCCCTGACCACTGGGCTCAGTTCCATCCATGGCATCCTAGTTGTCAACCTGTCCCTGGGTTTTGGTGTTCCCCAGGTTTCCACTGACAACTCCCTTTGCTTCCCCCACCATTTCCCCCTCCCTCCCTCTCCCTACACCAGCCCAAACTCTTCCCAGGCTTTAGGCAAAGGTACAAACTGGCTGAACATCTCCAGTTGCCTTCAAAAAAAAACCAATATAATCACCATAAGGACCAATGTCTATAACTTTTTCATGGTGGTTTATAAGTTTGGTTTCAGATTACTGTCTGGCTTCTGGGGGCAATTGACCATGGAGACAGAGTGTCCTGATAGCACCAATGGTGCATCTCTGGGTCATTATATGTTTCATTTCAAATCAATGGTTCATTCCTCCCGTTCCTATGAGAGGTGAGAGTCCATCTCAGCCTCTGCCAAGGGTGAGATCTTGCATCTGAGGAAAGATCTGAGTCAGCCATACTCCTTTCCACAATAAGTATGGCCATGTCCACCTGTTCTTCTCTAGGCCAAGCTCCACTTGCACTGATTCTGAATCTGGGCCATTGATTTGGAGAGGAGCTGAATATACTGATGGATGAGCAGAATTTGAGAACGTCCTTTGGCTCTTTTGCACTCTGTTTCCAGGGCACATGTGAGCCATGGGGTAGCTCCACCCCTGTTGCACAGAGAAGGCCTCCATTCACATATACTCCACTGGGGACAGGGCAAGCCCTGCAGTTATGTGATGTCACAGCCCTGAGCAAGTGCTGAGAGGTGGCCATTGGAATGAATACCCTCCTTAAAGGGTTTAATATCAGTCAGCTGTCAAAATTCATGGAGATAACGCACAGCCATTGCTTTCTTCTGCCACACCTCTTAGAAGTTCTGTCTGCCCACAGAGAGGGCAATGGAAGGAAGTGTGACCAGGAAGCTTGCCTCTAGATGCCCCTTTTGTCACTTTTTATCTGTGTGACTTTGGGAAAGTGGGGTTCACTCGAGGCTCTAATGTGTTTGTCATCAGAACTATTATGAGTAACCCAAGACGGGGGTGTCACATCCTTACCTGGGCCCTCCCCGTGAGGAACCCTCTGCCAGTCAGCCACCCATGGCTGCCTCTTTCTCATCTCCATGCTGCAGGTTACCAGTCCCCTTCTCAGAGAGGACTTCCGCCACCCACTCTAGTGGGGCCACCAACCTCTGTCACTTTTTCCAAATGATTTCTCTGTGTCATTTTCTAAAGAAAACATGAACAGCCACATCACCAAGTGGAATTTTTAACGTCTTTATCATAACTCTTATTTATCATCTGGTGGTCTGCATCTCTTGGATCTAACTTAGTTGCTGGGGTAGCACATGCCTGGTTTGCACAAAGTCCTCAATAAGCACTTATTCCATACGGAATACACAAATAATTCAGTTGGCATCCTCTGCCTGAGGCTGGGGCTACCTCAGGGCTCTGAAGAGCCTGATTCTCAGGGTTCAGCCAGCTCTGCCTCTTACCACTTTCTCCTCTAACCACTTCACCAATGATTAAAACCTGGGACTCCCCTGATGAGTGCATTTCCACTTTGAATTCAGAAGACCAAAGACCTATTGGAGGGAGGCCTTACAGAGAACCCTGAGTCCCTTCAGAAGAGCACCTCTGTAAGCTTATGTCCCCTATGGAAAATGAGAAATCCTTTATGTAAGATATGATCAGATCTTATCCCTGAAGAATTTTCTATTGATGCCTTCTTGGAGCAGTGTGCTCCCTCGTAATTGTAGCTGGAATTTTTACCCTCCCCAAGCCACCCCTACAAAGCAGGGCCAGGTATGTGCCTCTCCTCAAAGCCCTTCTTCCCTTTGATCTCATTTGATTCTCCCCAAACTCGTGAGGTAACGAATCTAATATGTTATTTGGCACATGCAACAAGTCCTACCAGTGCCTGGGGTCATTGTTCTGGGTCCGAATGTTCCAGAGGAGTCCCAACCAAACCTCCTACTGCACAGGAGCCCTTTACTGTCTTCTCTGTGCCCCTGGCCATTTTTTTTTCTCTACCTACACTGCAGCCTGCTGCGGGCTAACATTGGAGTACCTCCCATGGCACCTTGAACAGAAATTACTTGTAGAGAGTGCTAAACAGATCAGTGAGCCACCTTATCTGGCTAAAACATATACTCATTCTGCCATTTGGCCATCAGGGGAAAGGTGGGAAAGAAGAGAAGCCACAAAAGAGAAAGACAGTGAGACAGACAAAGTGGAACTGGAGAGACACACTCCTAAGAGAGAAGAGACACAGGATAAAAGGAAAACTGTTTTGAAAGAGAGGGGGAAAGTCAAGGAGTCCTATATAGAAGCAAAGAAAGATGACGGAAGAAAATTAAAAAAGATCTTTCAAAGAGAACTATCCATGGTATCCAAGGGAGTGAAGGGCAAGGAGGTAAAGGTTAAACAGTGTTGTCCAGTTGGCCTGAAGGGTCTAAAGTCTTACTTTGTTCCTGTCTGCCATCATCCATGGTGCATATCCTAAGAAGCTCCATTCCAACTCAGATAGCCAGAAAAGTCATCCTCCAATGCAATGATGGTCATCTGAGTTGTGTCACCCAGAGTTTTGTGGAAATCATGGGGTAGGCTGCTCTGGCCCTGGACAGAGATCTGCCAGAGATCAGAAGACCTGCAGTTACCAGGAGAACAGAAGGGAACTAACCTGCCCCCTCTCCTGTCTCCATCGCTTTTAGTCAGGTGCAGCCCCCATCCAGACCCCCACCTGGCCTCCTGAGAAGCCAGTGACTTGAAGTCACAACAAAGAGCCCAGAGCCTCATCCATGATGGACGGGCACAAAAGCTATCCGAAGTCCCCACTTAACATCACTCAGAAATCCGAGGTAGGCAGTGTTTGGGGACAGGAGAATAGGGATCCAAGGAGGCGCCTGCCGTCTCCATGAACCACATTAGAGTTCAAGTCCAGACCAATAGCCTAGAGGTCTCTGGAAGGCCCCTATGGGTGCCCCCTTAGCTACCAAGAGCATGCCCTTTTCTGTACGTCCTGAGGGGGCCTTTCACAAACACAGACTCCTTCATCAGCAAGTTTGAATTTATAAACAGTTACCCTTATTCAGGAAAGCAGAGATGAGCAGTTTTATATAAAAGTTACATCTCCATTTAAGAAAGAATATATAATTCCACATTCCACTGTCCCTCGAACTTTATTCCCGTTTATGTAGATCTTAATACAGTTATATAGTCGCGGGGCTAACGTCCCCTCTGGATGGTAATGAGGTCCTCTCGAACCCTTTAGCTGCTATAAAGTATGCAGAAGTTAAATGCACAGATGGAAAAAAATTTGTCTCAATTTTATACTTCTGCAAAATGGTAATTTTGTACTTAAAATGTACAAGATGGATGTTCAGAAATATAGGCTGATAGCCTAAATTATATTTGGTCATAATTTATGTAGTACAGTCCCAAAGAGATACAAAAAGGCAGAGCATAATTTATCTGCTGGAATCAGCGATAGCTTTGCTAAAACTCCCATTTATTCCATCCCCCATAGTTTTAAGCAGCCTCCGTCCTCAGGGCTCACTCTATTTAAGTTCCCCATACTGCTGTTTGATCACATATTGTAGTCTATAATTTGCCTATCATCTGAAGCAAATTTAGGTCCCAGAAGTTATGATCTCTACATAGCAACCACTTTATTTGGTAAATGCAAAATATTTATAGCAATAAAAAAAAAACAGATGAAAATAAAACTCCTATAATCATTGGAACATACACACTTTATCACTGGGGCTCATAAAGATCATTAGGGAAGGACCAGCATGTTGCCTAATACAATTACCTTGGACAAGTACTCAAATTTGCTGATGCTTAGGAACCAGAGAAACTTTTTCTCCAGCATCCCTTCCATCTTGTAGGAAACGTGGGACATGAGCTCCATAGAGCTGTCACAAAAGAAACTGGATGACAGGTGACAGTCAGGGGAGTCTTTCTCATGCTTCAGATGTGGAAAGAATTTCCAAGTAGAAAAGCAGAAGCAAACCGCTCGGTGAGGGCACTGTCTGGACGTTGCCCAAAACCCCATCTTTGGGCCAAGGTGTGTGAATTCCTCCACTGATCAATCGACTTGGCTTCTTTATGACTTTGACGTTGGCTTCAATGCTAGACTTCACACACCTCCAACTCCTCTTCGCTTTTTCAAAATGTTAATCTGGAGATGCTCAGGTTGGGACCTACACTATGTGTGGACTTGAACCACAGTCCATTGATAACTACAGTACTTTCAAAAGCAACTAACTCTTCAAAAGAGTGTGAAGAGAGTCCAGAAAGGACAAACCCCAGCTGGAATGGGCACTTGAACACCAAAGGAGATAACATCAACCCATTTAAGAACAATGCACTGGTTAAGTACCAGCTGCATATAATCTCTCTATTCTTGAAACAATCCTTCAGAGTAGAGCTCATCATTCCACTTGACAGGTGTGCAAATTGAGGCTCAGAGACATCAACCAGTCAAGTAAGGGGTCCGGGTGAGATGAACACCCAGGATTTGTTCCATTCAAGCTGGCAGCCTCCCCTACTGTATTTTTCCATAAGCCAAGACAGGACACCAAGTTTTCCCAGGCACCTCTGCAAGAATATTGCTTCTCTATCATCAGGCCTCTCTCCGCCTACCTCAACCCCCTTCCATCCAGCCCTCAAGGTTGCCTTCAGCTGAGTGAAGATGAAATAGAGCCCCAGATACATCTCTCCGATAAAAACTTCAACCGAAGCCTCATATATTTTGTAGATACTACAGATCTCATGGCTCTTTGAAGACGAGTGTTAGTATTAATCATTGTAGTTTTTCAGATTATTTCCTCATTTTTAACATCGCCCAACCCCTCCCACCAAAGAGTCACCATTTCTGTGTCCTAAGAAGCCAGACCCTAAACGACGCACAGGATTTCTCTGGATACTTACCTCCTTCTTCACTGCGGCCTCTCTCCAGCCCCAGCTACCTAAGTCTGAGGGACTAGCCCCTTCCAAATCTTTTTCACCCCAAACATGCTTAAGCAGGAATCACCTGAGCACATAATTTGATTAGAATTTTGCTCAAATCCAAATATTCTACATGGTCTATTTTAAACGCTGTGTTTTTTTTTTTTTTTTCTCATTCATCCACTTAGGGGGAAAGAGAGAGAGAGAGAATGACCAAAATAAATGTGTTACCCAAAATTAGAGAGGACATAAGGAGAGCAAAGGAAATACCTTGGGCTAATTTAACTCCTGGTTCTATAATTGTTTCAAGCCAAATATAGGCCCGTAGAGTATCAAAGAAAAGGAAAGAACACTAATGAACAAGAACTGCTCGTTCTCCAAGGGGGAAATTGAGGCTCAGAACAGAGAAGTGACACATTGCTAAAATGGATAGGATTAGTATTTGGGTCTTCCCTGTAGCATGTGAACGATGTCTCTGATCTCAAAAGGCAATAGCTCTGGCAATCGGGTGCACTTTCTAGAATATCTGATTATCAGAACCAGCCATGACACAGAGAAGGACAAATATCATATGTTTGCACATATAGGAGGATTAAGAGGAACTTGACGGAGGACCAAAGGGGAGAAGAAGGGGGGAAATGGTGGGGGAAAGGGAGAGAGGCAAACCATGAGAGACTCTTGAATGCTGACAAAAACTGAGTACTGATGGATGTGGGGGGGAGGAGGAGGGATGGGCATGGAGGAGGGCACTTGTGGGGATGAGCACTGGGTGTTATGTGGAAACTAATTTGGCAATAAACTATTTGTATAAAAAAAAAAAAAAACAGCCATGACAGTCACCAAGCCCTCCTCCCACCTGGAAGAGAAAGACATGAAGGTAAGCCTGTGGGAGGGAGATGGATGTCATTTGTCGGGTGTCTACTAGTCAGCTCTCCTCCCCAAGAAGAAGCAAGGAGGCACATGGACTTCAGTCAGGCGCCTGTGTGCTGGGCACTTGGTTTGCGCTCCCCTTCTCTCTACCTTCGGGCGATCCTGATAGCGGTCCCACTGCAGAGGCGCTGTATGGGTGCAATAAAGGCCAGTTACTCTCCCAAGGACACACACAAACAGATGGTGATCATACATAAACGTTGCCACAGAGGTTATTTCAGAGGGAGGAATTACTAGTGATACCTGGGGGTGGGGGGCTAGGAGACAACATTGAGGTTGAATCTTGCAGGATGTGGCGGTATTTGTGGACAGAGCTCCTGAGACCTCAGTAAATGCTTGTCAGGGATCACGGGGCCAGTGTAGGACAGAAGTACAAAAGCTCAGAGCAGAGACGCTATAAAACCCCCACAGGAAATGCTTCTCCAAGTGTTGAGCAAAGGTCGTTCATCAGCTTCTCAGGAATCACTCAAAAGGGCCCTGCCTACCCAACACCCCGCCACCAGGAGCTCTCAACGTGCAATATTATAGAGTACCAGAATGGGAAAGGCACCACATAAAATCAAATTCTCTTCTATTTTAAGTTGAGTGGTGCACCAGTTCAGCTTTAAAACCTAATTTCTTAAAAGTTTCAGAGGGGGAAAAAAAATGTCCCTTTGCAATTGGAATCGAATCCACATAAATTAACAGGCCGGCTATACGTATCCATCTTCCAGAACTTTCCTTGATTGTTCATTTTAATCAAGAGGCCCACATTCTTTGACTTTTCATCCTTCACTGCCCAGAATGATGCACGGCAGCTACTGATGACACACAAATGCTAATTTTGTTCAAGTTCAAACATCATCCAAAAAGGACCTATTTCAAAGGCTGCTTTGCAAACGCCAGCTGAAAATAAGGATGAACGAATCAAACCCACCAAGAGATTCCGAGGAGGGGAAGCTCTGGTCTTAGGGAAATGCCTAAGTTTTTGTCCCCAAATCTTCAATCTCTCCAAGGTCAAGGTTCAAATCATTGATTCCTAGAGTTAGAAGGGAACTCAGACATCAGCCCAGCCCTGCTCAAAGCCACTCGGCCTGGTAGTGGAGGGGCTGGCTAACACAAGCCTCCCTTGCTTGAGGAGCCTTCCACAAAATGTGAAAGTCCTTCTGCAATTTAGTAGGGTCTAGGAATAGCAGGGCACAACTTGCACACGCACACATGTGCACACACACACACACACACACATCTAACAAATGCACCCCAGGCCCACGCCTTCACCAATCACCCACTACCTCTATCCTGTCTCCTACAGCAAAGGATGTCCCCAGTGCCTAGGAAAGGGCATGGGAATGACAGCCGTTCAGAGGTTCTGCAAAAGGAATTATATGATTTAAAGGGAAGCAGTCATCCAAGCTCGTCTCCAGAACTTGTAGAAATCATAGCAATGTGCCCATGAACCCGATCAAGCAAGATTCAGATTCATATCCATCAGTGATTTGTTGAGCACCTACTATTTTCCAGGATGCCCCATGCTGGGTATTTATGCATATATATGGTGTCATGTAACACACCCACATGTAAATGAGTTCACATGTATTAACGGTTATAGAGGTTTCCTACCACAACAGAATGGATCAAACCCTACGAGCAAGCAGAATCCACTCAGAACCCCCGAGAACCCATGGAGACTTAGTCTCACTCCTTCCCGGTCATTTGCCATCAGATTACTGTGTTTTATTTTCTTTTTATTTGTATCACAGCTGAACTTAGCTGAAGCATACCATCCGTTTGTCTCTGCCCTCCATGAAGCCCCATCAAAATGAACCTCGTCTGTATCAATCACTATCACATCCCCAGAGCACATAAAACATATTTTTGAATGAACAAATGAAATAATCTTAGTCCGTTTTGTCACCAGGATTCAACATAAGATCATGTTACGTAAAAACCCTGAGCAGAAAGGACAGGGGTCTGAGAGTCCCTGGGACTTTGACAACCATGTCCTTGCAACATGGCCCCGGAGAATAGCCCGGATGCATGCTGTGGTCCAGGCATCCCTGTGGCTTTGCCTCTGTAACACCAGCATCCTGCAAACAAGCCATCAGCAGTGACGATCCCCAGTTTCCACGGCCCATCAGCCTAAACTGTTCGCCGCGGCGACCCGTCCTTTGGACGAAAGGCAAGACGCTTCCTCAGCGGCGTCAACAAAATAACCACAGCTATTCCCTGAGCGACAACAGCCGATCTTGAAATGCAGGACACGTTTCATTTGCTTATAATTATTGTGCTCTATCTTTTAACCCTCAAAGTGTTAAGTGTCGTCATTTCCTCTGGGGCTCAAGAGATCTGGGGTTAACAACTTTCTCTTTTAAAAATTCATAAAGGTGCGAACGAACAGCAGCGCATCCTGTGGCACACATTGCAAGGAGCCACGGAAGAAAGAGGGGAGAAAAAAAAAAGCATTTTCCCCCACAGGACACTTGGCAATTAACTCCAGCTATGTCAGCAATTTTTTGAAAAATTTCCTAAACATGGGGAAGGCTCATCCTCACCATATGAAAGACAAAACCACTGCAGTGACTCTCGTGCATCACAATGCGTGTGTCTTACTTCTTAACCAAGCCGCTAATCACGCAAATTATTGCAACTAATTACATCTGAAGGTCTAATTAATTCTTTCAGTACCACATCATTTAGTACGCATTCACAACACAGCACCTGTTTTGAAAATCCTTGCAGTTAATTTGTTTATAAACAAACACTATTTGCATAAAATGTTTAATGAATGGTTTAACAGTTAGTACAATACTCCAGTTTTGTCTTAGTAGATTTGAGGTCATCAAAGGCCACAATAAATTAATTTTAAACTATACAAATTAATTTAAATAGAATGTGTGAATTTCTCATTAATAAAGGAAACATTTCCAACATGTTAATTAATATCTCTGTAACAGGCTAATTACTCTGCGCACAACAAGCACATCTTGCGAGCAAACCTTAAAGATGGGGGTGGGGGCGAAGGGGTGGGGACTCCTTTAAAGCTACAAAAAAAGTGCAATTCAGGAAAAAAAAACACATGCTAAGCCCAATTATACTGAAGCATTCACTGCTTAGAGCAGGCAAGCCGGGAAAAGAAGCCATCCCCTTGCTTATGGAGAAAACCCATTTTAGTTGTCAGGAACGGGATGGTTGGAAAACATTTCTATCACTGACTCCGTAGAGATGGTTAGAGGATGTCTGCCTTCTGGTAGAAACATGCAATTAATGAAAATATTAGTCCCCAAAGTAAATTTCTCTCCTGTGCATTCAGGACATATTGGCTGTATTTGTGCCCCAGTGTAAATACGAATGTCATTAAACAAATTTGCATCTTCACACCAGAATCTGAGGCACAGCCATCATAATTTTCCCTGTGGCAAACCATGGAAAGACACTTCATGTAGAAACTAAAGAGGAAGAACGTTATTGCTCAGCGTCAAGCACAGCCCTTGCAAAAGCCATCCCTGAAATATGTTCGCAGCCCTAAAGTTTGTTTCTGATTTGCAAGCATTTTCACATTTGATAAGCACCTGTTGTAAATTTACATCCACTCAGGAAGTATTCTTATGATAGGGAGCTGAGAATTGTAAAGCATATTTATATTCTTACCCTTGTGCGGTGTTGCCGCTTAATGCACAGGCTGATGAAATCACTGGCTACACAGGACCCAGAGGGATGTGTTTCGCCACCTGGTTCTCAGGGCATCCGCCCCTGAGGAGCCGCCAGTCCCTTCCTCTCTGGCAAGGGTTTTTATCAGCATGGATCAACAGCACTTGGTTTTTGTTTAAAGTCCGTTAACTTGAAGTGTGTGTGTGTGTGTGTGTGTGTGTGTGTGTGTGTGTGTACATGCATGGTATGGGGATAGAATGACAGATAAACAAAGAGATGCACAGAGGTTTCACAACACTTCCCTGGGACCTGCCAGTATATATCCAAGAAAACAATGGAAAAAGTAAGTGGGACTCTCATCCCCACGGCACCAGAGAAAGACAGGCACCTGCCAGCCTTCCAGCCTGGAATGGATATGCTGGACACCTTGTTCCTCAGTCCTGACAATTTTTTGGAGGTGCCTGAAGAATGAAACCGTCCCCAGCACCCCACTGCCAAGCTGCCCTGGCAAGCCCGGTGGGGTATGCAAGCCTCTGGTTTCGCTCTTTTACCAGATCTACGCTAGGCAGCATCACTGCCCCTGGGGACCCGAAGAGGCCGCCACACACAGGGCCCCTTGGCTCCACCCAAGAGCCCAGCATTTCCTATAAACCTGAGGCATCGATGGGTGACGTAGCAGATTGACACATCCCACAAAAGGCAGGCGCTCCCTACTCTTCTACGATCATTTTTATTCTTTCCAAGTTTCCCACTGACTGCCCTGCGGTACAAAGCCAGTGCTGGAGAGACAAACATTTCAAGAGTGCAGGCTGTGACTCGCAGAAACAAGCCACCCCTCCCCACCCCGCCACCCCCGCCTCTATCCCGACACAGATGTAAGCTGCTGTCCCTCTAAAATACAAAAACAAACACACACACACACACAAGAAAGTAATGGCTGTTGGCACAGCGCTCAGGACCACAGGCCCATTTCCAGGGCGCCTTCCCTTTGTGCAAACGATGCTTACGAAGGCCACGTGGGGGATCACGCGCCTGCTGGGACACCTACCATGGGGTGCAAGGCGCAGGCGCTCTGCGGGGTAGAGCTAGCCCTGGGAGAGGCGGGGGCTGTGGGAGAAAACGCCCCCTTCCCGTAACTCGCGGGAATTGATACCCTACTCTGCAATTAAAAAAAAAAAAAAAGGTCCGAAAGCCTTGCAGCAAGGGTGGAATCCCGGAAGCCCCTGCGGTCAGTTACTGAGGCAGCTGCCGGCCACCCCGAGGCTGTGTGCAGGCCTCCAGGGTTTGGTAACTTCTCCCCAAAGTCTCTGGCGGTGCCCCACCTGAAGCGTCCGGATGACGAGCTCCTGCCGCCCCTCTCGCACGAAATCATTCCCAGATCTGGAGCCTGGCTTTCTCCTCTGCCCATTAAAAATCACCAGCATTTTGCAAATAAAGGCGATCACCATGTGAAAAATTATCTTTTAAAATGGAGTTTAATTTGCATATAAGGAACGAGAGATTTATGATGAGCAACATCGTCCAGTACTGCATCTGCCTAGCATCCGTCGTAATTTAGATTGTTTGTGACTGATCTTAAATTCTAAAGCTTGGAGAAGATGAAGTACTCTGTTGCTGTATTATTGTCAGGAGTCTAAGACTTACCAGAGATTTATTAGTAATCTTATCACAAACATGTCTCAAGTTTTTGCTTTTAATATGTGCCAAGCTCCTCTGAGGAATTTTCCTCACTGCAATTATATTCCTCAATGCATGCATTCTGAAGCTGAGTTGATTTCCTTCCCAAAATAAAGCGACCTATCATTACACCACAGCAGCTCTTGTACATTTTTCCTCTGCTACTTAATAATCAATGTATTCATCATTAAAATCTGAGCCCTGAAGCAATGGTTTTTAGCATATTCTAATGACTAGCGACTTGCAAATTACAATGACCTTTCATGTACATTCTGTAAGCACCTTGTTCTAATGTGTACTGTATTTATAGTTTGCCAATACAAACTAGCCAAAGATTGGATAATTACTGTAATCTATTAGCTCGATTGCTTTCCCTGCTCATTTATAGCATGTGCCACGCAGGCCATTTTCAAAAGCTGGCCTATCTTTCATCTCCCGCAAGCTCAGAAACTAAGGGATACTTCATCTTCACAATATACACACTTACTAATGTCTGAAGAGCGGCCCATCTCAGCTCAAGGAGGTTTCAAAAATAAAGAATCTTCCTTCCTATTAGTGTCATAATGCTATTTGTGACTGACAAAAAACACCGCTCCAAGAGTGTAAACTTTCGTTGAAGAATGTCAAGGCCAGTTCCATTTTCTGCCCATTACTCTGACCTCCAAATAGCATTTAATAAGATCTGCTTGTTTCTTGGCTTTGAAAGAAAAAGATAAAGGCACTTCTCCTAAACAAGAAACAATTTTTTGCCATAAGTAAATGTTTCGAGTGAAGCATTAAACTTTTTCCTAAGCGCGCTGCTGTGACTGGAGAGCCGATAAAGCTCAGTGAGGAAGTGTTCTTTTGGGGTCACCTTTTGACCCTCTGTGACGGTCTATTTCAGGCAGTTATGGATAGATAACATTACAGACACTGGTAATTAAAACAACACTAATTTTGTCTCGGTGGCCACGCTTTGTTGTTAGAAGCCATCTATCATGGCCTTCACGCGTCACACAATGAGAAGACATTTGTCTACGTACATTGTGCTTGGTCGACGGTTTTACCCATCTCCCCGTGTACCTGGACGCACAGGCACTTTTAAAGACGTAGTGCTTTCATTTCTACTCTATTGCTCTGATTAATAAAACATTTTGCATGCTTAGTTAAAACACGCTGGAATCTCTTCCCCGCATATATTCCTGGGGTGGGGGTGGGGGGTGGACAATGTGAATTTCCTTCCTTTTAGAAAGAAAACAACAACAGCAAAGAAATTCTCTTCTGGATTGTAAGAGAAAGGAAAAATCAAATATGAAAATATTCACCTGCACTGTAGAAACAGAGGACACCCTAATGGAAAGCAGAATATTGAAACACACGCACATGGTACAAAAGCATCTCCTTTAAGATGCTACGTTTTTGTGACTCTGTGTGCGGTTGGTTCTTTCTTGTGCATCCGTTTGCTTGATTGATGGACACTCGATTTCACGTCACCTTTTACGACAAGACCCGCAGTTACATTAAGAGTGATAGCAAGTCAAATGCTTTTATATTTTGGTAATAAAAAAATAAAGAAGAGATCTATTCCATGGGCCCTTATAAGAAATTAGAGGTACCTGAAATGCACACTGACTAGTTTGGTTCTGTTTTAATCAACTAAAAGGAAACTGTAACGGTGCATTTCAAGGGATCTTTTATAAGTGACAAAACAAGAGAAGCAGCAGACAGGACCATTTAACTTCAAACTCCACCAAAAGGAGCCACAAGGTAGGCTCCCCTCCAGCAAGCTCGGCTGGCTGAATGTGCCAGTCCTCATTTCTCAGTGGAAAAGCCACCCCTCGAGACTCTCCAGGCACCCCCAGCTGCATTTTTCATCAAGTGTCTAAAAGGTGGGAGCTGTTAGAATTCTCTTCTCTATTCACAGATGATCACAGCCCTTTTTCCCCCCTTTAGCTCCAGACACACATGTAGTTTCAAATATTAGCTAACACTCCAGCCTCCACCAGCCCCTAATTGCTCTCTCAGGGAAGGTATCATAAACGCAGGTATGGATGACACAGATGTAACTTCGACTTTATGCAGGCAGGAATCCTACATCAAAGCCATTTGCAAAGTGACACAACTAGTTATTAAAAAGTACATTTTTATTATATTCCTTAGAATTTGCATTCTTCAGAAACCACGTGTCTTTTTTTTAACGTGGCCACAGAAATGTTGGGGTAATTGACCATCAGTGACATCTGCAAGGGAGAGACG
The DNA here is from genome assembly GCA_017311185.1 of Proteles cristata cristata. Classification (NCBI taxonomy): domain Eukaryota; kingdom Metazoa; phylum Chordata; class Mammalia; order Carnivora; family Hyaenidae; genus Proteles; species Proteles cristata. The sequence continues at coordinate 1,384,107 of JAESUZ010000174.1, read as the reverse complement.
CCTAAATATTTTTCAAGCCAGTTTAATAAGTACACAGTGCTTCTGCCAATAAAGGTAACCCAGTGATTTAAATAAGTTAATATTAGCACATCTCTCCTACCGGCTGCTGTGAGCAATCCGACTGCTGTCGTAAAGCAAAAAAAGGCCAAGACAATGTAAGTTTATCTGGTCCTACCTGCATTCGTACTCCTGATTCTCCCGAAACAAATGGGAAAGAAAAACTTACTGACTTTTGGCAAACTACAAAGGTTAACTCTATTCATCATGGAAGATCGGATGCTAAGTGCTTTCTGTCTGTCCATATATTTTAAAGATTTACAAGGCACCTGGTGGTGTTCTCGGGGTAAAGACAGGAATGTTGGTCTTTGGCATACGCAGAATATCTCTTTATATTGCCAGGACTATAGAGTTTTGGAAACAAGGTTATTTTTCAATGATATAAAAAGCCAAAGCGTTCCCTTCTTTGGGTCCTTTCAGAGTCCTTTAAAGTAAGTGAGAGGATTTGAAGGCACAATTAACCCTTTGAGGAGAAGCAGGTCAGTAGTTGCAAAGGTAGGAATATAATTCTCATCACCCATACTGTAATAAAAGGTGTCTATCCGGAGGCCAATAAAGTCTGCCTTGGAGAAGAGGTCCAGACACTGTAAGAAGCAAGGGAAAGGCAACCTCAAAGGAAATGCAAGGTGGCCTGCTTCCTAAATTTTAATTCTTAAAGCAACCAGTGCAAAGTTCAGAGCCCAAATTACAATCTGTATGGCAGAGAAGTTCAGATCCTGACAACCACAGAGGTAACTGCAGCCTTCCCTGCACAGTCTCACCGGGCACCGACCCCCACCCCCACCCCCCGCAACAAATCTTTCCACTTTCTATAACTTATTTGCCTGAATTTACTTTTTTGCCTTAAGAGGTTGTTGTAATGTGTGTTAAAACACACAGTGCAATTTTATCTCCATAATATCACAAAAGAAATATTATGTTAGTATAAAGGGGGGAAAAAAGGAAAAAAGAATGCTGTGAAATCTTCCGCTTGGCTCGCAGCAAAGCGCTGCTCAAAAGCGCCACCCAAAGGCGGGCGGGTGTACAGGCATCCAGGGAGGGATGGTTTTTGTTAATTTCAGCAATCCGAGTGTAAAAAATGACAGCGCCACGCAAGTTGACGGAGGCTTTTGATTGAAGTGACTGATTGCCTCAGCTGCACCTGCGGAAAATTGATGACAATGCTGTCTAAACCATTCATTAGGATTTGGAACTTCACGCCGATGAATGCTGGATTCATAAATTTGCTAGACATGTGTTGTAGATAATATGACAAAGCACTGTTTTCAAATGAACATTTCTTTGACCTAATTTTATCGAAATCATGCAAAGGAATGAAAGAATATTTGTGCCCAAACTCTTTGGAGACAGCTGCAACTAAAACACGCACTCTCTCTCTCTCTCTCTCTCTCTCTCTCTCTCTCTCTCTCTCTCCCCCCTCTCTCTGCCTTTCAAATAAAGTTAAATGAAATATATTTGGAATATATCTGCTGGTCTGGTTTAACATATTTGTTAGAATGACAAAGCATTTATTTTTACCTATTACGAGCAGTGTTACTCTCTGCCAGATGAAGGAAAATTATTTTAAGGGTTTTTTTCAACCCCCAAATTTTCTAAATTGAACACAAGTGGAAAATAGACTTTTTTTTAATGATAATAATGTCATCTTCACAGACATTTCAGGAGGAACCATTTCGGTACCAATTGGATGTGCTCTGTGTGACAGCTAGGCTGACGGTAGGCTTTGAAGAGAGAAGAAAATCCCTTTAAAATATTGACTCTTCGGGTCCAAAGAGGTGAAACTGGGGGGGAAATGTTATTTATACACATTGTATCTAAGATTCCTGACTTGCCGTTGATTTTAACTCATCGAAACACTATCAATATTGAATGAAGCTTTTTCTACGTGCCCCTCCAAAGAAACAAAGGTGGCTGAGAAGAAGAGAGTGCACCGTGTTCACACCTGGCTTTGCTTCGCTGCATGCGGGAGGAAGAGGACATAACGGAATGCATCCCATCCAAGGATTGAATTGCTAGGAAAGAGTTACAGTTTTAGAAAAGAATCCCTGATACTGAAGAACCCGCAATTTTTGCTGTAGAAATAGATCTTACTTCTACAAAAAGGACCCTCTGCCTAAGTGCTTGGAATATCCCCCCCACACACACACACACACCCCAGAACAAAACAAAATGAATATTTATTAATGTAAGAAGAACCTGGAACAGGTTGGTCCCATGCATCCCAATCTGCCAAAATGCTTCCAAATCTCTTGCCTGGCATTTAAAAGACATCTCTTTTTATAAATCCCTGTGAATTTAGGTTTTACTACTAGTAAGGTAATTTCTGATGAAGATCTTGGGGTTTTTTTTTTTCCTTTTTTCCTAAAGAATCTTTGCAAATGCCTGAGGTGCTTGTGTTAACCCCACACCTGGATGGAGCGAAACTGCAGGTGTGAACGGCAAGGCTAATAGATCTGAGTTTTGCCAAGCATCTGCTTACTGCTTGAACGATACTTTGAACCGGAAAACGTTACCCAGACAAATCCAAACAAGGCTCTTTAAAGATGTTAGGCCCAAACTGCAACAGATACAAAATTACCAAGCAGATATGTGAAAAACCCTAAATGCAAAACAATCCGGGTTGTCTTCTAATTGCTTCATTTTCTAATGGGGAAAATGTGTAAAACAAATAGCTGGGGATGGAGACCTCTGAGCAGTAAAAGCAGAACATTCTTGTGTTTCAGTAAATCATAACCCTACAGCCAGATTTGGAGAGCCTGGAGCTCTGACCCCCTCCAGACTATTTGGACCCAATGTTTGCTTCAAATTTGGGACCGTGTATTTATAACAGTCACTCCTGCGTCTTGGATAACCCTCACTATGAGAATTTCAGGCCCACAAAAGCTCAAAGGTCAAGTATTCCTCGAGCTTATCAGGCCATCTGCAAGGAGGGGTGCACGGGTCCTTCCTGAACTGCCCAGTCCTGGGGACTGTGGGGGGACCGTGAGCCTCAGCCTCGCCCCGGGAGACATACAGTCAGGTCAGTCTATGTGCGTGTGTGTGCATGCAGGGGGGAAGTGTGGGGAGTAAAATACACAGTAAATTCTTAACAGCACAAGGCAAGAAAAACCTAGATGCCCAGACAGACACGACTCCAGGTTAACTAAGCACCGACAGTTTTGGGAGTGGGGTAGCAGGCGTGGGGATGACCGAGAGATGTGTATAAGTGAATCTCCCAGGACGCATAGAGACTAACCTGTGCCTGGTTCTTCCTCCTTTAGCTACCATTCTGGTAGAGCCCAGCCAGGCAGAGACAGGGGAGCGGTAGACCGCCAGCCTGGGGTCCTCACCACATCCCATCTGGCCTGGGTCGGCACCTGAGTTTGTAACCCTCCAACTTCTATTCTGACACCTTTCCAGGAAGCCTTTAGTCTCAACACAAGAAAAGGCTTTCTCTCCTCCAAGACCTTTAGCCAAGAATTACTTCACTCATCCTATGCATTCTGGTACTCGGCTTTTTCCAATTCCTTTTTCTCAGAAAGCCTGTGCTGTCGACACAGTTAGGGAATCCACACTTCTGTCTAAAGCCAGAGGGTTTTGTTCCCTTGCCCTGTGCGTCTCTTCAAAACCCACTCCGAATCCTTTTCTTTTGTAGCCTGAAGGGGGACCCTTTTGAGCATGTTACGGGACAGCCTGTCCTTGCTGGGTCTCAAATGCCGAGGTAGTCTTCGTTTCCCCTTAGACACAATGAGCGAAAAACAAAGCCTTTGAATGTGAATTTCCAGTAAAACCAAAGCCGGCCTGGGCCAGATGCTCCTCTTGCGTGCCTGGCAAACACCTTATTGTTGCGGACTTGCACAGGGGAGGCTGGAGGTCCAGGCCCCTTCTCCCAGGAGCTGGGTCCTATCACCAACAGTGGCTGCACTGGGACTCAGGTGGGGGTGCTTCCTGGAGAAGGCAGAGAACGAGGAGAGGACATGTGTCCGATTTCAGGATAGGGAGTCCTCACGGATATGAAGACATTGTAGTCCCCACTGACAGGTAGGTGACAGTCCCTCCAGCCCAAGTCGGTGTGAGGTCTTGGAGGCCCTCAAGAAAACTGTGTTCCAGGGTCAGACTTGGCAGTTATGTTGAGCAGACAGTACAGGGGCTCAGGAGAGGTGAGGGGAATGAAGAGGTTCAAAAGGCAAGAGAACCTTAAAAATCTGATTCAGGCCCTCCTTCTTTTAGAAGGGGCAGTGGCTGAAGAGCAGCAGAGTCCAGGCTATGACCCTGGCCCCTGGACCCTTTTGACACACCTCCCCCAGCCCAGGCCACTATGCACCTGCTTCACAAGCCTGCTCTTCCACCTCCTGCCCCCGCTGCGCAGAGAAGACAGAAGCAACTCACCATTAGCCTATCCATCCAGGCACCTAGTCAACACCAGTTACTGAGTCTGTGCTAGAGATACACCCATGAAAATGACACAGGCCCTGCCCTCCAGGAACTAGGCCAGCAGGAGAGAGTGACCATAAACAGGGCCTTCCAGCTATGTGCCAGCTGTTGGGGTGGTGTTGCAAAGAGCCATCATGTCCTGGGCTCCTCCCTTTGCACCAGACAAGAATGCCCAGAGACCCCCTGAGTATGCACGCACACTCACGTGCATTGTGCCACCACTGGAGGGAAAGAAAAAAAATGAATCCTTGGGAACAGCAGGTGAGACCCCAGACCTCAGCAAGTGCCAATGTCAGAAGCAACAACACCTTTTTTTAAAATATTTTTATTGTATTTATTTCGTGTGTTTGTAAGACAGACAGACAGAGAGGAGAAAGAGAATCCTAAGCAGGATCAGCAAGGATCTTATGAACCGTGAGATCATGACCTGAGCCAAAACCAAGAGTCAGATACTTAACTGACTGAGCCACGCAGGGGCCCCACAGGCAACAGCATCTTTAAGCGCAGAAGGAACGCACTCTTACCTAAGGCAGGTGCATGGATCTAATCTTGCACCTCAGCTGTCTCAGATGGCAAGGGAACTATGCTGTAAGCCCCTTACACATTAGCCACTGTGGTCCTTCCAGAAGGCTGGATCGCATCCTCAGAAGTATGGTTGCGTCTGGGCTGAAGGAGCATGTTCTCAGTGGACAATCTGAAAGCTCCCACCTCTGTGCAACATGGCTGACACTCTTAGACCAGTTGTCACTTGCTACAAATCCCACAAGGAGAGGAGAGGAGGCAGGGTGGTCCAAGGCGGTGGCCAACTGTCCCCACACGGACATCAGTGTTATAAAAAAAAAAAATACCTGCTGTGGCAGAAGGGCCAGACAGATAAGCCAGGTGGGAGAGCCCGAGGGTTCGAGACCCAGGGAACAGGGGATGTGGGCACCTGGGGTGAGGGCGAGGGACCCGGGCCACCTGAAAAGGAAGATGATCATCCCTAATGGATTGATCTGCATGGATGTAAGGACCCAAGGTTCCTGGCACTTCCAGACGCTCAAAAGAAGCCCAAACTCCAGATAATTATATAAAATCTCCAATGATTAAATGTTAGCACAAACTCGTGTTGGTTTCCAATAATCTGAGAACCAAGGAGAACACATCTGTGGGTAGATTAGGACACCCCCAGATGTCCATTTTGTGATTCTGGTTTAGGATCTCCCTCCAAGGGTCCTGGCAGCTCACATATGAACTCTTCTGTTCTTCCCCTTACCCGAGCCAGGTGTCTCCCCATTACACAGACGGGACTTGTGGGCAGAGATGAAGGTCAGAGTGGCCTCCAGCAGGGAGAAGCTGAACTATGCATGCCAGGGGGCCTGGGACTGCTCTGTGGGACCAAAGACTTTCCTCTGGGTATGTGACAGTGGGGGGCGGGGGCTTCTGGGAAGGGCCTCCACACACTCCTGCAGAATTGCCAGAAAAGGAAGCACCCCTCTCTAGCCCACAACCTCTCGGGAGAAGGGGTTGCTGGGATTCACTTAAATGTGACCCATTTCTGTGTGCTGCTTCTCCTGGGAAGGAGGCAGCATCACCCCTCGGGGGTAAGGGAATCACTGCTTCACAGCACCACGATAGCACCTGAGCTGGGTGGTTTCAGTTTTTCTTCTGTCAACATTTGCTTCCATCGGATTGTTCTTTATACAGATATACTTTTACTATATTGTATACAAAAATTTATACATATACAACTTATTGTATATTATAAATATACATAAGTATAAATACACTGAAGCATGTATTGATATACATATTTATTTTATATATTATCTATATTTTTCTGTCTCTTATGTTTCCTTGCATCTACAGATTGAGCCTAATACAATAGTTACAATATCACATTTCTCCAAATGGCTTTTTCTCTATTGAAAGGTGATAGTGAGTGGCTCAGTGGGAATCAATTTGCTCTCAAGTTCTCCGATCCTGTGCCCTCTGATTTTCCACGAGGAAAGCCGGGGGCCCCAGGCATCACGATCTGGGGATTGTGCCTCCCACCCCTTCACAAAAGGGACATTGAACAAATTCTCTTTCTATTCTCTTGTGAAACTATCTGTGTGAACATCCATGAGTGGTTGCACCCCATGTATTTAAAAATCCTATTTAAGAATGCAAAGGTCCACACAGTGTCATTAAAACAAATGAGTATAACCCTTTGGTCATCTAGGTGAAAGCATTTTGTTGGGTTTTTTTTAAATTGCTATTGCTATATATAAATGTAACGTATAGCAATAACCGTAGAAAGATACTGTGCCCTTGTGTATGGATAATTAAAATAGGAACATCTCTGGACTAAATTAAAATGTGTAAAAACCAAATCCTTATAGCATCCATGAAATTGCAGAGGCTACAAGTAAGTGATCACCAGCCCAGGAACGAAGGATTTCTCTCATTACTTCAAGAGCCTGTTCCATGATCACAGTTTCACATTTTCACAAATCTACATGGTTCTTTTTATGTCACTAAATATCTCAGCTCACTTTTACTGCCTCCTTCTACAGATGCTACTTGACTACAGCAGGCGAACTATCTCCGATCGTTTAAGAGACACCAACATGTTGAGTGCTTTTGATGACGTGATTAATACAAACCATGGATGAACCCTCTGAACAGGATACGTGGGGATAAATTACGTTTTTGTGAGCGTAGAGGGGGGGAAAATCGTATTTTCCAGTTTTATAAAATCAAAACCCCTGGGCCATCATCTGGGAATTAAGAAAACCCCAACTAGCCGAGAACCCACACACTTTTTTCCCGCCATGACCCACGACCCGCGCAGTGTGTGTGACTCCCCCTCGACAGAGAGCTCCTGAGATGCCCTTTTCTCCTCTGTACTTTGAGCGTAAGAGGTGTTATTACCCATAACTTTTTATTTAAAGGGATTGTGCAGCTGGGAAAATGAATGAATTTAATTATCAATGCAGTGTGAAAAAAATCATTAGAGCAAGGGCCTGGAACGCTACATATTAAAAATAAACAAAGGCTATTAAAATACAGTTCCAAAAAAGAATGTCAGTTTTTCTTCAATTCTTAAAAGGTAAATACCAAAAAGAAAACCATATGTAAACATCCATAGTTACAGAAGAAATTACTCTTTAAGAAAATGTTCAATGGCTGACTGGATCATTTAACTTTAAATCCATACTTTATGTGGCAGTATAGGAAAGGTCATTTGATTGCTGTGCATAAAAAAATGAGAATTCTAATATGTTCTCAAAGTTTCACCTTCATAAGACAAAATTTTCATTATAAAATTGTATTTAATGGTGAGCACACAGAACTTCTTCCTTTGCTGTGGAGAATAACACCCCCACAACCAGAGAGCAAGCTTGCCTTTGGCTTTTGAAAGACGGTAGGATCTACATCTTTTAACTAAATTATAAAAAACAAAAAAAAACAAAAAAAAACCAACTCCATATTAATATTCCCTCCATGACTGGAGAGTGAAAGCATGATTTAGCTCAAGGACTGGGGACAAATACTAAGCAAAGGTGCCTTAGAAAGGCCTTTCCAGTTGGCACAGGCTTCAGAGATGCGTGGCTTCTAGGCAAGCAGGCATGGTAACAGACGCAGGGTCCCCTGGTTGGGACCAGGCTGACCTGCAGCTGCACAGACAGCCATGGGGGTGTTTGCAGCACGGCCACTTACAAATTCTGGTCAGGAGGAGCCCGGGTAAGAGGGCGGGGGGCTCAGCTGCTTTACATCAGAAGAAGCCACAGGACCACACAGCGTGGTCCACAGTGGTATATCTCCAGCCAAAGAGATATGGCCAAACAGAGCACAGGAGGGAAATTCCAGAGTCCACTGAAGGAACAGCAGGTGATCCTGCCTGGGAGGGGAGAGCAGGTGCCATCCCTCCATCAACTCAGGGCAGCTCAACGTATTCACGTGGCCATGACCCTGGGACACCGAAGTCCGTCGCAGCTGTCTAGGAGCCAATAGCAACAGAAATGAAGAGTCCAGTCTACATCCAGGGGAAGCCGCGTGTCCTCGACTGTGTCCTAGTGCCCTGGTGGATGGACCACAGCTTCCGTTTTGTGGCTGGGAGGCAGACACGGAGGTAGTAACCCACAACAGATGATGACCACTGACCAATTCCCCACAGTTCCGGTCACCTTGACCAAAAGCTTTGGTGTGTACGTGGTCTCTACTTCACTCACATTCTCGTCCCCTCTCCTCTGGGACCCCCAGAGCCCTTCTGGAAGGTTCTAGGAGGGAGTCCAGCAGGGCCTAGCTGGGTCTCCGCCGGGATCAGTCTCCAATAGTTCCCCCAGAACCAAGCCCAGCTTCCCGCCAATCCCCTCTCTGAGCCTCTATAGTGGCGTCTGTAAAACCAGGACTTCGGACAGATACACACAGAGGTGCCTGGGTCCCAAGTGCCTGTAATTGTTGACATCTTAGTCCCTTGCTAGACAAGAGCCTGTTGAAAATCCAGTGAAAGCTATAGACTTCCCCCACCCCAGGGAAAAGCACAATATCCTTTACAATCCCAAGAGGTCTGAGGACCACCCCAGGCTCATGCCTGGACCCCAGCCTACAAGCCCCTGACCCAGTTCCAAGATACCACCCTCACCACCCTCATGAGTTTTCACATCAAGGACACTGAGGCCCGGAGAAGAGGGCAGAGTGTCCCCAAATCCCCCCAAAAATCAGCATCCAAACTGGGGTGAGAACCAGTTTCCTACCTCCCAGGCACAGTCTATCTTCTGGGCTCTTCCGCCCTCCGCACTCCCTCCTCTCACAAGACGGGTTTCCGGTAAGGGCAGGGATGTGGGGAAGGAGTGACTAGGGTAGGGCACGGCCTGGGACACAGCACCACGGGTCCCCAGACACCATGAGGTAAGCCCTGGGTGGCCACTGCTGAGAAGGGGGGCTGGAAGGGGCCACCTGTCCCCTCCTGTACAGAGTAGGTGGCCCTAAGCTGTTGTCTCAAAAAGCACATTTGCTATCTTTAAAAAAAAAAAAGTGTGGAGGAGGAGGAGGACGATGAAAGGATGCTCAGTCTAGATAAATTCAGAATGATTTGAATACATTACTGTGGTTAAGTTTAGTACATAAAGTACTAGGGATGGCTCTCTGCGCATTTCAATGAAGCCCAAAATAATGAGGCTCTGGCGGGCCGTTGCTGCTTCATCAGAGCGATTCGGTCCTAATAAGTGGGAAGGAGGTGTCCACAGCCTTTTGCCTGTGAATCGCCCTCACGGGATTCAGCCCGGCCTCTGAGGGGATGGAGAACCCTGAATGGGCAGCGGGGAAGGGAGGTTGGACACCACGCAGGTCGCGTCCTGGCTGAGCCAGCAGCCCAGTGATCCAAAGACTAGGCCGTCCAGGAGCCCTGAGGTGGCATGCTGGGACTGCGGGGTCCCAGTAGTGGAAGGGCGGCCTCTGGCTCCTTCTCCCAGCTCTTCCTTCCACCCCCTGCCCCAGACCCAACTGTGCCGCACCCCAGCCCGTGGCCACCCAGTGGCACCAATTAAGGGGCTGAGAAGCCACCAGCAATTTTTCCAAGCCCCATCAGATGGAGGGGCTGAGGAGAGAGGGAAGGATGGAGAAGAGAAGGGAAAGAAAGACAAGACTGGAGCAGGAGCGGTAAGAGACACAGAGAGACCGTCTCCCAGCCATGGCCCCTGAATGGAGAGATCGGGGGTGTGGCTTCCTCCAGCATTGCCAGGACCCAAATGGTCGAAGCTGCCAGAGCTCAAGGAGAAGAGCCTAGCTGCACAGCCACCTAATGAGCCACATGTTCCATATATCACCCCGGCAGCCAAAGTCTGGGACATGAAGACCGGGGATTGCAGCCGTGACTCAGAAAAAGAATATTCAAAAGACTGGTGAGGACTCTTCCTAGAGCCCGGTTCGGACTCCGCACTCTGGAAGCTGGAGGAGACAGAGCCCAGGGAGGTACCCGGCCTGACCCCCAGCCAGGGACAGAGCAAGGTGTCCTGTCCAGTCTGTCCCCAGCCTAGGGAGCTCAAAGCCTCTGCCAGGTGAGCTCAGCAGATGCCATGGGCTTACAAATAAGGGTGAAAGTTACTAGCATCCATATAAAAGGAAACCCACAGACTGTGGGCCAACCACTCACTGAGAAAATAGAGTTAAATCAGTAGAATCAGACTCCTTTTCTGTTCTCTGGATATAACTTGCTCCTGGACTTCTGTGAATAGTTAACTGAAAAGCTGTTGGGGTGGGCATCTGTTGTTTTTGCCTGCCCAGCCGCTTCCCTCCTTTGGCTGGAAATAGCATCCCAATTTTCCCTGAGGACTCTCTCCTCCCCCCTGCTCAATCCGTGTGGTCTTGGGTAGAACTGAAGCTGCCAGCAGCTTCAGGAATATGCGGGTGACCCAGACGGTGACAACAAGGACATCACATTCCACTGGCCACTGTGACTGGCTCCAGGGGGGCGGGGGAGGGGAGTGTAGGACCCACTCAGGGCCAGCCTGACTCAATAATAGGTCATTGTGTATAAAGAGAATCTTTCCACTGGAGCCTCTGAGACAGGAGATAAATGTCTGGGGCTGTTGGCAGCCATCTTGCCACACAAAGGGAGTCCAACCTGCCTGGAAATGGAGTCAAGGGAGAGGAAATCAAACGTAAACATTACTGACAATGTCCTTGCCCCTGGATCCAGCCCTACCTGAAGCTTGGACCCCTGGGATTTTTCAGTTACATGAACCATGATAATCAGTGGTTTGATGGGCCCGTCTGACTTGGGTCTTCCTGGAAGACACTTGGCTAAGGCAAACTATTCACTGATGGACTGATGGACACATAAAGCTTACTGAGAAGTTCCTGGAATGATGAGGTGGAAGTATCGCTTCTCCCAGATAACAAAATGTCTACCGTGTTCCTAAGGTCTCTGGGGGGAAAAAGAAAGCACCTATTGGCCCGGTTATATTTTGGGAGGCACTGTGACTGAAGGATAGATTCTCTGGGAATCTATCAAGCTGTGAAGTATTCACAGTTTTAAAATTACTCATCAAGAGCTGGAGGTTTTTTTCCCCTCTGCTACCTTAGTTACTGATTATTTCCAGATCCATCAGATACACAAGCTCTTGTTTAAAATGCAATCAGCACACCCACACACCCATCTATAGATAGTAAAGAATAGGTACCTGAAGCCCCTGGAACATAATACTATCACGCAGGATGAAATGGATAGCATTACAAATGTACACTCAGCAGGAAAATACTATTTAGCTGGTAATTCAAGCTGAGGATGAATAATCAGTTCATTTTGAATAATGAACCAAGAAAGCACTGCCATCTAGAAAACTTAGGGTCCATTCTGGTGTTTGAAAGCCTGGAGTGGCTGTGTCACTCTGATACAGAAGGTCACTGTCCCTCCCAGAGGACCCAGGCCACAGTCTGCAGTCCACCAAATGGCCAGTTGAAGACCTACCAGGCAGATGTCTCGGGCTCCATTGTCTCTCTGGCTCCAGTGTTTGGGGAGCCCATCCTGAGACCTCCCATCTCTCTGACCACCGGCTCTGCAGACAAACAGACAGTGCACGGTTCTGTGGTCTCCAGGCATGTATCAAAGTCCCATCTGTTGGCTTCTTCTGCTCTGAGCATTGGGTCCCATCACTGGACTGCTCTTGCCCCGGAGCTACAAGATCCTGGGAGGGAGGAATTCTTCCAGCTTCTCTTGACGAGGCTCCAGAAAATGCTTGGGTGACTTATGGACAGTGTGCTCCCCGGACTTGGGACCGACTACTTGACGCATATCCCAGAGGAGCTTTGGTACAAGAAGCCATCAATACAAGAATTCTCATAGAACCCTGTCATTGTGGATTTTCACCTATTTTGAAGAAAGTTGCTCCCTTTGTAGCAGCGAAAGGGATCTGGTGCACGCAGCCTACATTTAACCTCTGTTTGGGACATGGAGATGAATGTACTCTCCTTCCCTGCGAGCTGAGTCCCCGGCCTTTTCAGACGTGGTGTCCAATCTCTTGAGCCAGAAGCCACAGACCTCATCTGGAACCGACACCTGCCAGGCCATGGGGTCTAAAAACTCTGCACATTCTGTGCCGAAGCCATGCCCACCTCAAGCCAGATTCTTAGCCTCCACGGAAAGCTCTGGAACTTTATTCTCCTGAAACACTGACCTAATCCTTGCATTGAGACTGCTATTTACATTAAAATTGGTCACATAATGAAAAAAAAAGTAGCTCATTAATATGCTAAGAAGTGCTAATTTGAACATTGCCAAAAAGCAATTGCAAATTCCATTTTGCAACTTGCAAATGTGATGCAGTGCAAATTAAGGCTGATGGGCCCATCTTCAGACATTCAACCTTCTGGACCTTCCCCGGCCTCAGCTGTATTCATTGACTCCAAGACCCCAGGGGTGACCTCTCCTTCTTTGGGGAAGGAAGAACATACCTTAAGCAGTGGGAACGTGCCACTGTAAGCCATTTCTACCTTGACATCAGGTGGGCTTAGCATGGACAACACAAGGGAGTTTGCTGAATGACCCACAGCCGAGGAACAGGAATAATGGAATTCCTTCAGTAGAAGGAGACCATATCAGATCCACAGTCTGTAGCCAAGACAACCCACCCGAGCCCCCAGCCTCAAGCCCCTCTTCCAACAAGTCCCCTATGATGCCCTGTTGACCCAAGTTGGCTTGAGAACAGCCTGCAATGCCCTGGAGGAGAGACCGTGGGCGTCAGAGCCCAGTTGGCAAGGGCTAACCACCCCTCCCCCAAGGGGGTCACTAAGGACAGCTCCATTGGGGAATAATAAAGCCTAACGGGGCTGTGACACACTCAGCATCCCTTCTATCTTTCTACCATCCTCACCCCGCCACCGTCTGCCCAGACAGCGGGGTCAGCACTCATGTGCAGTTAGGTCTCAAAGTCAGCATCACACATAGGAATTTGGGGTGAGGTCAAAAATATCCTTGAAGGTCCCTAAGTCAGGCCCAGCATTGGAGACTACCCTACCTTCTCCTGGTAAGTGCCGCACAGCCAGCTTTTCTGCCATCTTTGGTGGATACTCTTTCTTCAGTTGAACGCCAGCTGAAGCGGTTGACTGGCTCTGGAGGCCATACTGTATTTTTTTTAATGCGTACCTTTAAACATAGAACAATCCGTTAAACACAGCAAGACATCCCAACTCCAGAAGGCACCGGTCAGAGGCCCCAGTACACATTGCCAAGGCTTACCAGCTGCAGGTAAAGCAGGGGTGGAAGCTCTCCGCCAGATCTTCCCCCTACACCACCCCCACATGCCAGGCTATTTCCCTGGAAGATGAATGCCCTCACCTGGCATCCACCTTCATGACAGGAGCATCTTACTCCTGACCACATCCCCAGCCAGGTGCCCCTTCCTTCCTCTCTGCCTCGCTCTCTTCTCAAAAGGTGCTCACAAAACAGAAGGACAAAGTAAATGGATGAAGGATCTGGGTAACAGAAGAGTAGGGAAGTCAGTGCTAGAGCCAGAAATGAGGTTAACACATAGTCACACAGACCTGCACTGTCCACAGGGAGATGCAAAATGTGGCTCTGAGCTTCCCGTGGGGCCAGAGCAAAGAGGGGAACAAAAGCCATCAAGGAGACCTTTGTCCATAAAAACCAACGAGGCCATGGACCTGCTTTTTCTACAACAGAGGCCTGAGAGACATGGCTCTCGTGGGTCCTCCCACCAAGGGAACAGGCGAAGTGCACAGTGCCCTCGCCATGGAACTACAGCAGGTTTTAAATTATGTATTTGGCAGGTCACTTCCTGAAACGTCACTCCATAGAAGCCCACAGATAATTTGAAAAGGCAATTTTACCAGGCAGTTCCCTGGCCCCGAGCCAGAGCTGGGAGTGTACTCGGCTCTCAGAGAGCTCGTCTGCTGGGATCTTCTCCGAGATGCAGCGGAAAGGAAGAGAACACAGGAGCATGCCACATGCGCCTCACCATGGCCTCCTGGCCCCCTGCCTCTCCAGCAGGACGGTGCCGGGGTGCCTGATCTTACCCCTCATGCCAGCCTCCTGCCACTCCCAAGATAGCCCACACTCCGTCCCCAGGGGACTACCCGCCCAGGCTTCCTCTCAAACGTCCTATGCCCAGGAGGCTTTCTGTGACTCATCTGTCTAAGGTTGGGAGTTCCTTCACAGTGTTAATTATAATCCAAAATCACTTCTTTCTCATCATCCCAACTGGAATGTAAACCCCACGCGAGCAAGAATTTCCACGTGCTCAAGTTAAATTCCAACCACTAAGAATTTTGCCTGGTGCAGGGTAGATATTTAAATTTTTTTAATGTTTATTTTTGAGAGAGAGGCAGAGACAGAGTGTAAGCAGAGGAGGGGCAGAGAGAGACGGAGACACAGAATCCGAAGCAGCCTCCAGGCTCTGAGCTGTCAGCACAGAACCCAATGCGGGGCTCGAACTCAGGAACCGTCAGATCATGACCTGAGCTGAAGTCAGATGCTTAACCGACTGAGCCACCCAGGTGCCCCCGATATTTCATAAATATTTGTGGAATTCATGAACTGGCATAACAAACCACATTCTATGTGCCAAGCGCTTCTAAGTCCTGCTTGGAAATAACTCGTTTTAACCCTCAGAGCAGCCATCATATATAAGTTTTATCCCTACTCCATTTCACAGATGAGAAAACTGAGGCACAGAGAGGCTAAGTCATTTGCCTTTGATCACGCAGCTAGTGAGTGGTAGGACAGGGAGGTCTGGCCACAGGGTCAGAATCTCTGACCCCACGGCTGGTGAGGGAAGGGGCAGGTTGCCCAGTGAGTGAATGGCAAGCAAGATTTCAGCCTCTTTCCCGGAGCCCGGAGATCTTCCACACGCATCCCCCTCTCACGCAGTTGCCGAGCACAGTGTCCGATTCAGGAGATCAGCAGCCTAATCCATTTAAATTCTTCTTTCTTTTAACGTTGTTGATTTTAGCTGAAATGCAAAGTGCAGCACACAAGGAGCCCCCACGGCCTCCACTGGAGAGTCTAGGATTAGTTCATTAATGGGTTCGGCTGCTGCCCATGCAGCAGCATAACATTAGAAGCTCACTGCTTCCAACCACGCACCACTTAGAACCTCGCATTTGCAAATCAGCTCAAGATGCACATCTCCGTGAGCGGCCGGTGTTAAAGGAATGCATTTTTCATTTATTCTATTAGTAATCGCTATTATTGAATAGGATCGGTGTGGAGACAATGCAAAAGGTAGCTTTTCTTATTTGTTTTCTAGGGCAGCCGGCACACCCCATGCCCACCAGCGTTATTTTGTGTGGAGCTGCTGTCTGCTGGTGTCTCCAACAAGGATACCCCCAGGAAGCAGCTTAGGACCATGCAACCCCAACACACCTGGCCCCGCCGGGCCACTCGCAGCCCTGTCCACAGCCCATGCTCATGCCCACGTCCAGAGCGAGGATGGTGGAAATTGTGTGCAGTCCTGGTAGAAAGCATGAAAACAGAAAGCAGATTCTGGGGAAGGAGCTCCGCATCCGACAGGGGACGCCCCGCGGGAAGCCTGCAAAGCCTTCTACTCGTCCCTGAGCCACAGGCTGTGGGGCGAATGTGCTGTCTGTCATTGAACGACCTCTCCAGAGTCAAGTCTAAGACTCTGCCACCGACCCAGCAGAGCACGCCTGCCATTTTGCACATCAGCTCTGTCCTCACCAGACCCGTTTCTCTTCAGCGCCCTTCTGAGTGTTTGCATGCCTTTTTTGCCTCCTGGCTTCTGCTTCTCCTGCGTTCCTGCTTCCTTGTGACCTCCCATGGGCCCCACCCGCCTGTGTGGCTTCTTCGCTGCTTTTGGTTTCAGTGTGGTTTCCCCACACTAAGAAACAGCAATGTCCGGGAATGTATCCACATATACCAAGGAGCCACCCTTCTCCCACTTTAATTCCCCTTCCTCCTTTCTCTTCCACTTGTTCAAGGAGGTATCCAGGAGACATCCAGGCAGCCTGGAAGCCCAGGGAAGCCAGCATGGTCCATTTTTCCTAAGCAAATTTGACTTTATCAGGCATGTAGGAAAGCAGAGCTAAAAATCAAACTATTCTGCAAAGGCCCTCCCTGAATGAACATGTTGTTTGCGACAAATGGCCTGACCCACTTCACCTACTGGGGGCAGCTACCTGTCTAGGGGGAAGATAGAAAACGCAGCTGCAAGAAAATAGCTTGGCTCCAAGAAAGACCAGCTCATCTCGATGAAGGAAGCCCAGGTTTTGTACCTTTATCTTGGTCACTGTTATGTAGCGCACCGGGTTTCTCGGTTTATACATCAGTCTCATGACCTTGACTAATGGGAGTCTGTACCCAAAGGATAGATGCCCTTTCAGAATCTGAATAAAATCTAGTTTCTGGATTTGGGGGCTTGAACATCAAACCTGCAATAAGGTTTCCAGAGATCCTGCCTTTGGTAAGTGCCCCTCTGCCTCCCCACCAGGCCCTAGTAAAATTCCTCCTGAAGAGGAGAAAGCAGGCAAGAGTGCAGATCAGCCACAACCTAGGACAGTGATTCTCAACCTTGGCTGCCCAGTGGCATCAGCTAAACCTTATCCCAGAGATTCTGCTATAAAAATGGTCCAGGGTACCCCTCAGGCTTTGGGGTTTTCCAGAGCTCCCCAGAGGGTTCTGCTGTGCCCTGTGAACCCTGACTAGCGCTTGGAAGCCCTTAGCTCACACATATCTGCAGAGATCTCCGGGCTGACAAGGACCAGAGGGCAGAGAGGAGGAGTCAGCCACTAGAGGCCTGAGTTTCTAGAGACAAGAGAACTTCCGCCAGGGGATCCCTCCACTTGATCCTTCTCTGCTTCTTTTCTGAGTTCTCCTCCTAATCGGGCATCCGTGTCAGCCACCAACAGTCACTGCTTGCCCTGGCTCAAGTTCGCAACTGCCTTTGGATGCCGGTCAGAGCCTGTGATTAGAATTCACCATGACTCCAATACCATGGGGCCTACGCACAGCCCAGGACTCTGGCGACATCGGCGTTAGCCCAGTGATTTAAAACCTCAGTGGACAGATTCGCCACACCTAACGTTCATCTCCTGGGGGCTGCCCCTCTGATGTCCACCGAGCAAGATCTGAATTATGGCCTCGGATGGGAGGCTGAGAAGTGGCGGGAGGAAGTCGCAATTATGCACAGACCTGGCTTAGCAATTTGAAGGGAAGCTAAATCTGTCTCCCCTTTGTCCTTCAAGTATCCTTCTGGAAGCCCACCCCAGCGGAGCAGCAGCCTGCAGTGTCTGAAGCAATGCAAGGGGGTGGCGAGCTTCCCCAAGCACCCCTCTCAGAAAGCCAGAATGGAGACAGTATAATTAGTCTTCCCTTTCACAAGTAATAAATACACTCAAATTAAAAATACATTTGTACCACTCATTTTACCCCTGCATATATCATAACATGTAAATACACATTCCACTTGTCTTTCGCTAATCATTTACTTTATATTCTCATGTTGGTCAAAGGGGTAAATAACCATCTTCCTGAGGATCTCAATGTCATTAATATTCTTTAAAATTTATAGGTTCTCACTTAAGATTGAATGAGGGCCATTGCCTTTGGCAGTGGAAACCATTGGAAAATTTGTGAATTATATGCCTGGTTGGCTTCTATTTGCCAAGCTAAATATTTAAGAAAGCCCTTCTGTCAGAAACACTCAAAAGTTTTTAGTTAGCTTAACAATTCGGTAAGAAGAACTGTGGAAATAAAACCAAATTTGGAGACTTCAGGTTGTGACTCAGCTGAGCATAAAACTGTTCTTTGACTTGGGCCATCAGCACCTATTTGGGTTTTAGTTGCCTCAGTGGACTCCCTTACTTGCCCTGCTTACCTCGAGGCAGCATGAGGATCATCGGCAGGTGCACCGCTGGGTGAGAGAGGCTGCCTGGGGGTGGGGAGCACAACAGGAAACAGAATCATCCCAGAAGAATGTGGGCTCAGTCAAGGGAGCAAATCTGTGTGCCAAGGGACAGTGGGACACCCAGAAGGACCAGGGAGGAAACAGTTTTCCTAGAGCCAGTGCACACAGGAGCCTCAGAGGAAGGACCCACTGATAAGAGGTCAGGTGGGGTGCCCCGAGGAAGGGGGTACTAAGCATGCCCACCTCATTCTTTCTCCCGCCTCTGATTTCCTTCTGGGGCTCCCAATGGCCGAGTCCTGTTAGAACCAGTCTTGCTGGCAGCCCACGCAGACAGCTTCCGGAGGCATAGGGAAGGGCCGAGAAGGCTGGAAATGGAGAGGGCTGGGCGCATAAGCAGCACAGAGGGTCTCATGCAGGGTCAAAGTCTCCATTCAGCCCAAAGTATGAAAAATGCGGTACTTCTCTGAAAAGAGTTTCCCAAATGCCTCCAAATTCAGCTCCCCTCAACTAACAAAGCCCCTGACCCTGAGTATAAAGGAACATGCAGTTCTAGTCAGAGCGTTGATTAATAAACCGCACCTTAAGAAAGTTCAATATCCAAGAAAGCAAAAGTCAATGTTAGATTCAAGAAAACTCATCTGCTTCCAAAGGGTTCTGCAAGTACTTGGCACAAGGATCCATCCCTGGGCTCTTTCAGCCGCAGGACTCACCCCTCCGCCCTGAGGTCAGAGGCCAGCAGATCTGCAGGGAGGGAGAGTGCTTGCCCCCAGTTCAGTCCCCACCACGGCTGGCTCCCTGGCCCTCAGTGCCACCCGTTCGGTCTTTGACCTCACAGTGTCAATGAAGAAACGTGACATCTGGGGCAGTGTTTGCAAGGCCACACCAACCAGGTGCACCCAAATGCTTGCTTAGTCCTGGGAGGACCCAGGAAATGCCAGTCATGTCCTAGAATATCATTTTTAGAACATCCTGACCTGGAAACTGGGTGCGTTTCAGAGGCTTAATCCAGTCCACACCTCAGTTTGACAGATAAGGAAATTGAGAATCAAAGAGCCTTACTCAGCCTGACTTACTCAAGACCCCAGAGCCAGTCAGAGATGGAAGAACTGAAGCTTCCCAGCTCCTAGTCCAGTGCTCCTTACCTCCCTGAGCAAGGTCCATGTGAAAAAACACAGGGCCAAGGTCTCTGCCACGCTGTGAAGGAGCCGAGAGTACAGGCTGAGAGTACAGGTTTGAATGCCGGGACTCAAACCCTTGCTCCACCGGCTGGGCCAGACGGTTCATCTTTGCAAGCCTCCATGTCTTCATCTGTAAAATGGGTATGAAAAAAACTTCCCTGCTTCAGAGGGCCATTAGGAGGATGAAATAGAGCATGGAAAGTGCTTGACACAGTAAGCAAGAAGACACCTTCCATTTTTGCCAGGTCATCAGAATATCCAGATTAATGATAATGGCATTTTCTCAGCGACGTCGCACATCCATCGCTCACTGGGGCTTGGGATCCAACTTGATTAGAGAACTAGTGAGTCAGCTGAGAGCAGAGCTCCTTCCATCATCTTGTGAAGAGTGGAAATGCATCCTGGCACTGCCCGGGGACACGGCGACCCACACCTGCAGGGTCAGGGAGCAGGCAAGAATGGGCTGTTTTAGCAACCTGACTGGCCTTGGGCGAGGCTGGGAAGCAGTACGTCCACACGACCCCGGGCAGCCTGGAGGCTGAAATGGGGCCACGCTGACTTTAAATACCAAAACTACAATGATCTGTAGCTCCCACTGCCTTGATTCTGGATCCTAGCTTCCCCCCCACCCCCAACACCCTGCCCTCAGCAGGGCACCCCCCAGCTATTCCTAGAAGTCTTCAATGGGAGCTTTGTTCAAACACACATCACTCCATCAACCTGCTGCACACACCACACAGCACTTCCCCCCACCCCCCAACTATGTTCTGTCTTTGGCTCCCCTAGTGGGTGTGTTTCCATGGTAACTGCCTGGTGCCCTCTCCCCAGTCCTTCAGGGGGCGCCAAAGCAGAGCCTGTCACAGTATTGGGGGGGGGTGTCTCAGCCACTCCCTCTCACCCAGACACTTGGGACTCTCCTTGCCACTCCCTATCCTTCAACAACCTTCCCTATCATCCCCACCTGTCCCACCCTGCCCCAAATGGGCCCCCTTCGGGGTCTTCCACTATCCACCTGCACTTTGGGATCCAGCCCTATACTCAAGAGTAGAACAGACCCAGGCTCCTGGAGTCGATGAATCATTATGGAATACGGCGCCCTGACATCCATGGAGGCTGTGGCTTGGGAGTCCCACTGGCCAGAGGAGGTGGAATTAACAAATTAAACAAAAAGAATAAAATTGCTATTGCTTCTGGATGAAATATCCTGATAATCACAAGAAAGGAGAGCCTGCAACCATAATCGTAATCAGCTGTGGTCTTTGCCTGTGTAGACCTGGCCCAAGGCTTAAATGTAAGCCCATGGTGACTCTAAAAGCTACATGAATAGTTCATTTCCCAACGAAACTGCCATACAGGGAGACAAATAATTTAAGTAGGGACAATGTTTCACCAGTATGCACATATTAAAAGTTTGAAATCACAACCCAGGGAAAGCCAGAGAGAGAAACAAGGAAAAACAAACTTTTGTTTCATTTCTTCTAGCTGGCGAGATCATTTCATTCTGAAGCTGTCTGCAGTCCCTGCACCCCCACCCCCGCCGGAGCCCACTGCTCCCTCCCATCAAGGGAGTCGGCAGGGGGGGGCGGGGGTTGCTACTGTCACAGATGAAGTTTCCAGGTGGCCATCCCTCTCAGAGGGGCAGAGGGGGAAATTTAGAGGGAGAAAGACCCAGGAATGAATTCGCAACCCCAAAAGGTTCCCTACGGCGGGGGGTGTGCTTAGCCCCCAGAAAAGCAATGAAATGCTCATTGGCATCAGATTGATGAGAGTGGTGTCTCATTTCTAAGCCCGGGGAGCCCTTCCACACCGTCATGAGACATTATATTTTCTGAGCATTTTGCCACACCATCCCCCCCAGGATCAATGTATGGGTTATAGATTATTGATCACCAAGGACCCAGACCACAGCCTCTCTCTCAGTGTCAGAATGAGAGTTATTGTTCCCCTCCCAGGCTCTTAACCATGAGTCATCATACATCTTCAGCCACAGAGCAATTACTCATAGTCAAGTTATCCTACCCGAGCTTATCAAGAATTTAAACTGAGAAATATGTATATTGCAGCATCCTAGATGCATGAAAAAAGTCAGAAAAACGCTATTGGGCCAAGAGCAAACTCGGAACCATTGGCTTCTGATCCTCTCTCACTAATATGTGGCGGTCTCGGTGAGCCTAATATCTCCACTCCGTGAACCTGCCAGCAGGTAGGAGTTACCACGTTATTGTGGTCTGTTTCCGAGGACAAATACAGCCTGCTGCTACCCCAGTGTTCTGCAGAGCATGCCACACTATAGACAGAAGTGTTTCAAGTCAACACAATATGAAAAAATTCAAAATAAAATGAAAAGTGTCTGAAAACAAACCAACATAAATATACAGCAGTCCTGTTAATTATGATTATTTATGATCATAAGAACTGGCATCATTACTGTGCTTTCCTTTCCAAAATCTCACAAACTTGTTACTATACGGCAGTTTCAGAGTTCTATAGGCTTAAAAAGGTGGCGTGCCGGAGGCAAAAGTCATTTTGGGCAGAGATCGCATGTGTCCCGGGTGCGAGGGGCTGCTTGCACGCGTGCGTGTGCGTGTGATGCTGATGCACACTAAAGCCCACTCAGACCTTCCACCATCTCCCAGCAATAAACCGCTGGAAATGCATTGCAGACGTCTCTGATAAGCACCGCCAGTCTATTAAACAGAGTGTTCCAGTCGCCTGCAAGGGGCCTGAAGAATGATCTAGAAATCTACCCCCTTGGGGGAAACGGCGTTATGGAACGCCACCGATACCGCTGAATATTTCATCAGGGATGACAGGACTTTTCTCTGCCCGGTGCCCCCCACCCCTCCTGCATCGCCCTGCCTGCCACGTCCCCTGCCCCCGCTTCCCGATTCTTTCTCCACTCACTTGACAACTAGTCACGGCCACATCACTGCCGTCCCGCTGTCCTTGCAAGCTGACCTCTGTAGTGCGCGGTGCCCAGTGGTCATGCTGTCCTCGTCTCTCGCCAACCACATCTGACAGGAGACGAGGCCATCACGGCAGCGGCTCCTGGCACCTGAGGCGTCCTGGGACTACACAGGTAAACCAGGGGAGGCCGTGTTGTCTCCACACTAACAACAGAAGGGAAGACATGACATCTCCAGCCAGGAGCCCACGTCCGAATATTCAAAAGCTTCATCATGCGGGTGATGAAGGCGGCCCCTCAGCCCTCCAGGAGGCAGGACGAGCACCTGGCCCTGTCCTCCATCGGGAAGAAGAAAAGCACAGGTGGAGCGCGGTGTGACGGTGACCCGGGGCAGGGTGAGGGGGTGCCGTCCCCACCGCCTTCTGGGCCCCCCTCCCCAGGCAGGCTCCTGACCCCAAAGACACATTGCGGTCACATGTACGGAAGAGAGGCCACACCTGCCCACCGGCAATACCCCAGGGGACCAGAAAAGCTTTATTTGTCCAGAAGGGAGATAGTTCCTTTAAAAATGACATCATGGTTTCAAGTTGCTGTCTTCTCTTTTTGGTGAAGTGTCGGAGTAGAACAAAACATGAAGGATTTTGACGGAAATAAATGCTTTCATAGAAAACAGAGCCTTAGAGAGTATTCACAGACTTGAGAAACGTCATACTATTTTAAGCAGGTGACAGTAATGTCATTGTCTGAGGGGTTAGGGTACTTTCTGTAGACTTACCAGAGGAAAGAGTAAGTTTTCTTCGAATAGAGAAAGTAAAACAACACACTTCCCAGCTCCACGGATCACGCAAAGATCGCAATGACACATCTCCCTGCGTCTGGCCTTTGATGAAACGACCCAGCGCTATTAGGGAGGGAGCATTTGCTAGCTCCAAGCAGAAAACCAGATAAAGTACAAACACGCTGTTCAACTCACTCGGGTTTTTCCAACTTTCATTATACCGCCCACATCAACACGACTGCGATTTGTTTGTTCAAAAGCCTATCCTCACGTCCCCTGTAGTTATCGTGGATGGAGCAGGTCTGAGGCAAACCCAGACAGCGCATTTTCTCTAACCTTCAGCTTAAAGCTTACCCCAGGCCACCCCCTCCTTTTCTGCTTCCGTCTTACTGAATAGTCAATAAAAATAGAAAGTATCTGGATGCAGCCTCCCAGAACTACAGGCGCTGACGGAAATCTTTCCTCTTTATACGTGCGCGGCACTAAGATACACAGCAAGGAGTCTTGCAGAAATCTTGCTGGAAGACCTCACCTGGACGCACCTGTGCACCAAGGTGCCAGCTTCCTCGCGTCGTTCTGGCGCTGCTGGAGAATGGCCCGTGGTTGTGGGTGCTGTCCCCTGGCAACCCCAGTTCTCTCCAGTCCTCACCAGCCACCCTCCTGCCCCAGGAGCTGGAGTCAATGGAGAGGCCAGCTTCCCAGGCCGTGGGGAGATGTCCCTGTTCACCTGTGTCCACCTCCAGCCTTCCCTGCACAGGGGCAGCTGGCCTCATGAGGAGGAAGCACCCATCCTCTCCCAGAGCTCTGCATCAGGGCCTGGAGCCGGGGCAGCAGCGGGAAGAGACAAGAGATGTGGCTTACGGGGCTCCTCATCCCTCTGAGCTCAGGAGAAGCCCCGGGAGATGACAGGGACAGGTGGCCAGCAGCCCAAGGGCACTCCTCTGCCTGTGAAATTGCTGCCTTCTCATTAGATGCTGACGTTCCCAGGGCAGAACCAAGCGTGAATGCCCTGAGGACAAAGCACCCACCACCATCCCCCAAGGTGAGCCCCAGTGGCTACCCTTCTTGGCTGCAGTCAGCTCCCCAGAACCCATGCCCACCCTGGCTGGCTCAGCCTCCCTTTGGCTGGTAGACCTGAAGTCCCTTATGGGGCCATAGCTGAACTGGAGGCCCCTGGGAATTCCCTGGAATGCAGAAGAGCACCCGACCCTTGCTCAGTGCCTGTTGCCCAGGGTGTCCCTCCAGCATTGGGGTGAACCTCTATTTCTTCCCTCGACCACCAGGTGATGGGGCTGACTTGCCTACAGGAAACCTATAAACCGTGAATGTTTATAACCACAAGGATCTCACTCCAAGAGCCAAGGGGCTGGTTCTGAGGGGCAGGCGGACTGAGGCCCTCCGGAAAGCTCACTGTGGGGCAACACTCACCAAGTGGGTGGAAAATGGGTGAAACCAGTGGAATCATCCCCTATTTGATTGTTTCTCTTTCTTTTCTTTTCTGTTTTGCTCATTTGTTTGGATGGTTGGAGTGTAAAGAGTCAGTAGGGCATGAGTTACAGCCATTTGCACTTCACAAAGCCCCGACCTCACTCCCGCAAGCCCCGCGAAGTGCATCCACAGGTGAGAGAAATGCATCTGGGAAAGGCTGACCTCAGCGCTATTGACATTTGGCCCAGATCATTCTTCAGTGTGGGGAGCGGTTCTGTGTCTGTGCATCGTGCTGTTTCTCTGGCCTCTGATTCCCAGCAGACCCAGTTCCCAACTGTGAGGACCAAAAATATCTCCAGACAATGTGAACCATGGGCGGGGGTTGCCTAAATGACCCCATTTGAGAACACGACCTCAAACGATTTGCTAAAGTTCACATGCGTAGGCAGACTTTGAACCCCAGACTGCTGGCCCTGAGCCTCCCCCACAGGAGGACAGGGCAGGGCTTAGCCCGCTGGCACACACTCACCCCTACACCACCCCCCATGCCGCCTCCTCCACCGGGTTCCACCTCACTGACGCTTGAAGTTCTGCATGACTCTGCAACCACCAAGTGCAGAGACAGTATTTTCCTCCGAAGGAAGCGCACCTCCCAACAACAGTGAAGGAATGACACAAAGATTTCGATGACCCATCTGGTGTCTTTAAAGCTAGGCCCCCAAATTTCAGTGTGTCACAGAAGGTGTGGCCTCGGTGATAACAGGGCTTCCCAGAACAACATCATCTCCCGGTGGAACTGAGTTGTGGCTTTGCACCCGCACGGTGCTGAAGGCACAGTCTGCCTCACAGCCAGGCGATAGTGCTGGGAGAGGAATACTCCTCAGGGCTGAAGTCCAGGGAACACAGTCACGATGCACAGCCTGGGTCCCGGGGCCGCGGGAAGACAGACCTGAGCCCCACAGCATAAAATCTAGAGCGGGATGGGGGAGGAGGGGTGGGATTGAGCTGTAAAGGAAAATCCAAACACAAGCCAGGACTTCAGCCCCGAATCTCTTGCCGGGGCTTTAAGAGCAGCCCCGACCCCACCCCCGGCCAGCCAGCCAGATGCCCAGATCAAGCACCGAGCTGCAGAGAGGGCAGCCCATTGCCCTGGGTTCCCCAGAGAACACTCTGCCTTCCATGGGATTTCCCCCCGTGCGTGGCTGTGAGCTAGATTTCCACCCTGGTTATTCGGAGCATCCTCCTGGTGCATGGTCCAGTGTCAGCAGAGGTTCCAATCAGAAGTTTGAGACAGATGTTAGAAGCAGAGTACCTCTGAGGCTTGTGCTAGGAGAGAACTCCCCCACCCCCCACCGCCTCCTGGGCCTGCCCAGGCCTCCCTGAGCAGGAGACATTTGGACAGAGATACCAATGATAAGGAGCAGCCTACTTCCTCCAGGCGGGGACACAGCAAGTGCAAGAGCCCTGAGGCAGGACCGAGAGTTGTGTGCTCGAAGCACAGAAGGAAGATCCTGTGGCTGGAGCGCAGTAAGGGCAAGGGCAGGATCACAGAAAGGGGCAAACTGGACCACCTGCAGCCTTGTAGGCCACGTCAGCAGATGATGTTTTATTTTTTTTAGTTTTATTTATTTCTAGGAGAGAGAGAGAGAGAGACAGCGTGAGCAGGGGAGGGTCAGAGAAACAGGGAGACACAGACTCTGAAACAGGCTCCAGGCTCTGAGCTGGCAGTCAGCACAGAGCCCGACGCGGGGCTCGAACCCACGAACCGCGAGATCATGCCCTAAGCGAAAGTCGGACGCTTAACCGACTAAGCCACCCAGGTGCCCCTCTTTTCACATTTTAAACAAAATTCATCAAGCCGGAGTTCCAAAGTCCCAAAAGCTCTTGGTGATACCAATGAGCCTGCTTTTGGGGGACAAGGTGGCATAGATCAGCTCCTGCCCAGTGACACCGTCAGCTGAGCAGTCACAGGCATCTGTCACTTAACAGACAGGCCGCCTGCATCCACCATGCCCACGATTCTGTCTTCACTGAGAGCAAACGGGAGCCTCCATCTATGCAGAAAGACTCTCTGATTTTATGCTGATCGTTAACTAAGAATATCTCTCTCCAGAGATTTATTACATTAATGAGCTCTGAAATCACTCATAGCAATTAACTATATTGTTTTTAAACTCTCCAGAAATCATCAAAACATGTTGGTTGTTTTTTAGGGAAACATAAATAAGGGGTACAGCTGACACCCAGACAAACCCAGCCAATGGCTCTCTCTCCGGGCTTTTGGCTCTGGGAGATTCTGGCCCCCGGTTTCCAAAGTAGATGTGTGCCTCCCCGGCGGAGAGAGGCTTCCCACCCCATAGATATGCCGCTTTCTTTGCAGAGAGAGGACCAGACTCTCAGGTCAGGACTGAGTGTCCCCACTTTTCCTGAATCCCCCCCAAAGCAAACCTTCATGACTTACTGCTCCCCAGATGCCCTCCCCCCCCACAGCCTAAACCCGTTAATGCAGCCACCGTGGATATTCAGATGGGGGCCCTGAATCACACACACGGCTCACCCTGCCTTGACGAGTCGCTATCATTTCCCTCACCTTCACAAGCCACTTCCAAGGTCACATGGAAAAGGGCAGGTGCCCTCAGGTACCAAGTTGCCTGTATTTGAACACAGGCCATGGCCCTCACTAGTCACACAGGTGCACTCGAACAATTCCATGTACAGCAGAGAATTTGGGTCCCCGAAATACATCCGAACTCCTTGTAAATCTATTTCAGTGATATGCCCACATTCTCTCACTTGGTTTTACAACTGGGGGACTGGAATTATTATTCCCCGTTTTACAAAGAAGGAGCCTGAGACACACAGGGGCCGGAGGGGAGCAGTTGGCCCAAGTCAGCTGCAGGAAAGGGTTCTGTGTCTCTCAGGATCCTTGGTCCACACAGCGAGGCTGCCCCTGCATGGGCCATGACATGAGCTTCCAGTCAGGTTCAGGTTCAGCCAGGCAGTCCTGTAAAAGGTCAGAGGGAAGAGGAGAGAGGGGTGGGGACGGTCGCTGCTGGCTGGTGACCCCTTCCACACAGCCTGTCTTCCAGCTCCAAGATGCTCTGTCCCCCACCCAATACTCAGCTCTCGGGTTCCCCTCCCCCACCCTACACCCATGGACTCCTAAAGCCCCCCCTGCCTCTTTGTAAATGCTCCTGTCATTAAACTCCCCTCCATTTGACCCTTTGGGAGTATCATCCGCTTCCCGCTGGGCCCCAAACTCCTGAGTCTGTACTGTATGTGCTATTCAACACTGCTCGTGTCCTGAGCCCCAGAAAACAAGATTTTTGATGGGGGAAGATGGGAGACAAAACCATTTGTGCATTTTTCATCTATGAGGCATATAGGAAGACTAGAAGGGCCTTAACATTCTAAGCCCTTTGGCTAGGCTTCATTCAGCTTGCTGATGGATGG
This sequence comes from Proteles cristata cristata, assembly GCA_017311185.1. Lineage (NCBI taxonomy): Eukaryota > Metazoa > Chordata > Mammalia > Carnivora > Hyaenidae > Proteles > Proteles cristata. Next base: position 1,356,048 of record JAESUZ010000174.1, on the reverse strand, counting down.
TTGGGAGCAGCAGAGGAACCTGTCATGACCCCCAACACAGACTTTGGTGGCCCATGGACACCCGTGGAGCCTTGGCTATTTAAATCCAGTCAGAGACAGTGCGTTCAGCTCTGCTGTGGGCTGCGTGACCTAGGGAGAGTGTTGACTGTGTTCAGAGGGTAAAGGAGACCCAAACCCCAGAGCTGAGGAGTAGCCCCCCAGCAAGCCCTTCCAGGGCCCCGGATGCAAGAACCCCAACTGACTCTTCAGCAGGGCCTCCAAGTCCCCAACTGAGTGTGGCCCTGGTCACTCCAGGCCCAGGATGGCTGGTGAGAACTGGGCTTGGTGGGAGAGAAGCCTATTCCTCCTGCCCCCTTGCAGACCCCTGTGTGCTCTGGGGAGAAGGCCCTGTCCTAGAGCTCCTGAGGAGGGCGGCGTCCTGAGTGAGGTCCCCAGGGTCACAGGACGGGAGAAATGGGTTAGGAGCAACACCATGCAATTTCCTTATATCTTTGTTTCTCTCACAATCACCCCCTGGCCCCAAACCCACCCACCTTTGAGTGGACGTAAAATCTGGGCACCCTTAAGGGTCCAGATCAAACCCCTTTCCTCCATAGAGCTGAGCCATGGGATCTTGGCTGGGTCCACTCCAACATGCTATGATGCCCCGTGCCACACCATCCACCCAGCAGAAGCTCCAGGAAGGACGAGCCTAAGGCTTCACACTCTCGCGTATCCCCATCCCCACTCCCAATGCTTGCAGGCCTGGACACAGCCCAAACTCTAGAAACACTCACTGGCAGTTCCAAATAGCAGTCAAAACAAAGAAAATTGCTGGCTATTGGGGCCAGAGGGACAGCAAAGACCATCTGGGCCATTTTACAGATGGGAAAACGGACGCACAGGACGAACCTAGATGCAAAGCCAGCGAGTCCAACCCCCCAGTTCAGGGCTCCCGCCTTGTTGAAGAACCCATGCAGCCGGCTTGCAGGCACTTGCATTCCTCAGCTGCCCAGAGCCCTGTTTGGACCAGGCAGGCATAGCCACCTGAGGAGGGTCCAGATCACCTGCACTGTTATTGTTCAGGAAAGGCACTCTTTAGTCCCACATGCACGGTGGCACCGGGACTTTTTAAAAATTAATGGTGGATGTTGCCAGTATTATTGCCTCAAGGATTAGAACCCAGGGCCAGTTGCAGGTCAGAGCGCATGCCATTTGACCACATCGGCAAGGCATTGAGTATAAATGATGGTTCACTTTTAAAAGTGTCTGTTAAAAATTAAAATTTTCTAGGAATTTAATGCCAAACATGTAGATTTCACCCCCTTTCACTCTGCCAAGCCGCAGGCCAATAAAGTGTAGTGGTTTTAATATCCCTGCATATTAACCATGGAATAAAGCAATCACATAAAAGTAACACTGAATTGCCCCAAAGAAACAAAATGGGGCAATGCACATTGGCAAAGTGAGTCCTGAGGGCAGGGGCTCTGGTTGCTACAGGGTGCCCCTGGGTCTCAGACTTGGGGAGAGACATCTGGGGGGCTGTTGAGAGAGGGTCATTTTTTCCAGTTTTCAAAATGAGACTTTCACTTTCGGAATCTTGCAAAAGTCAGCTCCATCAAGGAGGCAGCAGAAGCCCAGTGCAAATCAGAGCATCCCACACTGAGCCACTCTGAAGAGCCACTAAACTTCGTGAACAGTATCCAATGCAGCAAGGCCAGGAGGAGGCATCGTTGAGGAAAAAGGACCTCATCCATCCTCAGGCTCAGCTCAGCCCTCTGCTCAGTTCCCTCATGGCAACAAAACTCAAAATTCTGAACGACATCCACCTGCTCTCCCCCGCCCCAGCTAGCCTTGCCCCCACTCTCAGAGCAGGTGTATCTTCATTGAGAAGATCCTCTGATGGACCCAAAGAACTCACACTGAGCAGACCAACCATCAAACCGGGGTGGGGGGGAGGGGGGAGGAGGGGAGCGCTTAGATCCACTTGACCAAGAATTGACTAGCATGATGTGTCCAGTGGAGACTTTTGCTAAGAGGAGACCACAATGGTGCCACAGACAGACCCTTAGCTACGGCCAGGCTCACGGGCACCATGATACGACAGAAATAAAACTAAATTATATCACTTGTCATCATTAAGAAAAATTTTCATCTCCGTTCTTCATTTGAAAAGCACTATATTTAATGAATGAGTACTGAGTCATGACACGTAAATGACTAAAATATAGGAATTATACTGAGGTCAACTCACGTAATTTTAAACCATGAAATTAAGGGACCTATTCATGCCTGTCGACAGCGTCACTCCCAGTCATTATGATGCTCTGCAAGGCTGCCCGTGAGCACTGGGGAAAGGTGGACACTTCCACAAGAGGCAGACCACATTTCAGGTCAAACTGTCACATGATCAAGATGAAGAAATGTTGCTGACCGATTTGCCCAGGTTCTGTGGCTCCATGAAATCTTTGCATGTATCCAGTGAAGGGCATTGGTGGTCTCATGCCGGGCAGGCTCCATTCCAAGGAGCATCTTACAAATTTATCACTGATGGAAGGTGGGCCATCAGCTACTTTGGTGCTTCCAAAATGGTGGCCCACACAAGGTGTACATCAGGAGAATGGCTCTTTCCCAATCATGCTCATCTCTTTTAATTTCTCCAAGAAAATTAAGATGCCTTGCAGTCTGCACTCTGCAAAAGTTTGGACGAAAGATGGCACAGAAAAAATTGGAGATGTCGATACCCACCAGGATAACTGAGATGAGAAACATTCTGATGGGGAACAGTCTTCCAAAGACTTGACACTTTCAGGTTGTGGTGGCCACGTTTTGGTTTCTCCACCCTGAGGCCATCTTCATTCCTCTGGTAAAACAATGCTCCAAATTTCCTTTGGTGAAGGACTTACCTCCATTTGTACTCATGAAGTTTGGGTGGAGTTGACCCCACATCCAGCACCAAAGTTGGACACTAACTTTTCATAAATCAATCATTATATGCCTTTACAAGGACCACAGGAATTAATGACCCAGTCTGGCCAATAGTTATATGCCTTTACAAGGACCACAGGAATTAATGACCCAGTCACAACCAATAGTTGATGGTTGTGTATAGATACAAAGCTTGTAATGCCAGAAACGTTGCATTCATGGGAGGAAGGCTTACAGCTATTGGGAGGGGGAGGTAATATTATGTGAAAGCTGATGACGAAAATACCAAGAACACCTTTGTGACATCCTACAATCTGCTGGAACAAACCCCACCTGAAGAAGAGATGCCTTAAAACATTTGGTTTACAAAGGCCAACGCATTTACCTCTTATTTAACCCAGTGAGAGTTGGACAGTTTTCATGACATGCAGTATTTGCAGAATGTAGAAGGTCCTTTCCAGAATCCTGTGTCCTACCATGCACAGGAGCTTTCCGACCCCTCCCATGACACGTAAAGATGACGTGAACTCCAAGCGAGTGTTCCACAAGAGCTGGTAACAACAGTGAAGAAAGCCAGCTGTGCTGGTACCAAGGATGGGGATTCCATGGCTTTCACAGAGCCAGGGGTCAGGGCAGATGGCTGTCCCGGACTCACCACTCTCCCACTGTTTGCTGCTGACCTCTGTTCTTCATCAAACCCCAGGCTGTCCCAGTCTTTGATATTTGGAAATGACCCCTTCTTTGAACTGTCCAAGCCCATTGTTGATTAACTGCCCCCTGTCAATCAGGCTTGCTAGCTTGTCTGGGATTCTGCCGGAGGCATGTGAAGAAAAAGCATGTTTAAAATGCCTCCATGAACCATGGCGAAGAGAAGGGGAAAAATAGATGGGGAGAGGGAGGGATGCAAACCATGAGGGACTCTTGAATACTGAGAACAAACTGAGGGCTGATAGGGGCGGGGGAGAGGAGAAGAGGGTTGATTGGTATGGAGGAGGGCACTTGTTGGGATGAGCACTGGGTGTTAATGTGGAAACCAACTTGACAATAAACTTTTTTTTTTTTTTTAAATGCTTCCATGAGGGGCGCCTGGGTGGCTTAGTCGGTTGAGCGTCCGACTTTCACTTAGGTCATGATCTCGCGGTTCATGGGTTCGAGCCCCGCGTCGGGCTCTGTGCTGACTGCCAGCTCAGAGCCTGGAGCCTGTTTCAGTCTGTGACTCCCTCTCTCTCTGACCCTCCCCTGCTCACGCTGTCTCTCTCTCTGCTAGAAATAAATAAAACATTTATAAATAAATAAATAAATAAATAAATAAATAAATAAATAAATAAATAAATAAATAAAAATGCTTCCATGAAAGCTCTCCATAAAGGGATTGCATAGCTGTCTCTGAACTCAGTCATGCACTATGAGGCCACTGCAGTCTTGTGAAGCCAAAAGCTTGCAAAAAGGCGAAAGAGAATGACATGATAGAGAAGCCCATATCTTGCAGCCTGGTGGTAGGAATGAGTGGTCGAGGCAGCTGCTCTGTTGTTTCTTTGGATCATTCAAGTCAGGGTACAACCATGAAATTCCAAGTTATCTAAGAAATTCTTGGAATAATTTCAGAATTCCACTGTGGGTGGATAGAAAGGACCCTAAATGCTATCTGCTCTGACCTCGAATTTAACGTTTATTTCCTCCTCGACTTCTTGTGCGAATGGCCACCTAACCTGTGTGGATTATGTCTGGTGACGGAAAACTCACTCACCACTTCCCTTGGAGATGGTACCATTTATAATCAGTGCCACGTCTCGGGTTTTTCCGTGTCCCTGGCAGGTATTCACATCTCCAAAGTTCCCAACCCTCAGAGCTGCTCAGAACTACTGGTCCCTCTTCCCCTGGAAGCTCTTCAAATGGAGATCCAAATAGAAATTATGGTCCCCTTGTTTGTTCATATGTCTGGGTTGAATCTTTTTCATTCATTTCTCATATACCCTTGGTCATATGTATCTAAGCCTATCCCAATCTTCATTAAGCATAATACTTTCCAGTGAGGTTTCGCCAGCAGAGTAGGATAGAGCTCCTTCTTGTCACCTCCATTGTTCTTCACACTATGCTCCCATTAATGCAACCACAATTGCATTATAGTTAGAGAGTCCTATGGAGAGGTCAGACCAATAGATTTTCCCTCCTTGTTTTCCAACAAAGGTAACACGCCCTACCAATAGGTTTCAAAATGCCATCAACGGCAATAACGTCTTGTCCCTTGCTTCATTCTACTTTTACAGTGTCTCCCACCCCCAGCCCCTTGGGCTGGTGAGGGTGCACATCTCCTCCTCGTGGTGAGGTGCCAGCTCACCAGGATTCACAAGGTGGGGGCGCAGGGCCTGCTGCTGAGCTCCGGAGATGAATGTGTAAGTAAAAGTGAAGGTTACCAAATTGAAACTGATCTATATAGGCCACCCATTGCTAATTGTCACCCAGCTATTTTGCTTCCGCTAGTCACGTGGTGGGTGACAGCCATGGACGTTGATGGATTCTGACCCTGATGAGAATTCTGGTTTCTAAAAACGAGAGCGAGGACAGGGAGAACGAGGCAATGAAGTTAGCGGCCCAGCGTGAGGAGAAGGGAAGGGGGACAAGGGGTGTCTCTGACAGCTCAAGCTGAGGAAGAAAATTAGAAAAGAAAGCCTCCACCACTGCCATATGCGGCGAAGCTGGCCGGGACAGCTGGAAGAAATATCGCCCGACCCGAATCCCTGGCCAGGATTGTGATACATGCCTGCATACGGCTATCAATAACCCTGCATGATTAATGCTAATGATTTATGTTAATTTTGCCATAAGCTTTATTTGTGCCCGGTGTTGAACTTAAGGATGTCAAATCATTCCTTAGGAGGTTGTTAGAGATTTTTAAAAGCAAAGTCTAAAATATAACTCCTGACATCCCATATATCATAGCCCCAGCCTCCCCAACATTCTCTGTGAGACGAGGGTCACCATTCCCCCATGTAATTGCCTCTCATTCAGCAATAAGTTCTTGGAAAAGAATTCCACGTTTCAAGAAGGACGGCCCCACAGGGGCCTCTGGGTTCCCCTTTCTTGGGGGCAGAGGCGGATTTCAGGGCAGCCGAGAAGGCAAAGTCCATCGCCGGCACCCCAGCTGCTGTCCATGAGCCACTGTTCACCCCGGAGGAAGGGCGGGCCATGACAGGTGGCTGCAGAGCAGGGTCTCGATTTCCCTCCTGCTAAATGGGGCGGGTGCAATGCTCAGCCCACTTCACGTGGGATTTGGACATAGGAACACCGCCATGTAAGTGCTCTGTTCTCCTCAGTACCCCAAATACACATCCGCTGCTTTCTCTGAGGCGGCTCTGAGTTCCAGTAGCTTCCCCAAGATCCAGGTGTGGTCCTGCGTAGTAGCTGGTAGTTGATCTAAGTGACTCCTTCACTATCTCCTTTGCTCACCCCCACACACTGGTAACACCGTCTGTGTGGCCAGCCCTGGACGAGGTTAATGAGAAAGGGGGGTGGGGGCAGATGGCAACTTAAACCTTGGTGCCAGGTGGACTCTTGGGCCTCCAAGACTGACCAAATCACAGAGCCTGACAGCTGTGGTGTTGAAGTGCGTGCCCACGGTGTGGAGGGCAGAAGGAGGCTGGTCAGTTAGATAGAGCAGAAACGGAAAAAGGGTGTCAACTCCCAAGCCAGTGCAGACCCACTGGATGTGAACTGTCTATCATCAGAGCTCTCCTGGACGCTGGCAGCTCCTGCCTTGTACCACCGCTCTGTCTGTCCCTTGTTCCTCTTTGAAATCCCACCCAGAACTGGCCCCATGCTCTTTGGCCTCTGGCCCCAGCCATCAGGATTCCCTCAAGGGCCCATCAATGGCTCATGGGACCAGTAACTTCTTCCACCTGTAAACCAGTCACCCCATCAGGTAGGCTCCCTTGCCTTGCAAATAAAACCCTTCACACTCTTCTCTATCAAAGCCAGCACCCAGTGAACCCCAAGGATGGGGGAAGTAATTCACAGGGAAGAAAACTCAGGCTCCTCCCTCCCTCCCTCCCTCTCTTGCTAGAAATTCATCACTTATAGCTTAAAAGCAACAATTTCTATATGATTTTGTACCCAGAAGGAAATACCCTCTCTGCCCTCCTGGCTTCCTGGGATGGAGCTCCAGCAAACTGGCTCAGTCTGGGCTGTACAGGGAACACCTGTCAAAACGTATGGACCACGCCATTTATCAAATAATCTGCTCCAAGAACAGATAGGCACTATCAGCAATCTGGTATTGATCTGTACAGGCCCCTGCTATTGTTCATCCCTGCATCCCGAATGGCAGCAGGAATTAATGAAAGAAACAAAACAATGCATACCAATCACTCAGCCCCGCAACTTTGTTTGCTGCTCTCATTAAGTTGGGCAAAGTTTCCCCGGCTAACCCAAAAGCTTGCTGGGGAGGGGTGGGCCCAGGAGGTCAGCTCTCTGATCCACCAATGGACCCCTCCAACTGCCCTCTCCCTCTTCCCGACCTCCACGGGCCCCTTGCATGTTGGTTCTCTGGCACCTTGGAAGCCTTGAAGTGGCCACACAAGTGGCATCAGGAATCCCCACTGAGTGCAGAAGAAATTCTCACAAGGTCTGAAGAGATGGCCTTTCTCTGGCAGCCCTTTTGAGGTCGTGTTTAAGCTGCGCTTGTCCGGGACTTTCTCCACACAGAGTCTGTTTGCTTTGCACAAGCACAGACTTGCACGGGAGGGATATGTGCGCAGATACCCACAGGCCACCAAAGGGGAGCTGAGAACCATAGAGAGTGAGGGGGTCAAAACCCAGTGTCTCTCCCAAGGGAGGGTCTTGGAGAGACACTCACCAGCCTGCATCTCTAGGACTCCCCGAGAACAGCAAGCCGCCCCTCACAGACACCCCTCCCTCACTGTCACTGTGTCCACACCCATGTAGGCTTCAGGGATCTGCTGAAATGGCACCTTCTAAAGCTTCCCCAACCTTCCAACCAGAATTGACATCTCCTTCCTCTACGCATTCACCATGCTCTACCTGAACTATAACAAATAAACTCTGTGTCTCTCCAGCCTATATGAGTCAGAAAGAGTAAGAAGCCAAGTAAAACAGGCATGTAATTATGAGTCCTGCCCTCTGAGGGCAGGGACATGGATGCGGTAATCTTTGCAGCCCCACATGGTGCCTGAAACCATTAACAGAGGTCGATGGAACAGCGGGTAGATGGGTTGGGGGGATGGATGAACAGATGGAGCTGGGGGGGGGGGGATGGATGGATGGATGGACGGATGGAAGTGGATAGATGGGTGGGTGGACTGACGGGTAGAGGGGTAAATGGATGGAAGTGGATAGATGGGTGGGTGGATAGGGAGTGGATGAATCTACACCAAGTGGAACCAGAACTCAAGAGTATACCAGTCCCATGGCTATGAGCCCACAGCAACAGTCTCCTGCTGATGGACAGCACCATGAGTTTTACTTTCCTTCCCTTCTCTTCATATTTTTACCCACAGTGCCAGGGAATTTTCTCACCCTGATGGCACAAGGGGAGGCACGGAGGCCCGGCGAGAATAAAGGATTTGTCTGGGATCTCAGAACCAGCCTTCACACAGCAGACTTCCTAAAAGGAAACACACCTGGTTTCCGTCTGGTCCAAACCAGCCCCCACCCTGCAACTCCCCAGACTCCAGAGGGTCTCCTCCCCAGACCGGCCGAGCCAGTGAGTACGCCTATGCTTTTGCCATGCCTGAGCATCCTCAGTACCAGTGCCCTTGGAAGGGCCCCTGCAGGGCTGCCCTGATTGTCTATGTGGGGTGGGGGGCGCTGTGTGTCCCCCATGCTGCAGACAGCGAGGTCCTCCCATTTCCTCAGCTTGGAGGAGGCCTCTGCAAAACAAAAAACAAAAACCACCGAGAACAGAGCTCTCCACTTGGCTCGAGACTTTTCAAGAAAGGCAGCTCACCCCATGTCCAGGAGATGAAGCAGAAACACTAAGTGGCACTGACCGAGGCCTCGCTCAGCTGAACAGGGCCTCTGGGGGCAAGAGACAGTTCCAGTCTGGAAAAGCACAGACCAAGGGGTCAGGCTGGGCCAGCCAGGCATGCGACATGCAATTCTCCGAGGACAGATGGCAAATCTACACCTGTGCAGGGCTCTTGGAGGCCAAGCCAGGTGTGGGGGCCATTCCCCCTTCACCCCTGCCCTGGGCCTCCCTACAGCATCACCTGGACATGGGCCCCTCCTCCAGGGCCACATCACATGTCTGCCTGCAGGGAAGAAAGAGCAGCCGTGGCTTCTGTTTCCAGCTGAGGAAGACAAGTGTGGCTGACGAGGGTGACCGGCAGCCGGGAGGGAAGAGCTAGGAGGGAGGAGGAAGTCAGAGGGTAACAGAACAAGGAAAGCTCTGGTCCCTGCCCTTGACGACCACAGAGCCCAGTCAGGGAGGAGAGCCATGAGGTCACACGGTCAGGCAAGGACAGGAAGGCAAATCACCACCCACCACCAGGTCCCTCACTCGGAGCACCTCTTCTTCAGGAATTCCAGGGGAGTGCAGAATGTTGTGGGAGAACGCCCCAATCCTTCCTTCCCGAACTTCCAAACAACCCTTGCCCAGGGCTCATCCAGTAGACACAGATTTGTCCTCTTGAGTCCCTATAAGCAAAGGCCACTATAACCAAAGGTCAGGCCGGCCCACAGTCCAGCTGACCTCAGGAAAGGACTGTTCTGTGAAGACTGGCTCACCCCCACTGCCCCGCCACCATTCAGGAAGAGATGCATTCTGGGCAGCCAGGCCCCACTGGGACCTGAAGACATAGGCATGGAGGACAGACCCTTCCTCCTGGAGCTCAGCTCCAAGGGGGTGCTGGAGAGATGGGGAATCGAAAGGCAGAAGGGGCCTTGAGAGAGAGAGGATGCCACATGCCAGACAGAAGAAGGAAGGCACCTGGGGAGGAAGACAGTGCCCATTTCCAGGGAATCCCACCACATTCCAAGGAAGCATGCAGGGCAGAGCCCTGGCCTGAGCTCCAGGCCCCACAGCCATACCATGCCATGCCCTAGTTAGCGTTCTCCCTGTGAGGCCCCCTCTGTGAGTCCACCATGATTGCACTGAAAGCCGGTAATGGGAAAGTCAACGCACAGCAATGCTGCTCAGTGTTCTGGAGAAAGACATTAGGCCAGGTCCCCATGCTGTCATCAGCCATTGAGGGTTGACACCCGTGCAGAACCAGATAGCCAATCAGCACACACAGGCTACACAGAGACTTACCTCAACTTTGAGGGCAGAAGATGTGGAAATGGGGCACACCCCATTTCCTGGGACTTTATCGCTGGGAGAGAGCACACTGTGGGTTCCGCATCAGGTCTCTCACCCTGACCCTGATGAATTCCCGTCCCGTCCCACACTGCCTACACTGCCCGGCCTAGCCCCTCCGGTGCCCACACGTGCCTCTAGGACAGCAGCCATTGTCCCTTGGAGACTGACACCCTGACACTCTCAGCCTTGACTCCAAGAAAGCTGACAGGGCAGCAGAATCGGACTTCGCGGCACCCAGGAGGTGGCACCGGGCAGCCCGGGAGTCACTGTGCCAGCAGATTACAGTGGCCTCTCTGTAGAAAGATATTGCTTTTAAAATAGGTTATGTGTGTTGCCTGCAGCCCCAAAGATCTAGGGAGATGCTGCTCAATGGGTTCTTCTCAGGACCTTGGACAGCAAGGTTTCTGCCTGCCCTCCTCTCCATGGGCATCCATCGCCTCTCACCCTGGAGCTGAGCAGCTGGCTTGCTCAGCGTCCTCGCTCAGGATGGGCTAACTTTCCTCTCTTTCGCTCTTTCTTTTTTTTTTTTTTAAATATTTTTTATTTATTTCTAGGAGAGAGAGAGAGAGACGCGTGAGCAGGGGAGGGTCAGAGAGAGAGGGAATCACAGACTGAAACAGGCTCCAGGCTCTGAGCTGGCAGTCAGCACAGAGCCCGATGCGGGGCTCAAACCCATGAACCGTGAGATCATGACCTGAGCCGAAGTCGGATGCATAACCGACTAAGCCACCCAGGCACCCCTCTCTCTCACTCTTTCTAACGACAGCAGCCCATCAGGGCACACCACCTCCCTAGGAAATCAGGGCCTTAAATCAGTGCAGAGGCTAGTATGAGACACTGAGCAAGGAGAAAACATTAAGAAAACCCTAGTTCTGCCCTTAAGCATCTCAGAGTACAGTGGGGAGAGAGCCATGAGGTCATATAGTCAAGCAAGGGCCCCACCCCTAAAGTCACCTTGTCAGGATTTCCAGGGGTGCACAGACTGTCAGGCCATATTCCCCCAACACCCCCTTTCTGAACCCCCAAGTATCTCTTGCTTAGTGCTCATCCAGGCTCTGACAAGCTCTGGAAGCCCCCAACAAAGCCTGGGTCTGGGAAGCCACTGTTTAGTGGGGGTGTTTGCCCAGAGCTGAACTCTCCAGCTGCAGGTGCAGGAAGGTGCCCAGGTGGCATTGCTGCCACAGGCACACCCTCCTCCCAGAGGACCTGGGACAGTTCACCCTGTTCAACTCCAGACCGCTCCAAGGCTATGAGAACCCATGCGATGCAGGTGGGCTGAGACCACATTCAGGCAATTTCACCCCCACCCTTTCCCTTAAGCCAAGACTGAGGTCACGTGGTGCATCCAGGATATGGGAGAGGTCAGGGAGTGAAAAGCGGCAGCCAGTCCACAGTCCAGCTTGGTTCAGCACACACAAAGTATCTTTCACTTTGATTACCCAACTTTTAAAATTTAGAAGGTTAGGGGCACCTGCGTGGCTCAGTCGATTAAGCGTCTGACTTCGACTCAGGTCATGATCTTGCAGTTCATGAGTTCAAGTTCCCCATCGGGCTTGCTGCTCTCAGCACAGACCCTGCTTCAGATCCTCTGTCCCCGTCTTTCTCTGCCCCTCCCCTGCTTGTGCTCCCTCTCAAAAATAAATAAGACATTAAAAAGTAATAATTTTTTTAAAAATTTTAGAAGGTTGTACCTTTTTCTTTTAAGTCTGTGCTACCACTTCTAAGTAGACAGAAGAGGGCCTGACTAGATTGGGTCACATTCCTGCCTGGCAACATGGGCTAAGGCAGGGTGCCCTTCTTCTGTGCAGGTCACTAGGGTCAGCCATCTGCCTGGGCCCTGCAGGTGCCTGATTAGGGACTCTGGGGTGGATATGGACCACAGATATCAGCAAGATGAGGAAGCCACAGGGCCACCTGGCAATGCTTCGCCATAACCATCCCTGCCATCACATAGCCCTAAGAGTATGACCGGGAGAGCCAATTTTCCTTCTAAGAAGGTTCTCTGGGGCCTCACCAGGTCATCCTGGAGCCAGTAAAATTTTACAGACTCAGGGAGTAAAATTTTTGGTGAGGCCAGACCAGGACTCTAGAAGTCTCTTTGAAATGAAACCGGCATCCTGGCTCACCCCATCTCAACTGCAAGCGGGTCCTCAGCTGGTGGCAGTTTCCGGGAGGCAGGCGGGCTTGCTTTAAATTCAAGGAGGGGCTGTGATTGACTGCCCAGATCCAGTAAACAAAGAGGGTTAAAAAAATAAAGCCAGGCTTCCTGTCTGCCCTTTGCACACTAACAGCCGCTGTTTGCTGGGGCTTCCACATGAGTAACACGGGCACGCTGATTTCTATTACACAGAACATTAATAAGAGGAGGCACTGACCCTCTATTGCCAAGAACCAGGTAAATGACGGGGAGGGAAAGGGGCCGAGAAATGGTAGGCATTTTACACCGCACGACTTGAAGGGGAATGCGTTGCCTATAAAGATGACGGGTGTTGTAGCACCGAGGAAAAAAACATAATTTTTCATTGATGTACGGCAGCGGGGCTGGAAGGAACACAAATACTACAGTAGATCCATTAACTGGATGACAAGAAACAGTGTTCACATCCACTGACTAAACTGTTTTTGATTCTTTAGTACCAACATGCAGAATGATCCTTACATTATGTTGCCAGGGAAAAACCTAAAAATGCATTTATTTGGTAATGTAACTTTCTTGTATTATCATAATAGAGCCATAACGGTTGTTGCAAACACTATGGGGTCTAAAAAAAACACCTAAGTAGAGTTATTAAGTCGGAAATTTTTTAAAAGGGAGAAATTTGGAGTGTCTACAAGATTATCACCGCCTGTGGGAACAGGGGAGGTGGCCGGTGACGTCCCCCCCTGGGCCACTGCCTCTGGCCATCCAAGCAACAGCCCCTCAGCGCCACCCACCACAGTCAAGCAGGAACCAGGAACACTCGGAGAAGCAAGGGGAAGAGACACAAAGTCATTCCTTTGCATTTACTCTGTGAAAAGTGAGATCTGCAGGGACGTATGCCAGTCACTCACTCCATCTTCAGCCTTCTCTTCCCAGCCTTCGCCCTCCCACCACTTCTTCTGTCCCTGTCCCTTGAGCCGTGGACCGTTGGCCCAATCTGTGAAATGGGGACAGAGAAGGCTATCTCATGGAGCGTGCCAAGCACAGTGCTGGGACGTGTGCTGGGTGTTAAATGGATGGTCATTAGCACCACGACCGCTGCGTGGGGTCCCCATGCGGGCTGCCGCGCTGCCAGCCCGCCCCCTGGAGTCTGCGGTAGTCAGGGCTGACCAAGCCAGTCCCAGGATGTCATCTGGACTCTGCTCTACCCTCTGCCCTCAAAATGGAAGTTATCACTATTCTCACTATTACAACCAATACGCCCTGCTGCGGGCACCGTGCTCAAATGTGAGAAGTGCCCAGCCCCACCTGGAGGGCCCTCACCTACAGCCGGTGTTGGGGTGGGGGGAGAGCTACAGCTATCAAGGAGCTACAGCAGAAGCAGACACTAAGTGTCAGGAGGTAAAGGAGGAACATAAGGGGGTCTTCAGGAAGGAACCTTACTGCCTGGGATTTAACAGACACAGAAGGTGGTGAAAGCATTCTGGTGAAATGAGCAGGTGGCAGAGAGATCCAGGTGCAGGTAGGGAGTAGGGTTGTGGGCTCAGCCAGTGCCCAGCACATGTATAGAAAACAGCAGGTCCAAAGCCAGTGAGAGGAAGGTTGGGGTAATGGTGAAAAGAGCCTAATTCTAAAGCCATGCTTCTGGTCACTCCCGGCCACCTCCATGACAGACCAGAAATGGCAGGAGCGACCAGAATGAAGACGAAGAGGACTTATTTTCTTGATTTACTGTGTTAGCATCAGCTAGGGGAAGAGGAGCCAATTTGGAGGAGGCCCTGGAATTGAAGATAAAGGCAGTGTAGACCACCTAAAGCTGGTCTTTCAACTGAATGAAAATAGAAGCGATCTGTAGTAACAGTAGCAAACCAGCATTCCCTGGGCACTCTTGCAGGGCACGTATGAGGATGCCCACTGAACATCTGGGATCTCATTTGGGCCTCACCCCAGCCAGGGTGGAGTGTCCTCATCACCTGTTTCCTGATGAGGAGGCCAAAGCTCAGAGAGGGTAGACAATTCATCCCACTGCACAAATTAGTGGCAGAATTTGAATTCAAACTCAGATCTCACCGGCTCCAAAGCTTATTCTCCTTACTGAGACTATTTCTTTTAATCTAAGCGTCTCTGTGGGCATCGAGGGAAGAGATGACTACCAGGCCAGGTGCCATGGACTTCCCAGGGCCACAGAACCGACATCACGATGGATGGACCATTTGCAACAAATAAAATGCCTTCTTACTTGTACTTGACACCATTTAAAAAAAAAAAAAAAGCCCAGTCATATTCAAGATTTACATGTGGCAAAATAAAAATCAAACCATACAATCTCAAGTGAAAACTAGACGAACACTTTTATAATGTTGGGATGGGAATGGATTTGCAAAATATCCCCCAATATGGCTAGACCTGTTATCAAATTATCACCATTGCCTGCCTCTCCTTTTGGCTGGAAGAGCTTGGTCTTCAAGCCTCTTTATTAAGATGCAGATTCTCCCTGAGAGGGAAGGATCACCTTCTGCAGACATACTTATTGGCTTTCTTTCCAACAGATCAGCACACAGAAGGGACAGGCCTTGGGCAAATACGTCTTGATTTGGGTTGGGGGAAGGGAGCTGAGGCAGAGAAGAAGTTCTCCTTGGAAACATGAGGTGAGGAGAGAATCCTCATGACTTCCCAGCTGCAGGGGGCATTCTCCTGCAGCTCTCTGCTCAGATTCTACAAATCCTCAAATCTTTGCTGAGATCCTACTGGGTGCCAAGCCTTGTGTCATAAGTAACGCAAAGACTATTAACAATATCGATGTGCTACTTGCCTAGGGGTCAATGCCAAGAGGCAAAGGCAAGACACCAAGGTCAGCTCCTACGATGCACTTAGCCACAAGGTCAGCCATGCCCTAATCAAGAGAGAACAGTGGAATTCCAGGGACAGAGGCCTCTGAAGCCTGTCTGCCTACAAACTTCACTCTTCGACCCGTCTTCATAGAAGCTGCCTGTCGATATGACTTCTCCACATTTTAATTCAGTCAGATCGCCTAGCTTGGTAGAAAAGGAAATCACAACAGGACCTGGACAGCATAGGTAAAAAATATCTATAATCTGCTTAAGTGCTGTGGTTCATCTCTGGTGCTTCAATAAAGGCCAGGATTTTGCAGCCCCAAATCTCTACTGGCCATATATAAGGAAACACAGAGGCTTCATCACCAGTACCATTTCTTGGTGCAGAAAATGGCCATGTCCTGTTTTGGTTTTTCTTTCTTTCTTTTTTTTTTTAAATTTTCCAATGAACATGATTTGCACTAATGTGATGTTAGTGCTGAATATATATATATGACATTACGCTATTCCTTGGTGCCATTTCCATGAATAATTCAATGTGAGAGGTATGTCTTGGAAAATCATCACACACAGTCCACGGTGATGAAGGAGCCAGAGCAAAGTTGGAGGGTCAGCTGTCTGACTTCTTGTTATCTGTCCAGATGCAGCCATAAATTCACTGCAAAAAGCAAGATCCCAGTTCCCGGGAGCAGAAGGGTCGCTGGAAGCAAGTCAAGGGGACGTGGCTTTATTTAATTGAGAACTAAATATCTTTGGGATTGTTTTCTCTCTCCAAAGGAAGGTCACTTTGCTGTGCGGGCATGTCAATGCCTCCTTGGTGGTCTGTCCCCTGATTAAGCCCAGATTCCCCCTCTGCATTATAGGCTCCTCTTCTGTATTACAGGGACACAGCCTGCCAAGCCAGTGTTTGGATTTCCACCATCATTCCCCACACCCTCAAGCCCAGAGCGCTTCCTTCTTCCCCTCAGTCAGGTACTCAGAGGCCCCCACTCATTAGCCACAGAGTCACAGAGACTCGCAAGGTATTAAGATGGCAATATCATCTTATTGGCTATTAACACAAATGTGCCAATAAACATAGTGCATAAAAATTATACATATTCCCTCGGAGTCCATAATCCCGAACTGATATGGCATAATGCAAAACACACTTCCCCAAAAGTAGTGCTTAAAGTCACGATGTACAAATTGAATTTTAAATAAATTTCCTGAAACATTACCAGTGTGGTTCTAGCCACATTACTGACACACATTTGCTAAAAATAAAGCACAGAGCGGCCGTGCCCACCCCACCCCAAAGGGACGGGACTGGTGGGCATCTGTCTGCTTTGCCGGTTGCCCCGGAGGTGGACTCACTGTGTGCCCCTTTGGGTACAATCATTAAAGCAACCCAATACATTCCCCTCAAGGGTTTTCCCTAATTATCAGTGATCATCAGGTTCCAAAAAGTCAGCTTGTCTTCACCTCACTCTCTATCAAAGAGGGAGATGTTAATTGCATTATCGCCTTGCCAACACCCTCTGAAATGCTGTTGTGATCATTAGCAGCCTACCATGGAGCCAGGGCTGGCCCAAATTTGGAACCTGCCAGTACTTCCCAATCCCACATGTGTGCACACATGAAAAATACAGGGCAGTGGCCACAGAAAGGGGGGCTCTGGGGGGGTGCTGAAAACCAAACTGCCCCCCACCAAAAAACTGCAGGGAGCAGCAATCTATAAAAGATCCAAATGGCTGGGCTCTGGGATCCAACCCTCCTCCAAGCTCTCGCACAAGCACACGCACAAGTGAAACAGTGAAAAGCAAGTTCCCCCAAGTCTTGTCATTTTTTTCCCCCAACCTTCTGCCTCCCTGATCAAGCTGACAGTCCAGCGGGGGAGAATCAGAGTGAAGCTGAGTCATCCTGTTTGACAGAGAACCTTTCCATGAAGGTTGTCAGTATGCCTCTTCTCTTGGATCAAAAAAAACAGTGCTCATGGTCATTTACGTTATTTTCAGCAAAGACCAAGGCCAAAAATATTTTGCCCTTGCTCATTCAGCTTAGTTTCCTCAGTGCGCAAAGTGGTATTGTGGTTTTTGTCAGAGCACTCTCCCATGCCTCACCCACCAGATACCTTTTGGACTGATATCAGATCTCACTACCCAAACCACCCCCAACTCTTCGAGACTGCCTCAAACCCCAGCCATCCACGTCTGCTTCCTCAGCCCCATCAGAAGAGAGAAGATTAACTGCTGAGCAGTTGATATCTTTATGCTGTAAAGAGCTCTTTCAAAGACTCTCTCCTCAAGGGAAAAAAAAAATGGGTACATGATCAAACAATTCACAGGAGGAGAAATATACATATGCAATAGACATATGAAAGTGTATCAACCTCAATCATAAAAGAAACCCCAATTTTAAATATTTTCATCTATCAAACAGGCAGCTTTGTAAAAGACCATCACCTGCTTGAAAAGCAAGGCTGCCTTTCTCCCTCCCTCCCGGCTCCCTGGACCAACCCTCCCTGGGGACAAGTTTTTCAAACTAAGGGGGCCTCTCTACACAAGACTTCCTCTTCTGGGAATTCCATATCAGCTAAACCCAGAGGTGCACCTAGTGATTAACATGAAAAGGTATTTGTCACAATGTCGCTGCTAATGTCAAAAGGAATGAGAAACAACTCTGTGTTTCCCAAGAAGGAAGGAGTTAAATGATATGGTACATCCAACAAATGCAATTTTGTGAATTCTTAAAATTAAAAAAAAAAAAGTTTGTGGAAACCATTAAGGACATGGGAAATGTTTACAATATGTTAAGGGGAAAAAAGCAGGACATAAAAACTGTATGTATGGTAGATTCCCAATTCTGAAAAAAAATAATAATACATCTAAATGCCCATGGGTCTGTAAAGAAATGCATAAAAAATTTAACAATGTTTATCTCTGGGTAGTGGGATTACAGGCAGTTTTTATTTTCTTCTTGAAACTTGCCTGTATTTTCAAATGTTCCAAAATAAATTTGTATTCCTCCTCTATTTAGAAGGCAGTGTTTTGTTTTTGTTCTTTTCGTGCATTGAACCCCCACAGCACTTGCTGTCGGAATGACTTACAGCAAAGTGCATGTTACCCCACCTCCGTGTGAGCTCATTCCAGCTTCTCCTCCAGGCTGAGCCCCCCCGCAGGCCGGAGAGCAGGCCTCCTCCTCCCCTGCTCTCCACCCAAGGTCTATGGCTCAGTGCCTTGCCCTCAGTTCCCCGAGATCCGATCGCCTAGCCTGACCCTACAATGCCCAGACCAGGGCAGGCACCCAACACTCACATGTAGCGTCGAGAAACAGCTTCATCTATGTGGTGTCCCACGGAGCATAGCAGCCTGTCTAGCGCACCCTTAACCACACTGAACGCTGGGCTTCAGATTTAGAACTACATAAGAAGCACCTTCTCAGCGATCTGCTCATAGCAGGAATGGGAATTGGAGGGAAGTGGCAGGGAAAGAGGTCAGAAGGAAGTACGAGGTGTAAGAAATCCTCCTTGGTCCTACCAAGGATTCCATGTGTGCGTCTGTTTGATTGGCAGGAGTTTCTTGATATGCTCACGTCATAAGACAGAATGTGTGTCGGAGCAGCATGGGGGGTGGGGGAGACACTGCTGGCCACTGTCCCATCTGTGAGCCTCTACTTGGAGGGGCCCAGAAGGGAGACTGGAATCTTCTGGTCCTTCTGTCAGAGTCTCAACACTCCTGAGGCCCTCATGTCACCAGAAGACCAAGTGGGATTCCAGGGATGGGCAGACATTCAGCCCTATGTGCCAACACTGGAGTAGAACGGGCTACATGGGACTCTGGGAGTTGAAGCTCTTCTCTCATTTTACCTTGCCCAGCACGCTGACTCTGGCCCTACTTCCTGTGTGCTGTGAGGACGTGCCAATAGTGTTCTGTCCCGAAGAATACACTGCCTCCATCTTGCCAGGTCCCTGGGAAGACCCTGGGAGCCCTGGCTATGGCGCCTCTCCGCTAAGCTTTCCCTTCCTCTGCCTAGATGGTAGCAGAGGCCACCCTGTCTGCACCAAGCAGCAGGGGGTCCCGCCACCACAGCTCTTGCTTGCCTGGCACGGGTGGCACCATTGGAGAAGGAAAAGAAGCAGATGACCTTACCATTAGCCGATGCATGGCCATACGTACTTGTTATAATAAATCCTCTCAGCACCCTGGCTCTTCCCCATAGGGCTGTTAAAATGGCAATTTCGGCTTCCAGGAGCTCCCGCATGGCCGCAGGCTCTTCCCAGGCTTTATCTCTGGCTGGTTTGGTCAGGACAGCCAACCACCGTCTTTGGCTCCTTCGTCCCCATGGGGCCAAGCCTTCCCACAGAAGAGCCAGGAGTTAACAGATCCCCTCCAGTAGCTTATGGTAACTTGTGGCCACTCCTCTCTCGTCCAGGGCCATTACCAGCTCTCAGAGCCTTGTCCCTTGTCCCCATGAGCTTTTCCTGGCAGAGTAGGCTCACCGGGGACATGGTTATCAGAACCCAAGGGGACACGAGAACAGACTTTTACTTCATCCCACGGATTCCAACACAATGCTATGGTCTTTCAGCTTTCTCCAACAGGATTATGCTGTCTACTGGCCTCCACTCCCGTTAGCCTGAGCCTCAGAACAAATTAAATGAGGCAGGGAGGCCATGCAGTGATCATTCCATTATGTTCTCTCTGCTCCCTTTCCACGTGTGAGGTGAGGCATCTTACAGAATCAACATTTAATCTCTTCAAGGTGGCATGGAGGAGGGGCAAGGGACAGGGGGCGTGTTACCCCTGATCCTTCTGCTTGCTGGGGCCCTCGCTGGTGACGCCCCAAGTGGGGGACAGATGAATTGTGGGGAACCATGACCCTGTTCCAGGTAAGCTTCCGATTTACTGTTCATTGTGCTTTCTAACGAATAATTTTTATATAATAATTCCACCAGTAAGCACCAAACCTTCTTCTTGGGAATGCAATTAAGGGAAAAATTAGCAATAAATTGTTTTCAGTACTTAACCCAGCTCCAAATTTATGGTTGCTGGAATTTATTGTTTCAGAGGCCTGAAAAATGGCAATTAATTTTATCCCATTTCCTGTCATTCACCCTCAAAACTGAAATGTAAATAAAGAACAGTTCACCGGCCTGGGTTTTCCTGCTCCTCGCAAAGCTCAAAACTAAGCCCTTCTAGCCAGTTACGCTGCCGGCTCCTGAACCTTAGAAGCAGAGAGGGAAAGGCTCCTTCTCTCCAGGCACCGCCTTTCCTTTGCACCTGCTACTGAAGTGCACGCAGCTCTGAGCCGTCCCCGGTGCGGGGATGCACTTCACGGGGGAGTGTAAACGAGAAAACGCTAAGTTAGATTCTGACGCCAATGCTGGATGTATCCGTCTGCCCTATAAATAAGCACTGATCACCTCCATTTTATTGAACTCATTTTCCAGGCAAGCAAAGACCACAAGATTCTTCTGCACATTTTCTCTTTACACCCTCTAGTACGGCCGCTAGTGTCGGCGCCGACAGATTTATAGCCCATTCATTCATGGGAACAAAAACCCTGCCTGCCACGGCTGGTCATGGGACCCGCAATAGCAGTTAGTTCAAAAGATAGCAGCTCCAATAGCTCACCTCTCCATTCAGCGCTACACAGCCGCCACCACTTTGGATGTAATAAATGCGTCTTGTTGTGTGTTTTGAGTCATAATCCAGAAATAACTGTGGTCGGTCTCACCCCAGGCCCCGCCTCCACGGGAACCGCTACCCCCTCCCCCCACCCCTCCCACCCCACTCCCGCTCCAGGCCTTCACTCCAGCTCCTCTCTGCCTGCCTCGAGGGCAGCGGGGGTACTGAAGGCCTTGTGGAATCAAAGTGAGGACCCAACCTCTTCCTTCCAGCCGGTTTGCTGAGCTCTTGAGACTCCAGCCATCATGCAAAGTTGAAAAGCCTGACCTCCTTCCGGGCACATGCATTCGTTCTAGCGGGACAGGTGACCCTCGGCCGGCCCCAGCTCGGTCACGCATGCCCTCCTAGCATCCTCTTCTCAAGCAGTAAGTGAGCCCTGAATCAGGACCACACTTGCTTCACAGCCAAACTTGCTCCTAAAGGAGCCCATGAGCCTGATGGAGAATCCAAAGAGGACGGCCCTTACCTTGCAAACTGGCCAGAAACCATCACGACTAGGGTGTGAGCCCTGATCCCAAGAAGTAGGAAGCTGCTTTGCCCAGCTCATCACTGTCCCCAGAGCCTGCCACACGCCCGGCACAAAGTGAGCACGCAACCGGCAGATGCTGAAAAAAACAACGGGTCTTTTAAATGTGCACAACCTAGAAAGGTAGAGAGGACCCGCTCCAAACCCCTCCCGTGACAGACAAGGCATCTGAGGCTCAGAGCAGGGACAGGTTTGGACAGAGAAGCCACATGGGAGGGAAGCGCTCTGCCTCATTTTGAAGTCAGCCCCCGCCACTCCCGAGGAGTCCACGCATCTGTAATGGGGGTACTGACTATACCTAACAGAGAGTACTGTTGCTAGAACTGAATGAGATCCATAAAAATATTAAATGCTATCGGTAAAAAATACAAACATATATATTTTATCTAAATACGAGATTCACAAATACATGTGCAGACACAAATATATTTGCATAATAAATACATAGTCAATAAATATATAGAAAAGTAAATAAATAGATATAGCAAAGGCATAATAAGTACAAATAAATAAATACATAACACATAGTAAATACATGTATATCAGACCTCAGCACAGTGCTAAGTATAGCATGTGTTGTAAAATCAATTCGGTCAGTTGGAGAAACAAAAGATCCACCCACGAAAAATTTTGGAAGCTCGGTGGAAGACAGAAGGCTACGGAGGACAAGACAATGTTTCGAGGCAAATGCCTGCAGTGTTCTGAGCCCTACAGTAGTTCCCCTGCCTCCCCCCCACCCCCACCCCCACCCCCGTCAGTGCTCTGTGGCCTGTGTTCCTTGGGAGGCGAGTTATTGCTGTTGTCGAACGTTCTGACAACTAAACACCAGAGAAAAAAAGGCTGATACCACAGGAATCTAATGCCTTCCCTCTGGGACCTTGGGGTCTCTGGACTTTGGGGTCCAGGCAGGAGATGAGGCTTGAAGATAAGAGCAGGTGTGGGGGCAGGCAGTTGAGAGGGAAGTTCAGAGCCTCCAGGCTGTGGAAGGTTCCAGAGAGAGAGAGAAAGCAAGGTTAATCTCCGAATGAAAACAAAATCCAGGGGGCAGGAGAGGTTGTGGAATGCATAGAAAATGACACTGGGCATCAGTTGCTGTAAGTACATTCTTTGCTAATCAATCAGCTTTTATTGTGACGCCTCTAGCTCAGCTCATAACGCAGGAAAGCAGCTTCGGCAGCAGTTTGAAATGTTTCCAGTTTAATAATCTCTGCTAATTGAAAGCAGCTCGGAAAGGGGGTGAGGTGGGGGGCGCGGGGCGCACCAGCACCGTTCACGGCCAACAGAGCCGTTCCTACGGGGAACAAAAAAAAAAACAAAAAAAAAAAACCCTCTGTGCTGGAGGGGAAGCCTGCGTTCCCAGCCCCAACCAACTAATTCCTACGACTGTCTGCTTTGACGGTGAACCTTTCCTTCCTACATTTTAATTGTGGCACGTTAGAGCTGCAGAATTGCTGTGAAACCTGTTTTTATCCGTGGAAAATTAACCACCCCCTGCTGCAAACACTGGATCTTTTTTTTCTTCGACAGAGAATTACATTCATTTTTATAATTGTTCTTTCCTTTCAAATCACCTAATATGACAAATGCTGGGGACGTTATAGTTCATCTGCTAAAGAGTGTCTTTATGAGTTGAGGCTTCAATGCTTTAATGGAGAAATTGCCTGATTTAAGTAAATCATGTCACCTTCACCCTTGCAATCATATTTGTTGCAGACATCTGCTGACCTAACCTGCAGAGCAAAAACAAAAACACATTTACATTTCCAGCCTGAGATATTTGGTGCAAATGATGTACAAATAGGTCATAATGAAAAGTAATTTTAGCACACGGCAAAGGTACGACGTAAGTATACTTTTGACAGTTTTTACACATACATAATTATTCAGCATTGTAATTTAAACAGGTAAAAGACAGATTTTAGCACAAAAGCCCCTGATTCCTCAGCCCTGGTCTTTCAGGCTTCCCAAGCAGAGCTACAAATGGGGACGTAGATAGAGCAGAGGCACATCCTCAGACGGTGTGCCAAGAATCAGCTGGGCTGGTCCTTCCTCCCTGCACACAAATTCATCCCAGCGGGTGGGCTCAAGTGCCCAGATCCTGGTGCTTTCTCCTGCTCTCTCATACGATAGGGAATCAATACACATGTGTTGAATGGCTAAATAAAGGCCAAAATTTGGGGTCAAAATATCTTTTAAAAAAAGATCAACAGGGGTGCCTGAGTAGCTATGTCGGTTAAGCGTCCAACTTTGACGCAGGTTATAATCTCAAGGTTGGTGGGTTCAGGCCCCGCAGTGGGCTCTGTGCTGACAGCTCAGAGCCTGGAGCCCGATTCAGATTCCGTGTCTCTCTCTGTCCTTCCTCTGCTCACGCTCTCTGTTGCTCTCTCTCAAAATAAAGTAACATTTCTTTTAAAAATCAACAAATGTGGAAGTGTAAAGATGGTTTTCTCCAAATGAAGGCAATGAGCAATTAACTATCACAGGAAGCAGATACTCCTGTCCCTGAGGTCTTGGACCTTGATCCTCAAACCTGGCTCTATTCAGCATTTATTCCATCCTTTTGTGGGTGAGGAGAGGGTCTCCCTTGTTTTTGCTCTGCTCCTTCTCAACTGTATGAAGGGCTCTGGGTATTAAAAACATAAACGGAGCACCTGGGTGGGTCAGTCGGTTAAGCCTGACTTTGGCTCAGGTCATGATCTCGCGGTTTGGTTCATGGGTTCGAGCCCCATATCAGGTTCTATGCTCACAGCTCAGAGCCTGGAGCCTATTCAGGATTCTGTGTCTCCCTCTCTCTCTGACCCTCCCTTGTTCACACTCTGTCTCTCTCTGCCTCAAAAATAAATAAACATTTAAAAAAATTTTTTAAACAAACATAGAAACAAAACCATCATCACACCCTTTGCTTTCCTCTGACATCAACTGAGCTTCTCAAGTGGGCTTCTCATAACAGCTGGACATGTAGAAGCTAGAGTTCCTGCCAGACAGCAAAGTTTAGCTCCTTTATAAAACTTAATTGGTTGGGCACCTGGGTGGCTCAGTTGGTTGGGCCTCTGGCTTCAGCTCAGGTCATGATCTTGTGGTTCATGGGTTCAATCTCCACATTGGGCTCTGTGCTGACAGCCAGCTCAGAGCCTGGAGCCTGTTTCGGATTCTGTGTCTCCCTCTCTCTCTGACCCTTCCCTGCTCATGCTGTCTCTCTCTCTCTCTCTCTCTCTCTCAGAAATAAATAAAACATTTTTTAAATTTTTAAAAAAAAATAAAACTTAATTGGTAAAAATATAATTAAATAAACTATACCTTTATATTTAGCTGAATTTTGCCATAAACTAAAGCAGTCTGTCTATAAGACACCATAAAATTATCAGGCATTTACAAGTGTGATATTATTCTAAACAATGAGACTTTAAATTTATAGTCAGTGTCTTTACAAATTTTGGGAATGATACATACTTCATTCCCAAAATTCCATCTACCACCACCACTAGCCAAGATCATTGGTGGGGGGAGCGCATATATTTTTCTTTTAACTTAAAAATATTTGGCATGCAACGTTTTATTCCCAAAGTCTCTGCTTAGAGAACTAGATTTCTTTTTTGGCGAAACGGGTTTCTTTCTCTGGAAAATGGTTCTGGCACCATATCATCCGTTGGCAGTTAGAACTCTACTCACAATCATGGTAAGAGGTGGGCCGCCTGGGCCAAGAGTCAGGGAAGCCCTAGAATTGGATGTACTTAGGCACTTAAGGCAGAGTCAGTGAAACAGACAGGCAATGCCCCTTCCCAGCTCCTAGTCCCTAGCAGACCCTTCAAATGTCTCCATCCCATTCGGGCTGCTCTGGAAAGTAGCTCGCTGATCCTGCTGGAAGGGTTAGGAAGAACAGCACACATCTCCCTTATGATAAACCAAGGGTGTTTACTATGGGATTCTGGTAGCCACGAGCCCCTTCGCAGATCAGCACAGACAAAGAACAAACTGCGGTGATGTGGGCACATCACAAGACACACACCCGTTCATGTTCCAGAATTTTAAAGAACCCCCTGCATTCACCCTGAAACCGCAACATGAAAGAAGGCTTGGTCAGGGAACTTTTGTGATGCCAGAAAGTTACAAAGGGCGCAGGTAAAGGGGGTACATTGAAAGTCCCCAGAGTCAGCTTTGAAGGAGCTCCTGATGGCCAAATCTGGGACAATTTAAGGAAGAAAATAAATAATAGTAAGATACTGTAACCCTTAAAATGAAACATATATCCATGAGTCCAGGTTGATGTCCATAAATAAATAGATAAATACATAAATACATAAATAAGAAGGAACGGTGGAAATAGAAAGTCGCCATTAGCAAACACCATGGTAATAACGCTTCTTCTTCCTTTTTTCACTTTATAACACACTTAAGGAGCACCTGGGTGGCTCAATCAGTTAGGCATCCGACTTTGGCTCAGGCCATTATCTCTTGGTCTGTGAGTCCGAGCCCTACATCGGGCTCTGTGCTGACATACACACCCAGTGCTCATCCCAACAAGTGCCCTCCTCCATGCCCGTCACTCACTTTCCTCCTTCCCCATCACCCATCAGCGCTCAGTTTGCTCTCTGTATTTAAGAGTCTCTTATGGTTAACCTCCCTCCCTCCCTGTAACTTCTTTTCCCCTTACCTTCCCCCATGGTCTTCTGTTAAGTTTCTCAAGGTCCACTTATAAGTGAAAACATAACAGTATCTGTCTTTCTCTGCCTGACTTATTTCACTCAGCATAATACCCTCCAGTTCCATCCACATTGCTATAAATGGCAGGATTTTATTCTTTCTCATTGCCATGTAGTATTCCATTGTATATATAAACCACATCGTCTTTATCCATTCATCAGTTGATAGGCATTTAGGCTCCTTCCACAACTTGGTTATTGTTGAAAGCACTGTTATGAACATTGGGGTACACGTGCCCCTATGCATCAGCACTCCTGTATCCCTTGGGTAAATTCCTAGCAGTATTTTTTTTTAAAAAACATACTTTAATTCATACCAGCCAGGCACCACAGCGATGAACTTTATTACAAGTGTTTGTATACTCTTCTCCAAAAGCTTGACCAAACTCGCTTCCATTCTGTGAAATAACTCTCAATGTATCCTGCAAGTACTATTTTTGTAAAAGTCTTTAATATGGACATTTTTATTTTTTGTGATTTACTCTTGTATTGAATAACTTTGACATGCAAAAAACTGTATAAATTTAAGCTCTATGGTATATTACTTTGATGCATTTATATATTGCCATAGGATTGCCACTGTAAAATATTTATCACATTACATAATTGTAGTGCAATAGTATTGCCTGCTCATTAGGTCTCTATCGTTTATTTACTACTCATTACAAGCTTGTACCCTTTTTTTTTTTAATTTTTTTTAATGCTTTATTTCTAGGAGAGAGAGAGAGACAGCGTGAGCAGGGGAGGGTCAGAGAGAGGAGTCACAGACTGAAACAGGCTCCAGGCTCTGAGCTGGCAGTCAGCACAGAGCCCGACGCGGGGCTCAACCCAAACCGCGAGATCATGACCCAAGCGAAAGTCGGACGCTTAACCGACTAAGCCACCCAGGCGCCCCTACAAGCTTGTACCCTTAAACACTATTAGTCTTATCCCCCAACCCCCTAAGTCCTAGTAACCACTATTTTATTCTCTTTTTTACAGATTTTTTTTTTTTAAGATTCCACATATAAGTGGGGTCATACAGTGCTTATCTTTCTCGTACTTATCTCCTTTAGTATAATGTGCTCAAGGTCCACACAGATTGTCTCAAATAGCAGAATATCTTCCTTTCCATGGCTGAATAATATTCCATTGTGTACATATACCATATCCTTTTTATCCATTCATCCGTTGATGGGCATTTGGGTTGTTTCCATATTTTGGCTATTGTAAATAATGCTGCAGCTAACATGGGAATGCACATATCTCATTGCAATCCTGTTTTCATTTCCTTTGTGTGTATACCCAAAAGTGGAATTGCTGGATCGGATGGTAGATCTATTTAATTTCTGAGGAACCTCCATATTGTTCTCCATAGTGGTTGGACCAATTTATATTCCCACCAACAGTGTATATGGGTTTCCTTTACACCACGTCCTCACCAACATTGTTGTTTCTTGTCTTCTTGATGATGGCCATTCGGACAGGTGTGAGGTGGTCTCTCATTGCGGTTTTGGTTTGTGTTCCCCTGATGATTAATGATGTTGAGCATCTTCCTGTGTGCGTGTTGGCCACCTTGATGTCTCCTTTAAAAAAAAAAAAAAGTCTCTTGGGGCACCTGGGTGGCTCAGTCAGTTAAGTGTCCAGCTCTTGACTTCGGCTCAGGTCATGATCTCATGGTTCATGGGTACGAGCCCCACATTGGGCTCTGCGCTGTCAGAATCATCCTTGGGATTCTTTCTCTCTCTCCCCCCCGCCCCTCCCCCTTTCGTGCACATGCACTCTCTCTCTCAAAATAAACTTTAGAAAACATTTTTTAATTGTGTGCTTAGTTCTTCTGCATGCTTTGTAATCTAACCCTTTATCTGACACATAGTTTCCAGACATCTTCCCTCATTCTGTAAGTTGTCTTCATGTTGTTAATTGTTCGTTTATGGCACAGAAACGTTTTGAGTTTTATGTCATCCCATTTGTTCATTTTTGCTTCTGTTGCTTGTGCTTTTGGCATCGGGTCCAAAACAATCATTGCCAGGATCCAATCGATGAACTTCCCTACAACTTTTTCCTAAGAGTTTTATGGTACCACGGCTTTCTCGGGTTTCAGCCTTTGATCCATTCCAAGTTAAGGGGTCTACGGTGGGATCCAATTTCACTGATCTGCATGTGTTTCTGCAGTTTTCCTAGCACCACGTGTTGAAGAGACTGTCCTTTCTCTCTTGGGTGTTCTTGGCTCCCTCATCGAACATTAGACAACTGAATCTGCCAGGGTTTAATTCTGGGCTATTTTAAATCTTGGAAAAAGCCTAAATGTCCATCAGCTGAAGAATGGATCAAGAAGATGTGGTTTATCTATACAATGGAATACTACATGGCAATGAGAAAGAATGAAATCTTGCCTTTTGTAGCAACATGGATGGAACTCAAGGCTGTTATGCTAAGTGAAATAAGTCAGGCAGAAAAGGACAGATACTATATGTTTTCACTTGTATGTGGAACAGGAGAAACTTAACAAGAGGACCATGGGGGAGAGGAAGGGGAAAAGTCGATAAGGAGAGGGAGGGAGGCAAACCATAAGAGACTCTTAAATACTGAGAACAAATTGAGGGCTGATGGTGGTGGGGGAGAGGGGAAGGGGGGTGATGGGCATGGAGGAGGACACTTGTTGGAATGAGCACTGGGTGTTATATGGAAACCAACTTGACAATAGACTATAAAAGAAAAAAATAAATAAATAAATCTGGGCTATTTTGTCCCCCTGGTCCGTGTGCCTATTGTTGTGCCAGAAGCCTGTTTTTATTACTATGGCTTTGTAGTATAGTTTGAAATAAGGAAGGCTGATGTCTCCAGTTTTGCTCTGTTTTGTCAAGATTGCTTTGGCTTTTCGGGGTCTTTTACGGTTCCGCACAAATTTTATGATTGTTTCCTCTATTTCTGTGAAGAAGGTCATTGGTAATTTGATCCATGGTAATAATTTATTGCAGGCAAGAATCGGCTTAACGAGCAGAAATGTGATAAGAAACAGGATATTTGCAGAGCCTCAAAGGGTCTCCCCACGAGAATTAGAAACCTGGTAGGCAGCTCTTTAACCAAGTTTTCAAACTTAATATTTCTTATAATATGATATAGAAGCATCATTTACAACCTGATATGATACACTGAGGTACTAAAATACATTTTTTTCCTTTAAAAATTTCTGTAACTGGGGTGTCTGGGTGTATCAGTCAGTTGAGCATCCAAATTTGGCTCAGGTCGTGATTTCATGTCTTCTAGGTTCAAGCACCGCATCCAGCTCTCTGCTGACAGCTCAAAGCCTGGCGCCTGCTTCGGATTCTGTGTCTCCCTCTCTCTGTCCCTCCCCGACTTGCACTTTGTCTCTCCCTTGCCCTCAAAAATAAGCCTTTAAAATTTTTAAAAATAAGAAAGTAAATAAAAACTTCTATTACTTGTAAGACTTAATGGGGCAAATGATTAATTACATGAGTAACAGCACAGCTTGCAAGTTGTTAAAAAAATCTGGTGTCATAATTTTATATAATACAATAAATAATACTTTTTTAATGTGATATTTTGATTGATCATAAGACTTTCTGGCTCTCTTTTCAGCAAATGTCTGCAACATCATTTATTAGGTCCTCAAAAATTATACTTTTAGCGACTTCGTTTTCAATTGATACAATTGAAAGTGACGTCAATCAACCTTGCCAGCTGTAAGACCGCAAATAATATTTGATCATTTTTAATTTGAGGATGATCTTTCTGCTGCTACAAATGTTAGTGGAGCTCTGAAGAGGATTTTACAGGCTGTGACAGCCCTGGAATTCATTTCTGATAAATTATTTTGAAATACAAATTTTAGGACATCTAGAGCTGATGATTCCCATGGAGCAATTTTTCTAAAAAGATTTAACTCTTCATAAGAATCAGTTTTGTGTAAGTCTGAATTTAATTTTCAATGTAAATTTATACAATGGTATTTTAATGTTTCCTGTGACATTTCCCGTAACTTGTGGAGATCATACAAGAAACAGAAAGTAGCTTCATCATTTGTATGTTGTCAAAATGCCTGTTGATGCATTCTATTACTCTATCTATCTATTACTGTACCTAAGAAAAAAATGATTCTAAAACTGACCCCTTTCCATAAGAATTGGTTCTTCTGAAGCTTATATCAAAGCTTGTTCTTTTCCATCAAATGGGGCAATCTTTCAATCCAAGCCTGTGGATATTTGCTTTGTAATGTGGAAGTTTATTAAAAAGCAGAGATTTTAAAGTCTTTGAAGATTCTATAACTCCCTGATAAAGCTTTATTATAATGCCCACAATCTCCACGTGTAAACTTTTATTTTGTAGTAATTTGCTTGGCAGGGTTTACTGCCTGGGCATTTACAGTTCCCATCGCGGCACTCAGATCATAGAGTTAATATCTGTGCAGACCCCACAGGAGCCAGCTCCAGGAATGGACAGGTAAGCTGCTCTCAAACTGCGGCTCCCAGCGCTGTTCCCACGTGGAGCCCCTCCAGTGGCCGGGGCCATCACCACCGCCATGCTGCATCCGGGTCCTGGTCCACGTTGCTACCGATACGTCCCCTCGCTCATGCGCGTGCTCCCTCAGACTTGACTTACTAAACACTGTTCAAAGATTAAGTCATTAGTATTTGCAAAATTCTCCAAAAATTTCAAAATGCTTAAGGATCCCTTAACAGAGATTTGCATGCCCAGCGTTCAGTCACATGCCTGTGAGGCCAGCCCCATGTGGAGATCCATATTGTCTCAGAGGGTTGTTTTTGTTTGTTTTTGTGTTTCTTACAAAGAGCATTCTCCTATCGTGTCTGCATTGGTACACACAGAGCTGCCTGAGTGATTCCAGTGGCAGAACAAGGTCCTGTAGGACACTCCAGTGTTTGACAACCCATCGCCCTGCTGATGAACATTTAGGTTGTTGTTTCAGTGTTGTGCGTTGTGCTAGGAACAGTTCTGCAGTCGATCTTCTTGTGTTATTCGTTCTTCTGACACCAACAAGTGGAAGTGCTAGGGTTGTTGTTTTGTTGTTAATTTAACATGTCTGCCTTTTATGGGTTGTTACTATGTGTCAGGCAGTGTGCTGGGTGTTTTTATATACACATCTCATTTAATGCTCTTACTGGAACTATGCACTAAGGAGTATTTCATGCACATTTTACAAATGAGAAACCTAAGACTCAAAGAGGCCAAGTAAGCTCAGGACCTGCAGCCAGTGAGGGGAAAACCAGAATTTTTCATACCAGGCAGCTCCAACTCCTACGCTTACGAGCCAAACTACTGTGCTTTTCTGCTTCTAGGTATATATATGGACCAGTTTGCATTTATGAACTGAAGACCCAATATTTGCCCCTCACTATATGGCAAGAAGCTTGATGATGTTGAGCCAATGAAATTAAGACGTTTATCCCACATATGGGAGAGGGGCTGAACCTCAGAACTTTGACCAGATCCCACAAACAAATAGCAGGGTTGAGATCTGCCCGCAGAGCCTCTCTGTTTTCCTAAGAATGCATAGGTGCATCTGCGCATGGTCACCAAGGCAGGTTTTAGGCTCCAAAGGCAAATCTGCTCAGCCAGGTGTTGGGACAAGAGAAGTGGGAGTATCCCAGCTGAGTCTGGCCAGCAGGCATGTACCTCCATCATGCACATCCAGCTTCCCCTCCTCCCGCCCCCAGTACCCATTCCCAAAGCAAAATACCTCCAAGGGCACCCACGTGGTTCAGTCCAACTCTTAAGCGTCCAACTCTTGATTTCAGTTCAGGTCATGATCTCATGGTTCATGAGCTGGAGCCCCTCACTGGGCTCTGCAGTGACAGCATGGGTTCTGCTTGGGACTCTCTCTCTCTCCCTCTCTCTGCCCCTCCCCGATTCATGTTAAATAAATAAATAAATAAATAAATAAATAAATAAATAAATAAATAAAACTTGAAAAAAAAACCCTCCAGTTCAAGGAAGCCCTTACTTTGGGGGAGGGCAGAGGGGTGCAATATCATCTTTACCACTTCACACCACTCAAGTCAAGATTAGACTGGATATGGCCCTAGAGACGGCCATGGTGCTTTGAGAATTCAGTTTGGGTGGGTCGGCTTTCTATGTTCCAAATCAAACCAACTTCATTCTTTCACTCCTCAATCCCAAAGTTTGTCGAATTGGAGCTTTAGACACAAAGAGAAGCAAACATAACAAAAAGAGCTTCTTAGGGTTGAGTCAGTTTGACCCTGATCCCCTCAAGCACAAGGGTGCAGGACGAACTGGTGGTTGGGGTGTGGGGTGGCACCTCATTCTCTGTAGAGCTACCTTCAGTTCCAAGGAACTCTGTTAGTCTTTAAACTTAGTTTCTCTAGGGATACTTGGGTAGTTCAGTCAGTTAAATGTCTGACTCTTGATCTCGGTCCAGATCATGATCTCACAGTTCATGAGTTCAAGCCCTGTGTTGGGTTCTGCATTGATGGCACAGATCCTGCTTGGGAGTCACTCTCTCCCTCTCTCTTATCTGCCCTTCCCCCACTTGTACATGTGCATATGTGGCCTCTCTCTCTCTCTCTCTTTCTTTCTCTCTCTGAAAATAAACTTTAAGAAAAAATTTTAAATCTTAAAAAAAATTTTTTCTAAGTAAACTTAGTTTCCTATATTGTCAAAACATTGCAAGCACACACGTGTTCTGGATGGTTAAGGCCATTAAACACCTGTCAGCCTCTGCCGCCACGGTAAATAGAGAAGAAGAACACTATTCCCATATCCAGGGTCTGCCACAACCAACCGACAGGCAGGAAAGGAAACCACCTGCTTGGGAACTCTGGCTGTGGCATCTAAGCTAATTTGGCAAAGGAAAACCACGGTGAATCTAAGCCCTTCCCTCCTGCCTTCCACTGAACCTGACAGATTTAAACAGGAGCCCTGACATCCTCACCAGAACTCCCTACCAGATTACCCTCTGACCTCCCCTGGATGGGAGAAAAAACAGAGACAAACCACGAGACGAATGGAAATATTTAGCCATTCAAGATACAGACATACATCTGAGCAATTAGAGCAAATGTCACATTATATGGCAGAGTTAGTGCAAGAAACAGGAGAAAAATGTAGTCTTTAGGTGTTCTTCCAAGAGAACATTTCAACTATGAAACTATGGGAGGCAGTCTTAAAAGGAAAAATCTGAAAAAAAATTCCTTTTGGGGTGAAAAATATGATTGATAAATTTTTAAGTGGAGAATTAGAAGAATAGTTCAAGCGATATTACCAGGGCTCAAAACAGACCAAGAGACAAAAAATGAGAAAGAAATAAGAAAAAGAGGACACTTACACAGAATATAGAAGGAGTTCAAAAAGAAAAGAAAAAAGGAGTCAGGAAGCAATAATTAAACAGGAAACATCTTCCTTCGGCCACCTGAATACGGAAACCTTCAAGGTAAGATGATCATCAGGACGCTTACCCAGAAGGAGCTACATGCATATGCTTTCATTTCACATGAAAATGTAATGAGTTTAATTTTGCTCTTAAAACACTTAGTTTGGGTCAGAAACAAAACCCTGCTCTGTGCCATTGTAAAGGAGCTCACTTACAATAAAATGTCCCAGAAAGTTTAAAAAATGCATTCATGCATTTATTCATTCAACAGATAAATATTGAGTTCTTTCTACACACCAAATAAGGTGGCAAGTAAAGACTTACCATGCAGACACAAAAATAAATCGGAGATGATAATATTAATATTTAACAAAGGAAGGACTGGAGCAAAATGGTCATTGCGAACAATTTTCTCTCCATCTTTGCCAGATATAGACACAAAAACTAGAGATGATTTGGTTAATATTATTAATTAACTTACATACGTGTGTAAATCTACAGAACACATAGCATCCTAAACTCAAAGATCCAATATGATATTTGAACAAAATGGATTTGAACAATTTTATTAATAAACTTGAACACACATACACATCTTTCAAATCTTATACCCAAAAGCCTAATATGGTATCCACTAACCACAGTTATTTAAATTCAAATTTTAATTAATTAAAATGAAAATGAAGAATCAGGTCTATAGTCATACCAACCACGTCTCACGTGCCTAGTGGATACCGTAGTGCACATGCGTCCCATTTCTACTGCAAAAAGTTCTACTGGGCAGCACAGGATGCAGTTTGTAAAGTGCTGCATAACATTTACAAAAGGTCCCTATAATATAACATGCACAAAAGAAGGATAAACTTTTAAAAATTTAATTGAGATTAATAATTAAAAGTCAAGATCTTAGCACTAGACATGTTTGTTGTTACTGGTGTGTCATTGTTTCTAAGTCCTCTCATCAGACTGAACTGGGAAGGATGTGTGTATGCATACACATACACATGCACACACACATGCATACACAATCACGCCCACATGCACACACACATACATATGTGCTAACACACATACGCACATATGTGCATACACATACACACACATGCATACATGCACAAGCGCGTGCACACATACATGCACATGCACGTATGCATACATGTGTGTGCCATATGCATGCACACATGTACACATGTGCGCCCTTGCCTATAGACATGCATACATACATGTATGCACACACACATGCGTGTACACACATATTACCTAGACACCAGTATTTATTTCTGTATCTATAGATGACAAATACATAGGTAGATAGACGACAGAGAGCTGACATTAAAAACCATAGATTCATCTCCTACCTTCCATTTGAATCCAGAACAACACAGCACACCTGTAATCTCTTCCTTTCCATATTCCCTCAACAGTGAGAAACTCAACTGCCATTATCCTCAATATAGGTATTCATTTGCTCAAACCAAGACCACACAGAAGTCAGCTTCAAAATTCTAATTCACTGCAAAAAGGACACCAACCTGAAGTACCAATAGCATTTGTTTTTGTTTGTTTGCTTGTTTGTTTTAGGTAAGGCTCCTCGGAGAAATAACTGAGTCTAGAGCCAGGGTGAAGGAGGACAAGATGAACCTGACATCTCTCAATGCCAGAAAGTAATAAAGTGTTTGAAGAGTCACAAGGAGAAGAACCAAATGGAAGGGATTCCCAATTGCCAAATCTGGGATCATTTGAATATCAAAGATACCACTGAATAGATTGAGTCCATGAATCCATACTGATATGAATGAATGAATGAATGAATGAATGAATAAATGCATGAATAAATATTTTTCATTAAGAAGGTGGAAAGAAGGGGCACCTGGGTGGCTCAGTGAGTTAAGCAGCCAACTTTGGCTCAGGTCATGATGTCACGGTTTGTGAGTTCGAGCCCCGTGTCAGGCTCTGTGCTGACAGCTTGGAGCCTGGAGCCTGCCTCAGATTCTTTCTCTCCCTCTCTCTCTCCGTACCTCCCCAGCTTTTGCTCGTTCTCTCTCTCTTTCTCTCTCTCTCTCAAAAATAAATAAATAAACACTTAAAAAAAGAGGATGGAAAGAAAATACTCTCCCTTATAGTAGTGTGTCAACTGCTAATACAGAATGAACCCGGAGTCAGAAAACTGCAAGTGCATACTAAACGTCATCATGGAAGCTGAAAAGACTCCCTGGTATGAATTCAGTATTCTCCTGATAAAAACTCAATAAACTCAGAATAAAAGAGTCTGACCTTAAAACAATACAAAATATGTACTGCAAACCACAGCCAATATCACAGGTGACAGTCATTTCCATTCAAGTGAGGGATGGCATGAGGGCGCTTTTGATCACCATTGGCAATGTTGTTAGGGTTGTTCTAGTCAGTTCGGTAAGACAAAGACAAAACGCGAGATTTACAACTACTGGAAAGGTACAGGCAAATTTTTTAGTATTTCTCAACATGTTTGTTGACCTTGAAAACCCAAGAGAGTCAACTGAAAATAAACATTAGAACAACTAAGATAGGTCAATGTGGAGGCCAGTTATATTAATTTTTTTAATGTTTATTTATTTTTGAGAGACAGAGAGGGACAGAGTGTGATCAGGGAAGAGGTAGAGAGAGAGGGAGACACAGAACCCAAAGCAGACTCCAAGCTCCAAGCTGTGAGCACAGAGCCTGACATGAAGCTCGAACCCATGCACCATGAGATCATGACCTGGGCTGGGTTAAGTCAGACACTTAACCGATTGAGCTACCCAGGTGCCCCAGAAAAGTTTTTTTTCAAATATTCTTTCGTAGGTATCCACATGACCACTAAAAACTAACCATAGTTAATAATACAAAATAATACCATCCACAATCACAATAGAAAATCTGAACACATTAGAGTAAACTAAACAATAAATGTGAAGCATGCATATTAGCCAAACAAAAAGGTGTACATAAATGGAGGGATATAACAGGTTCCAATAGTATTTATTATAAAGATAGTGCTTTTCCATTGACTTGTACATGTAATGCGAATTCAATCAAAATCCTCATAAAAGTTAAATGCTCATAAATGTTCTGAAAAAAATGGGAATTATAAGTGATTTATCCTATCAGATATTAAAATAAATTATAGAACCATGTTATTAAAACTGTATGGAACTGGACCAGAAAAAGACATGAAAGGAATTTATCTAAAAATAAAACAAATAAAATGCTCAAGGACTACATAAAAAAGATATTTAGCCAATAGTTGCCAAAGAAATGTAAATCAATACAAAGTAACACTTATTGGCTTTAAAATGGATGAAGATTGAAAAGACTGTAAACACAATAGCAAAGAAGGAGGAAGTGCATACGCCCCATATACTTTGAATATGAGAGCCACTTTCTCTAACCTTTAAGAAGAGTAATCTGGAAACATTGAAGAAAAAAAACCTTTCATTTTAGTGCAAACTTTGACTCTGGAATTTTATGTCTCAAACTTGACGCAATCATCCCCTTGACCTCATGGAACACTCTGCAACCACTCTGCATGCATCCTTGAAGAATTTACTATGAAGTGGAGAGACGTGCACAGTCTAGTAAGTGAAGAAAGCAGGTGAGGACTGACTTTGCAGAGTCGGATCCTGTGTGTACAAAGGAGCAGGTATCTGGAGAACATGGCTGGTGTCCAGACAGAGAGACGTGGGAGGAGGTGCCTGTCTGCTTCCTGGCAGCCCTATACTGTCTCTATTTTCATCCATTCCTGTTGTTGTTAATCTCCCCCTCCTCAGTTTTCTCTCCCATTACTTTGGTTGGCTTCCTGAGGACAGCATGGTAACTCATTAATCCCTTCATGTACTGTGTGAGTAAGGTGTGGAAATAAAGGAAAACCACCCAAATGAGTGCAAAGCCTATTCAGAGCATGATATAACAAGGGAGTCCGCTGCTGCCTCTTGTGTTTGTCAGAGACTTAAAGGCAACTGGGAGTGGAAACTTTCCAGTAGGAATAGGGAAGTCTTTGGCTAAATCCTGCTGGCCTGAGGATGCTACCTCAAGTGGGGCAGCCTGTGTGATTGGTAAGAGGCACATGTTTGGCTTTCCCCACTTGGTCCTAAATTAGAAGCAGGGGAAAATTATTAATTAGTTATTAATCAAATCCTAACCATCTGAAGCCAAATGTCATAGGGATTATTGTTTGGCTTCCTGGACTGGTTGCTGTAGATCATGGATTAGTTCCCTGGGCTGGACACTGCAGACTGTGGGTCAGAGTTCAATTTTTACACATGGCCTG
This sequence comes from Proteles cristata cristata, assembly GCA_017311185.1. Lineage (NCBI taxonomy): Eukaryota > Metazoa > Chordata > Mammalia > Carnivora > Hyaenidae > Proteles > Proteles cristata. The sequence continues at coordinate 1,318,321 of JAESUZ010000174.1, read as the reverse complement.
GCTATTGTCCAAACATTCCGTCTCCTATAAGCAGTTAAAAAAATATTAGGTTTACAAAGATAAATGAAATATATTTCATTCCTTTAGGGAGATTGTGGTCTGTCAGGAAAGACATTTCGTAATTTCCTGATTATGAAATCCATGCTCTTCATATGGCCCTGTAAGAGCTCGCTGCACTTGAGATAAAAGCCACGCCTCATCACTGTGGCCTGCAAGACCCCTCAGTATATGGCTGTGGCCAGTGCCTTCCACCTCATTTCTCACTACTCTGCCATCACTCACCTACTCTCCAAACACACCACCCATACTGCCAATGGAAAAGCAACCATCCCAGGAGCAAGCAGAAAAGGATTGCATTGTCTGTGAGATTTTCTTGCCATGTGCCAGCAATCCCAAATGACATTAGTGATAAAATACTCTTTCCCCCACCAAAAAAAAATTTTGTTGGTCTATGTTCTAAGCATCTATTTCCATGACTTTGAGCTTTAATAGTATATATGCAAGCTCCAAATTAACACATACTTATCATTTTAACATTTTAATACACAGTGAGTTCTATATGGATGTTAATTCAAATAACTCTTGGTTATATAGAGGTCCCTGAGACACATGAACTCAACTATATGCATTTGTTTTAAGAGTAAGTTTGTAGCAGTCCAGTGTTGGGCAAGTTCACTTTGAGCACGGACCCTATCTTCAAGCCCTGTAAATGCCTGCCCCTGCATTTCAAGAGTAGATTGGAAATAAGCAGTGACAGCCTCGTGATTGCAATGATGAAGAAACGGAATGTACGTGACTTCAGTTCTGTCTTCCCAAGCAATCACTTGGAAGTTCTTTTGTATTTAAAATTTAAAACAGTGTGGACCGCCCAGTGTGACCCTTTTGTTTTATGAGTGCAAATTTCAGTTCATGCATGATTTATGGAATGTGAATCGAGTCTTTACAATTGAAATTCATTATTTTCCATTGTTGATTATTTGTTTGAAAAGTAAAAAGAGTTAAGAAAATAGCGTCTTACAGCAATGGTACAATATGGTAGTTTGATCCTCATGTGAATTTATAAATGAGGCTCATCAGTCACAAAAATATTTGCCAACAGCCAAACCTGCCTTGGACAATCAAGAAACATCAAGTATTGATGCTGTTCCTTGCGATCTATGCCCAGAGATTGTGGAGACGGCCATTAACTCCACAGAAAACAAATGCAAGGAAATGGACAATTAAATAGAAAAAGAATCAAATTTTAAAGAAGAATGCCAGGAGAAATGACGAAAGACACTGCTCTAAAACTGCCAGAAAAGATTGAAAAAGCAGAGCTTGAGAGCCTTGATCCTTCTACACCCAGAACTGGATGCTCCGTCTAAGGCAATGGAACCAATCATGTCATGTTCATTATCATTCAACCCTCTTCCTGATTACTGTAAAAGAAGAAAAATCTTTGTACATTTTTACTGAATAAAAGAGAAATTGGAGGGGCGCCTGGGTGGCTCAGTCAGCTCAGCGTCCCACTTTGGCTCTGGTCATGATCTGACAGTTCATGGGTTCAAGCCCCGAGTCAGGCTCTGTGCTGACAACTCAGAGCCTGGAGCCGGCTTCGGATTCTGTGTCTCTGTCTCTCCCTGCCTCTCGGCCTTTTGTGCTCTGTCTCTCAAAAATAAATAAAACATTAAAAACATTTAAAAAAAGAGAAATTGGTAATGAATTTTCTGGTCATGATATTTAAGTGACTTTTCAACCAGAGGAGACATTTGAAATGGAATTTTTATAAATCCCTGCCAAAATTATCCTCATGGTGAAGACTTTTCATAACTATTTGTATATTGGTTGCTTCATGTGAAGGAAACTCTTTGAAATTAAAAGTAATAAGGAGGCGTTCTTCAGCCATCTATGGGCAGAGATAGACTGATCTGGCCGTGGACAATACTGAACGTGAATATATGAAAATGTATGCAAAACCATGAGCATGTTTGCGGGGTCCAAGGCTCTAAATGAGAAACTGTAATGTTGTTATTTACTACGTCAGCAGAGCAATATGTAGGAATAAGTTTTTCTACATTAATGTAATTTAATAGTATTTATTACATATTTTTCTTGTTTGTACTGTGATTTTTTTCTGGCATGATGATTTATACGAAGCTCAACGAAAGAAGATGTTTCGCCGTCTACATTTTTCTGGTCATCACTATTATTTCTTTTGTTTCTGAATTATTGCTGAAACTCATGTTGGTGAAGAGAGGATGGAGAAAACCATCCCCTGTGGGTGTCCAATGGGCCAGCCTCGCCCCTGCTCTTGGGCTCCTACGAACACATCATGCCTTTGCTCAGTTCAGAGCCTTAGAACCTCCTATTTTCCCTGATTGGAGCATCACCTTCTAGATCATTGAGGGACTGGGCTCCTCCTGGCTCAAATGTCTCCTTACCTGGCCACCATACAGTGTGCCTACCTCTGCCCTGCAAGTCTCACAGCCTTGCATTGAGGCTTATTATTGCTGATTATTGCTTGTTCACTGTCTGTGTCCTGCCACCAGCATGGATGTCCCGGGGAGGGGGCAGGGGGGGAGGGACTGCGCTGCCCTATTTCCCTGCAGGAAGTATCTGTTAGGCTGAGCCCTGAACCGACCTGGAGGGGCAGGTGAGTGGGGTGCGATCCACCAAGTGCAGGCCGCTGAGACTGAAACCAGGAGGAACAAGTGAGCAAAATCTGGAAGGAAGTGGGGCATCAGGTAGATTGTGTGGAGTACCTGAAAGCAGCCCTAAGACCGTCATCCTAACCCAGGGCTGACTGACAATGGACTTGAAGGTGGTTGGGTTTCATGCTCAATAAAAAAAGCTGTTTTAAGCAAGGGAGTGACAGGATCCCATGTGCCTTCTGGAAATATCACTGTGACAGCAGCGAGGGAAAAGGTGTGGAAGGGCAGGCACAAATGGGGGCTGGAGAACGATTAGAGCTGCTCCAAGATTCTTTGGATCTTCTGGAAAAGCACAGAGACTGTGCTCCATCGTGTTCCCCAACACCTGGGGTTTCCTCTGGAGAGAGAGGGCGGGGCCTGGTGTCCAGGAAAGAAGAGATCACACCTAAGCACCAGGCTGTAGGCAGGGCCATGCCGGAAGGTTTGTGCAGTGGCCCAGGGAGGATGAAGTCAGACTATAGGAAGCATCCTAAGCGAGATGCTAGTGAGGATTGGAGACTGGGGCAGCGAGCGATCCCACAGAGGCACAACCCCACTTGCCTGCCAGTCACCACCCTCACCGCTGGGGAGCCCAGGTTGGGGAGGCCACAGGGAGTTCTCTAGGGGCTGACACTAATGTAGGATTTCCAAGAAGGTACCACTGAGAGATAAGGGGCCTCCAGCTCTTATTTATTAAAATCCAGCTTGGCAAGGAAGCCTCAGCAAACCCAGCCTGCTCTGACCCCGCAGGACCCATGTCCAGTCCCCACACCCAGGGATACACAGTCAGAGCTGAGGAGCCAGGCAGATGCTCCAGGGAGCCCTCCCCCCAGCACCGGTGGCCACACTTGCTGTGTCCCCAACTCCACCGCTGATGTAGAGACCCTCCTGGGATGGGGATCAAGGGGCACGCTTTGAATCTTTACACGCCACAAGGAAGAAAATCAATTTCAATGCCCAAAGGAGGGAATTACTGCAGCAGAAGGTCACCCAACCACTACAAGTCGCTGTATTGTTTTGGAGACTTGGACAGGGAAAAATGCCTCCAAGTGAGGTAAGAATGCTCGAGGTCTGAAGCAAACCCCTCTCCCCAGGCATCACGTGAGAGAGTTCCGGAGATTGTGGGGGGAGAGCGGGGGATGGACAAGACCACACAAAGGAATAGGTTTCTTTGTGTAGGCACTGACAGCAGCGATGGTCCAAATTCTGCCTCCTGCCACTTCTCACAAGTCATTGACTACACTGTGGAATTCTGGCTCATGTTCAGTCTTGGAGGGACCCGCTGATATTTGCACATGATTGCTACAGTCTTGGCAAAACCGGTGGCAATGGCCACTTTGCTTAGACATGAGAGACGTACTTCCTGGCCCAGCCTCCAGACTCCAGAGAGATCGGAGGGATCGGAGAGATCCCTGGGTACTGAGACAAAGATGCCTTCTAGATCCACTCCAGCAAAGCTGGACACAAAGAACTCACTGATGCCCAAGTGCCCTATTTTTGATTGGGGCCAGCGCAGCATAGCACAGTCAGAGCAAAGGCTAAACAAGAGATCCATTGAGCTGTGCACTTGAAAGTCTCATTTCTGGGGAGTCAGTCAGTTGAACATCCAACTCTTGATTTTTTTACTCTGGTCATGATCCCAGGGTCGTGGGATCAAACCCTGTATCAGGCTCTGTACTGAGCATGGAGCCTGCTTAGGATTCTCTCTCTCTCCTTCTCTCTCTCTCTCTAATATTTTTTTTAAGTCTCATTTCTGGGAGTAAAGACTTCCAGGCAGTGAGGCCAACTTCCCTGTCCAGGCAATGTGGAAATGGGTGTGTGATCAGTATCCTGCAATTAAGGGGAAAAGAGATTTTTGCAGGTTCTTCAAGCCTACCACCCAGATAATTCGCATCAAGTCCCAAACCCTTGTGGAAGATAAGGGGCTCAACCTTGTTTCCTGACATTCAAAGCTAGAGAAATCCATGGGGTGGACTGTAGTGGCCCCGGCAAAGACCAGGGGCCAGGAAAGGCAATGAAATTTCTGGAATGAAGACACATCGAGAAAGGAGTAAGCTAGTCAGGCAACTCAGCTCTCTCAAGGACATAGTGTTCATGGAAGATATCCTCAGTGGACTTCCTCTCTGACGACACCTTTCACCAGGACTTCTCAGAGACAACACCTGCAGAACTACATTCCTCTGGACAGAAGTGTCAGCTGGTGGCCATGATGGCTGTGGGAGGACAAGGGGAGAGAGTAGAGAGCAGGGCAGCCCTGTACCACAGCTGCACGGAAGCCACACCCCAATGCTGTCCATAGTCTGAGGAGAATTAAAATAAATTAAAAACTGGTGAGATGACACCAGAAGCACAGTCCGTGAAAGAAAATAATGATAAATTGGACTTCCTCAAAATTAAAAACTTCTGCTCCACAGAAGACACTGTTAAGAGCGTAAAAAGACAAACCACAGACTGGGAGAAAATATCTGCATGTCACATATCCAACAAAAGACTCAAATCCAAATTACGTTAAAAAAAAACTCCCAGTAATAGTAAAACAAACAACCTAATAAAAAATGGGCCCAACTCTAAGCAGGCACTTCCCTAAGGAAGATGGACAAATAACAAATAAAAAGGGCACTGGAAAAGATATTCAGCACCACTAGCCATCAGGAAAATGCAAATTAAAACCACAGTGAGATACCACTACACACCTATTATATTAGCTAAAATGCCAAAAATAAATAAACAAATAAATAAATAAATAGAAGGCGGGGAGAATACAAAGACTACCAAGGGCTGGTAAGAATATAAAACAACTGGACTTCTCGCACACTGTTGGTTCAAAATGCCACGGCCACCTTGGGAAACAGTTAGGCATCTCTTATAAAATATGATACTAAAGAAATGGAAATTTATGTTCCCATAAAAACCTGAAGCCAAATGTTTATAGTGAATGTACTTCACAATCTCCAAAAAGTTGGCAACCACCCAAATGTCTTTCAACCAGTGAATAGATAAACAGAGTGGAAAACGTCCACACCGTGGAGTACTCCTCAGTATTACAAAGGAGAGAAGTACTAAGATACATGAGCATGTGGGTGAATCTGAAGTCCTACACAAAAGTGTATGACTCCACTTATCTGACATTCTGGGAAAGGCAAAAACTGTGGATCCAAAACGTGAGTAATTAGGGGCGCCTGGGTGGCTCAGTCAGTTGAGCATCTGACTTCAGCTCAGGTCATGATCTCATGGTTTGTGGGTTCGAGCCCCGCATCAGGCTCTGTGCTGACAGCTAAGAGCCTGGAGCCTGCTTCAGATTCTCCCTCTCTCTCTGACCCTTCTCTATTCATGCTCTGTCTCTCTCTGTCTCTCAAGAATAAATAAACATTGAAAAAAATCAAAACATGAGTAATTACAGGGGCTGGGAGCACGGAGAGGGGATGATCACAAAAGGCAGTAGAAGAGAATTTGGGGGTGATGATCCATTCATTACCTTCGTGGTGGTGGTGATTATAATTCTGTTCACTTTTGCCTAAACTCATAGAACTATACACTAAAAAGAGTGACTTTTATCACACATGAATAAAAAAGTGAATACATTTGTTAGAAGTGTATTAAAAATACACTGGTAGAAAAAAATCTTTTCTCAAAATGAAGTTGCCCTTAATTTAGTGAACATTAAAGAAGACCCTACCCATTGGGTTTAACTGGCATTGGCCAAGCAGCTGGGAGAAGCCCCTGAATGGCCCCGGGGATCCTGGGGGGACATGCCCAGTTCTGCCTTCTAGGGACAACCCCAGAGCAATGTGGAAGCAGAGAGAAAACACAGCTGGAACCAGGGGGCTTGCATGGAGAAGCCCTGAGGTGTAGGGTCTGGGAGCGTGGATGCAGAGAGGCAGGGGTGGGTGTGCACACACAAAGAAGGCCAATTCCAAAATGGAGAGAGGTGGAGGGGCTGTGGGGCTGTCAAATGGGAGGCCAGACACCGCACATGCTGATGGGAACTTGGCAAGGGTCTGCACGACACAGCCCCCAGAATCCTGTGATGACTCGTTTAGGCGCCAGATGGAACATAAATAAATACCCAACACCTAGCCTACTTGGATCAATCGGTAGAAGAATGTGGGGAGAGGCTTTCTCACAACATACTGTAAATAGCCTATCATAAGAAAAATACCAAGGACAGGTCATAATGACCACGTGAGCTGACATTCACAGGGTGCCCACCGTATGCCAGGCACTGTTTCAAGTGTTGGGGTTGCATTTGACTCATTCAATCTGCCCACAGCTCTGAGATCCTTTTATTGCCCTCATTTTGCAAGGGAGAAAATCGAGGCACAGAGAGCTGACGTAATGTGCACAGGGTCTCACACGGGGTAAGCAGCCAAGCTGGGGTTCAGACCCAGGCAGTCGGCTCTAAGCATGCCCCCTTCACTCTATGCTCAGCTGCTGTTTGATCCACATGGTTATAACTGCGTAGATGGCTGAGCTATAATTTCCCGGCCATCCTGCCCACCCAGACCCCCAGCTCTTTTGAGTTCCAGTGTATACCTGCATGGCATTGCCCAGCACGTGGTCTCACGCAGACACACACACACACACACACACACACACACACACACACACACACACGCTCCAAAGTGGACACAGTTCCTCGGAAGCCAAGGGAATCAATAGAGCAAAACACCATGGAAGAATCATGAGACCCTTGTTCTTAAAAATAATAAGTCTTTTCCAAAAGAGGCCAGCACCATGAGCACCAGTGAGAGCCAAATGACGTCTGAGCAATCCAGCCAATAAATTAATTTCATGTGGGGGGAAAAAAAAAAACCTGGGTTGGCCCTGCATTAATAAAGGGCCTGCCGACATAAAGATCTCATTACAAAACAGACTTCCCTGGCAAGGTCCTCAGCTGAAGCTGTTTTGGATTCGAGCTTCTCCTGGGTCCCCTGTGCCTAACAAAGATTCCACATCAAATGCAGAAAAGATGGCCCTGTCTAGACACCCTGCTGCATATAACACACACAGCCTTCTCCTGTGAGAAGCGAGCCCTGCCCAGCTGTTGCCAACCACAGTGCCAGCAGCCCACAAAGCTGGAGCAGATTCCACCTTCGGACCAAGGAAGGCTTTTGCTGCTCTGACTCTGAAATAGCACTCTGGCTTTTTTGTGAGAATTGGTCATGAGCTTCTAGAAGACTCTGAGGACTCTCAGCGAAAGCTAAAAGGGGCTATTTTCGCTGTAGAGCACAAAGTCCCTGGGGAAGTAGGGGCGCATCCAGAACTTGCGGATGATCTGCAGACCACCCCAAATCAAACTTGGCAGTCATTCAGCCAGGGCTGAGCTGAAAGCGTCCCTCTAGCGTGGCCCAATGACAAAGCCTCTGTAAGAACTAAGAACGAGGACACTGTAAACAAGGAAGGGGAATGGAGATCTAGTGAATCTCGTGAACAACAATAATACTGAGTCAGCAGCTGCTCCGGGGCCAGCAGAGCGCAGGTGCCAAAAGCTGGGTGCACAGCGGTGGATGGAGCAGGTGAGTGTCCCATGCGGTGTGTAGTGCAGAAGCCAGACACAGCCCACAAGAGAACGCAGGACTGACGCCAGACTGCTACTGCCCCTGTGCCCCTCTCCACCCTCACCCTCTACCACCTTCTCCAGTCAGCTGCCATTGGAACACAGCCCTGCCCCTCCCTGTCTCTGGAAGTCCCTTCTCCCAGCCCTTGTTCAGCTGGCTGTTCACAAGTCAGTTCTCCACTCACATATCACTTGCTCGGGGGCCCACTCCCATGCCTGCAGAGACCCCATCTTCCTCCCTCCCCCAGGTCACACTAGTTACCTTGTTTATGTCCTCCACATGACATATTAAGGTCTTGCACACCTTTTTTCACTATCTGTCTCTCAGGCTAGACGGCCAGCCACACGGGGACAGGAAACTTCCCTGTCTTACAAACCTCTAAAAACCTGGTGAGCACGGAGCACCTGGAAGATTTTTTAAAACCACAAAAGCAACACTGAGCCTCTGAGATAAGATAGGCAGTGAAGGTGCCTGATCTAACAGGGAGGGTGGGGAAGACTGCTCTGAAGAGGTAACATGTAAGTCAAGACCAGAGGGATGGTGGGGGTCACCCAGGATACATGAACAAAGGCTCTAGGGCAGGGGAAAAAGCCTTGTGTTGTTGAGCTGGCAAGGGCATCATGGCTGAAGTACAGACGGCAGGCTGGAGAGGAAGCAGGGATGCATTAAGGAATCCTTCACCCACTCTACATGCAGCAGGAAGGCTCTGGAGGTTTAAAGTAGATGTGACCCTTAATCTACTTTCAATTTTTTGTAAGTTTATTTATTTAGAGAGAGAGACTGAGTGGGAGAGCACGAGGGAGGGGTAGAGAGAGAGGGAGACAGAGAATCCTGAGCAGGCTCCGTGCTTTCAGCACAGAATTTGGGGCTCATTCCCATGAACCGTGAGATCATGAACTGAACTGAAATCAAAAGCCACCCAGGCGCCCCTAATTTAGATTTTTTTTTTAAACGTTTTATTTATTTCTAGGAGAGAGAGAGAGAGAGAGACAGCGTGAGCAGGGGAGGGTCAGAGAGAGAGGGAGTCATAGACTGAAACAGGCTCCAGGCTCCGAGCTGGCAGTCAGCACAGAGCCCGACGCGGGGCTCGAACCCACGAACCGCGAGATCATGACCTAAGCGAAAGTCGGACGCTTAACCGACTAAGCCACCCAGGCGCCCCCCTAATTTAGATTTTTAAAGAATTGTTATGATGCTGGAATGGTGATGCCTCTTTAGATACAGCACCAAAGGCAAGATTCATAAAAGAAATCACTGATAAGCTGGGCTTCATGATGATTAAAAATATCTGCTCTGGGAAAGACCTTGCCAAGAGAATAAGAAGGCAAGCCATAGGCAGCAAGTAAATATCTGCAAAAGACACACCTAATAAAGCACTGTTATCCCAATATACAAAAAACTCTTAAAACTCAACAATAAGAAAGTAAACAACCTGATTTTAATACGGGCCAGAGTCTCTAAGTAGATAGATAGACAGAGGCGAGGCAGGGTGCCTGAGTGGCTCAGCTGGTTAAGCAGCTGACTCTTAATATAGGCTCAGGTCATGATCTCATGATCTCATGATCCATGGGATCAAGCCCCTCGTTGGGCTCTGGACAGTATGGAACCTGCTTGGGATTCTCTCTAACCCTCTCTCTCTCTCTGCCCCTCACCTGCTTGCTCTCTCTTTCCCTCTGTCTTAAAATAAATAAATAGCCACTTTTTAAAAAAGAAGATATACAAAGGTCAAATAAACATGTGAAACACTGCTCCACATCGTATGTCATCAGACAAATGCAAATTAACACAAGATACATGAAGATGCACCTATCAGAGTGGCCCAAATCCAAAACATTTGACAACACCAAATGCTGGTGAGGACGCGGAGCATCAGGAACTCTCACTTACTGCTGGTTGGCAAAATAGGACCGCCATTTTGCAAGACAGTTTCTTGCAAGACTAAAAATATTCTTCCCATATGATCCAGGGATCATCCTCCTTGATATCTACCCAAAGGAGTTGAAGACTTATGTCGACACAAAAACCTACACACTGCTGTTTATAGCGGCTTTATTCAGGATTACCAAAGCTTAGAAGCAAACAAGATGGATACATAAACTATTGATAAATAAACTGCTTGAATGTTACATTCAGACAATGGATGCCATTCGCTGCTAAAAACCAAAGATCCATCAAGCCATGATATGGAGGGAGCATATTACTCAGGGAAGAGAAGCTGACCTGAAAAGGCTACATACTGTGTGATTTCAACTCTATGACATTTAGGCAAAGATAAAACAAGGAAGACAGTAAGGAGATCAGAGATTGCTAGGGATTGGGGGGAGCAGAAAGGAATGAAGACGCAGAGCACGGAGGGTCTTCAGGGCAGTGGCAATGCTCTGTATGATACTATAATGATGGACACATGTCATTATGCATTTGTCCAAACCCAGAAACTACACAACACTGAGAGTGGATTCTCTCAGTCTAAGTTAAACTATAGACTTTGGGTGATTATGATGTGTCACAGTAGGTTCAATTTTGTTAGAAAGTAGATCATTCTTCTGAGTGATGTTGATATTGGAGGTTATGCAGTGTAGGGGTAGAAAGTATATGGAAAATCTCTGTATCTTCCTCTCAGTATCATTATAAATCTAACACTGCTGTCTGGGGAAGGGGGGAGATCATTTATGACTATTTGGGTAGAGAAAAGAGTATAAGTGGACAAGAATACAGGCAAGGAGACAAATTAGACACAGTAGCATCATCTAGGTAAGAAACAAAGGGGCTGTGGGGGCCATGAGATGCATGATGAAAATGTAGAGATGTGGATTAGGATATGTCTTTTTTTTAATGTTTATTTATTTTTGAGAGAGAGAGAAACAGAGTCTGAGTGGGAGAAAGGCAGAGGGAAAGAGAGACAGAGAATCCAAAGCAGGCTCCAAGCTCTGAGCTGTCAGCCCATAGCCTGATGCGGGTCTCGAACTCACAGACCATGATATCATGGCCTGAGCTGAAGTCAGACGTTTAGCGGACTGAGCCACCCAGACACCCCAGGATATGTCTTAAGGTAGACCCTGTGGGCTGGGAAAGTATGAGTCTAAAGAGCCGTGGGGGCTAAGAACAACAACCAGTGATTATTTCAGGAATATGATTTGTAAATCGTATATCTGATAAGGGCTAGCATCCAGACTATATGAAGAACTCTTACAACTCAACACCAAAGACAACCCAATTTTAAAATAGGCTAAGGCCTTGACTAGCCATTTCTCCAAAGGAGATATACAGATGGCCAACAGACACATGAAAAGATGCTCAACATTATTAGTCATGAGGGAAATGCAAATCAAAACCATGATGAAGTACCACTTTATACCCACTAGCATGGCTATAATAAAAAAATGTTTAATTAAAAAAATAAATAACAAGTGTTGGTGAGGATACATATCCTTGTGTGTTGCTGGTGGGGGTGTAGAATGGCACAGCCACTGTAAAAAGTTAAATTCACTTCCAGGTATCTACACAAAGGAATTTAAAATAAGTGCTCAGACTGCTTGTGGGAAGGCAAACTGGTGCAGCCACACTGGAAAACAGTATGGAGGTTCCTCATAAAATTAAATATAAAACTATCCTACAACTCAACAATTGCACTACTAGGTATTTATCCAAGGGATACAGATGTGCTGTGTCAAAGAGACACATGCAGCCCAATGTTTATAGCAGCGCTATCAATAATAGCCAAGGTATGGAAAGAGCCCACATGTCCATCAATGGATGGATGGATAAAGATGCAGTGTGTGTATATATACACAATGGAGCATTACTCAGTAATCAAAAAGAATGAAATCTTGCCATTTGCAACTATGTGGATGGAACTAGAAGGTATTATGCTAAGCAAACTTAGTCAGAGAAAGACAAATACCATATGACTTCACTCATAGGAGGACTTGAAAATACAAAACAGATGAACATAAGGGAAGGGAAACAAAAACAATATAAAAACAAGGAGGGGGACAAAACATAAGAGAGTCTTAAATATGGAGAATAAACAGAGGGTTGCTGGAGGGGCCGTGGGAGGGGGGATGGGCTAAATGGGTGAGGGGCATTAAGGAATCTACTCCTGAAATCATTGTTGCACTATATGCTACTAACTTGGACATAAATTTTAAAAATAAATTAAATTTTTTTTTAAAAAAAGGTGCTCAAATAAATACATATACATGCATGGTCATAGCAGCACTATTCACAATAGTCAAAAGTGAGAACAACCCAAATGTCCGTCAATAACAGATGAATGGATAGACACATTGTGGCATATACATCCAATGGAATATTATTCAGCTATTAAAAAAAAAAAAAAAAAAGAATGAAGTACCGATGCCTGCCACAGTGTGGCTGAACCCTGAAACACTATGTGCAGATAAAGAAGCCAGACGCCAAAGTTCACATGTTGTGATTCCATTTATATGCAGTGTCCAGAATAGGTAAATCCATAGAGACACAGTCAGATTGGAAGTTGCTAGGGGCTGGGAGCAGGAAGGAACAGGTATGCGGTTTCATTTTGGGATACGGAAATGTTTTGGGGCTAGACAGAGGTGGGGATTGCACAGCACTGTAAACGCAGAGTGCCACTGAGTCGTTCACTTCAAACTGGTTAATTTTGTGCTATATGAAGAACACCTCAAAAATTAATTACAGGGGCGCCTGAGTGGCTCAGTTGGTTGGGCGTCCGACTTCGGCTCAAGTCATGATCTCACAGTTCGTGCATTCGATCCCCGCGTCGAGCTCTGCGCTGACAGCTAGCCTGCTTCAGATTCTGTGTCTCCCTCTCTCTCTGACCCTCTCCTGCTTTCTCTCTCTCTGTATCTCTCTCTCTGTCAAAAATAAATAAAACATTTAAATTTTTTTTAAAAAATTAATTACAAAACAACAAAGGGTAACAACCAGGTTTGGGAAATGAGCAACGAGGTGGATACGTGTGTCACTTGCTGAGCCGGGGGAGGCTGGGAAGAAAGATTTAGAGTTCAGTATGGGACATGTTACATGGAGATGCTCAGTTTCTAAAGAGAGTTTCCAGGGAAGCAGTTGGAGATGGGAATCCAGAGCTCAGATGAGAAGGATGGAGGGGGGAGGAGGGAGGGGGAGGGAAGGGAGGAGGGAAAAACTAGAGGACACCAGCTGACAGTTTCCAAGTGTGGCAACATAGTGGCCACCAGGAGGGGCAGGAACAGAGCCAGTTCCCAGGAGTTTAAAAAAAAAGCGAGTGGGAAGAAAAGATATGAAGATAGCATGTGTACACAATTCTTTGTAAGCTTTCACAAGCTTCTACCTTTTTTAAGGGGATAAAAAAAATAAAGCAGTGAGTAGAGAAGATAGGAGGTCAGGAATGAGCCTTTTAAAAAGGTGGGAGATAATGCAGCTGGTTTAGAAAGTCACCTGGGACAGCCAGGCAGTGCTGGGCAGTGCAGGAGAATGGGGCGAAGTCAACGTGAACAATCAGGGTTTCAAGAGAAAGGGGAGAGAGACAGAAGTGGGTGTGGGGAGGAGAGGCGCAGGGGTGTGGGTGCCTGAGCAAGTACTTTGTAGAGGGTTGGAGGTGGAAAACATGAAGTCATCTGTGACCTACGGCTTCTGACTTTTGGGTGAAGAACAAAGGACAAAATGTAGCCAAGGCGGTGAGAGGAGGCTGGACAAGACCAGACACTGAGCAGGGCCATAGCAAACGCCACTGCGAGAGAAACAGCCAACTCATGATGATGAATTCCGTTTTATCAAGCCCCCATCATACTGATCTCCAAAACAACCTCAAAAACCAGATAGAACAGGTATTAAAAGTCCACTGTGCACAAATGGAAGAAATCAGAAGAAGGGTGAAAATATGAGCATAAATACCAGAGCTCCAGATTACATCCCAAGCTCTTCCCTGTCCAGGAGGCAAAGCTGTGCAGAGCCTCAGTTTCCTCTGGACAACTGGTGTGGCCACTGGGGCCAGTCATGCTAAAGCCAGTCCCCTCAGGGCCACACCACCCAGCATCTGTCACCTCCAGGACAAAAGTATGGAGGAGCACACAAATTCCTCAAAAATGCTCCACAGACTCAGGTCACCCTCCCCTCTTTTGCCAACAAGCCACCACCATGCCGGTAGATGTCAACGCAGGACCCGCCACCTATCAGTAATACTCATCATTCCACTCTCTGTCTGAATTCAAGGAAGAAAAACCCAGAACACGGGGTTGTCGGAGGTTTTTTCTGTTGTTTTTTTTTTTAAACTAGAAAAAGATTCCATGCTCATTAAAGTCTGTTTTTGGCTACCAGCACATGCTGATGGTCTCCTAGAAGTGACGTGCTGATGAAAGTCTGCCTTGACCCACAAAATTTCAAGAGATTTCAGGGGGAGATAGAGATTAGGATCTGGGAGCTGAAATCAGACTCGAGAAAGGAGCCACCTCTGCGGGGAAGGGACAGACACAAGCCCTTGATCGCCCCCATCTTTGCTCAAAGGTCATCTTTCCGACGAGGTTCATGTTGATTTCCCATTTTAAATTGCACACAGCCACACCACATGCCAGCTCCCAGCTCCCCTCACTCTACTTCTCTGAATCGGCACTTACACCTTCCAATATTGTGTCTAATTTACCTCTTCCGCTAGCGCATGCCAAGTGCTTGGGACATGGTAGGTGCTCAATAAGTATCATCTGAATGAATGAATGAATGAATGAATGAATGAATGAATGAATGAATGAAAACAGCTTCTCCATGTTCCATGAGTGCGTCCCCTGTAATTGTAGGTACTTTCATCTGGATGGGTGGTCCTGACCCAGTCGTGAAGGAAGTCCCCAGGCTTCTTCTGGTCACACAAACCTATTGGCAAAACATCTGGCCAAGCCCTCCAATACATGAATAATGCATTCATATATTTTGGTTAATTACATATGTATCACTACATGCATAATACACCATGCATATTTGAACTACCCACAACTTTGTTAAAATTAAATATATAATAAAATAAATACTAATAGGTTATATTTTATTCTAGTATCAAAAATAGAGCAGCTTCTTCTAGACATACAACACTATCCTAAATAATAACTGAGCACATGTTACAAACACATTCACATGTTGTTACAGTTACTGCGATCACCCCACCACCACCACAACCAAAACCACAGCCTTGCTAGATCCATAACTATCCCTGTTTAATGGCTGAGAAGACAGAAGCTCAGATAAGTAACTTGATGGGTGTCACAATAAGTTGCACAGCTAGGAAAAAAATACCTAGGGGTGCCCGAGCCCCCAGCCCATGCACTACAGGGAGCAGAGAGAGATCCCACACTTAAGGCAGTTAAAGGGAAGCAAATCAAAAGCAATGCGGCACATGTTCCCAACTCACCACCCCACCCCCACGGACACAGCCAAGGACAGGATCCCCGGACAACCGAGCCGCACCACTTGGGCCAGCCATTGGCCAGTCCAGCCAGAGCCTGTATACGTACCCTGCCGACCCAGGCTGCTTGCACAGGCCCTCCACACTCACACTGACTCCAGAATCCCAAAATTCCTAAGACGTGGGCAGGGGAAGTGATCAAAGTAAGCATTTAGCTGTGCCCAAACTGTCTATCCCCAAGGTGATCTTATGTCCCAGTTGGATGGAGTCAGTCTCGATTTAATTAGCAATACACCCCCTTGCACTTTCAAAGTTTTTATTACATCCTCTTTCCCTCTCTGGGGTGCGCTGGCCTGGACAAGAAATTACATGGTCACCCTGTCTATACCAGGGCTCAGCCTGTGCTGAGCCCTGGAGCGGCTCTGACTGGGACTCACAATGCTGTGATTTCTCATATCTAGGGAGTACCCTCTCCACGCCCCCTAAAGTCAAAGCAGCAGGCCTCCCACGAGCAGAACCATATCCCCCAAGAATGCAAGGTGCACCTGGATGGAATTCACATCTGGAGCCCCAGACAGTCTACGCCTGTGGACCTCGTATTCTGTAGATCACCCCACATCAGCAGCCCAGCCCGGCCTCCAGCCTCAGTCAGACCTCACCTCAGTAGGAAAACAGCATCACAGGCATCAGCGGGAAGTTTCCCCAGAGGCACCTATACAAGTGAGCAGGGCCTTGCTTCTCGGTCAGATCCACCCGACAAACAGAACCAGGCAGTCAGACACCTGCTGTGGTGCCCTAGAGTGGACCCCGCACGTAGGAAAGGATAAGGAGAGGGAGGTGCCGGGTCAGCATACTCACGACAGAATCTCCAGGCACGTGGAACTGCCCAGGCATTGTCAGGTGGCTGAGGGGTCCCTCTGGCGTCCTTTCCCAGCGACATAGTCCTGGAAGGCCGGCCGTCTCCACCCCCTCTTCTGCCACAAAGCCCAGGCTTCAGGGGGTGCCCCAAGGAAGAACGCTGAAGCCCCATCTCCTAGGCGAAGGAAGGGAATCCCAAGTACGTGAGGCAGGACCAAAGAGTCCCCAGGACAGCACGCCCACCCAGAGGCCAGAGGCCCACCAGCCAAAACTGACATCGCTCACTGTCAGAAATAGCCCCTGAACCCCTTATAAACTCCCTGGGCCCTGAGACATGCCAAGGTCAACACTTTAGCTTTTTTTTTTACTGTCTTTGCCTCCTGGCTGTGGTCTCCTTCCTGAAGCCGGGGAGGCAGAGGCAATCTGGGGGAGCAGTGGGACAAATAAAGGGATTTCTGTCCCCTTCTGCATTGGACTGTAGTGGGAAAAGACCCAGAGGAGACCCAGCTGCCTTTCAACAAGGGCTGACTCCTTGCCTCAAAGCACAAGCCCTTCCCCAGCATGAGCTGAGATCCAACATTATATGGCATAATGATTCTCCAAAACATGGGAAATGTTTATATGATCATTTTTTTTTAAATCTGGTCTTTGTTCTTGGTGTTGTGAGTTTCCACCCCCAGCAGACTAGAAGGCTGCACGGCCTTGGTTGTGAGGTGTGCGTGGGCAGGGTTGCACCCTCTGTTGGCCTCGGTTTCTCCATGTGAACACTCAGAATACTGGCCTGGATGACTCTGTCATGTGATGGGCCCAGCCATAACTGACTTGGGGAGGGTCCCCAGGCAGAAATCTTCCCTAGACTGGAAACTTGCAAATCTCAGCCCCACGGGCATTAGCCAACACTTCCGACAAGCACTTGTCATTTCTTCCCTCAAAAAGTCGGTGAGCACAGAAGAAATAAATTATAAGCAGTTATTAACATCAAACAATAGTAGGATCAATACCAAATAATAATAGTCCCTACTAATCTACCCTGTGAGATTGGATTATTTCCATTCTATTGATAAGAACATTTTATAACTAACACTCACTAAATGTGACTTATAAGTCAGACATGTCCTAAGTACTTGTCATGATCATTGGAGGTAGATGTCATAGATTGTGAGAGGTTCCACTAATGCATTTTGTAAAGGAGGAGACTAGAGCCCAGAGAGGTTAAGACATTTGCTCAAGATCACACAGCTCATAGGTGATAGAGCTCAGCCCCTCCCTGCCTTCTACTGCCTCACGTAAAGGTCAGAGAGTGGAAATGGTTCCTGGGTCATGTTGCCACTACATGGGTGGGCCTAGACGGAGCCCCAGAGCCTTGAATGCTTAGTGGACACAGAAGCTCCCAAGCAGTGTGTGGTGACAAGCATATAGCCTTAGTGGCCAGCATGCAGGACTGCCAGGGTCAGGTCCTATGGTCGGGCACTGCACCAATGGGCCCTTGAGAGACCCGGAAGCCAGAGGCCAGAGCAGCTGTGGCTAACACCGCACCCCTGGCGGCCAGCACGTCAGGAAATCCACGCAGCCCACCCCTCTGCCTTCCCCGCTCGAACCCTCCAGGAGAATCTCGACTCTCACCCGACTCTTCACCCCGGAGCACTAGTTGCCGACTCCACGCGCCCCTCACACCTTCACGGGGGCCGCAGGACATGAATCACTTCTCTCTGTCAAGGTTATATTTTCTTGTTTTAAAAAGAGCACCTATTCTTCTTATTATTCTGAGGATGAAAAAAAAGAAGTTGCCTCTTTTTTTGGCTTAGAAGGTGGCTGAATTTTTCAATATATTCATGCAAACGAGATATTTCATCTCATGGATTTTATCCCAGTTCTGTCTATGCACATTTTAAATAAATTAAGATGAAATAAATCCATTTTATTATATTACCCGGTGCCATCTCCATGAAATAATGCCCATATTTGTATTTCCTAAGGAATGTTGACGTGGCTAAAAATGTCGCAGCAAGTGTAATCTTTGAGGATTGTGCTGCCAGAAAAAAAATAAATCTAGGCCTTTGTTTAGAGCCTAGAGTGGCACCACTTTTGATTGAAATGGCCTGAAATATCCATCCCCAAAACATGGACAAGGCAGTAAAGTATACAGAATTGATCACCATTGGCTCAGAAACAAAAGTGGTGTGCCTTCCTTTGTTTTCTTAACATCTGTTCTTTTCCTCCCAGCATAAACCACCCCACAGAAATAAATTACACAGGCTCCCTTTTTTTTTAAGGGAAGGAGAAATAAGGGTCTGCAGCAGCCATTCCCAAGGTGCCCCGGCGGCCACCACACACCCAGGGCACTCCCCACCTCCCGAGCTGCGGCGCTGGACACTCCGGGTCACCATCCCTCGCTCCGCGTTCACCCTTATGACAAGAACTCCGGCATCCTCACCTTCCCCGTCCTTCACAGAGGGCAGGAATGGGGTGCGTCCCAAGAGAACAAGTTTCATGTCCCGTAGCATCTTGTTCCCTTTAAGAGGCAAGGGGACCCACGCTGGTTACACCTAGGAAGTCAGCATTGCTACAAAGCCACCCTGAAGTCAGCCAGCACTCAGGGACAAGAAGAGCTCACTTCCAATCAGGGGATAAACTGGAATCACAAAAAAATGGGTGAGACTGAATGATAGCCCAGCTCGTCAACAGCCAAAGCCACGCCAGACACCCCCGCCTGGGGCCCTGGTTTTCCTAGAACTCAGAGCATGTGGGACAAGCAGAAAAACAATGGGAGAGAGGACAACCACTGTCTCCAGTGGAACGCCCTGGACCACCTCTCCCTGCTCCTTCCTCCTCCACATTGCTTCCTCCACCCCTCCTGGCATCTCACTCTCTGCCTGGCATCCACTGCACATAATGGAGGGGTGGACAGACAGACAGACTAGACAACTGTAGCCAGCCCAGCTCTTTCTAAACCACTACTCTGGGTATAGTAAACAATGCTAATAATTGCTGGCTGTGTACACGGCAGGCAGGGACCCCACACAGAAGCACACCTGTGACACAGCAGCCCTCAAGGCCAAAACAATGTCCCAACACGCCTGAGCACCACAGCTAAGGAACTTGGCTCTTTCTGTGACTGTGCTTGTGGGTATAATTCACATGCTTTCTGGCAAAAATGAGATACCTCATCAGAGCAGCCTGCCAGGTTCCTCAGCAAGAACCCAACACAAACATACAACAGCCTCGCTATTAGGAGCCTATTTCCCATCTCCGGGGGCTCCAGAACAGGCGAGTTGCTTTCACTTGCCAGAGAGTCCCCACCAGTTGGAAAGGCACATCCAATCTTGTAGAAAAGCGACCTTTTCAGGGGCAGGAATTGTGTCCGATGTTGGTAGGAGAAAATGCATCTCTATCAACCCTTCTGAAAACATCTTCGGGCCCAGCTGGGGACAAATATCCTGAAGAGGTGGGCAGCCCTCCCTCCAATAAATGCAGGGACACTTGTCCTTCCTTTCCCAGGGCCTTTGCAGGGCCAGCCCTGGGAAGAAACATGAGGCCCGCTTGCAAAACCCCAAGCCTCTAGCACTCACGGAGCCAAGTGATGCTCTGGGCTGGCCCCTCCTCCCCCACTGCCATTAGTGTCAATTAAGTTCAGCCTGACAGGCCACCTTTGACAAAATGCTAGAGCAACAAAGACATAAACAACGCCAAAGCCTTTGGAGTTGATGTATGGTTGCATTTAATAAACATTTGTTTGCATATTTTTTATCATGCTAATGAATATAATTACTTTAATTTATGTCATCAAGCTATGATTCTGTTCTGATCTATACGTCACTTAAATGTGTAGTGTTAGCATTTTGCACACACTGGCAATTTGAAGAAGGGGAAGGATTCGCCCCTCCTGTGAGAACTTGGAGCAACATTGCACAGTCGAATATGTCCTCATGGGAGCTAAACCCGGAGCTACAGGTGGGGATCCTGGCTTAGCACCCCCAGAAGGGTGAATAGGCTTTCCACAGCCTGGAAGATCATCTCCAGAAAGCACATATTTTCACTCCCCTGTAATCTCCCCAGGACAAAGCCTCTGAGCCCTTACCCCCAGAACAGTGTTCAACACACAGTCATGAAAAACATATGTGTTAATCAGATTAATGATTTTGCTGATTATAAAAGGAATGCACGTGCATTTTAGAAAATTTTGAGAAAACACAGGAGATCACAAAGTGATTTATGAAGATGATGAACCAAACTTTTCCTCTCAGAATATTTAGAAAAAATATACAACATATATATGTAACATTTTATACATACAATGCATGTAATATTTTCTATATATCTTTTTTTCTAAATTGCACTGGATATAGGAAGGGATATTCTTAGCAAATCAGAAGGCATGAGAATTCCCTGGAATATAAAAGGAAGATAGGATCTGATAGAAGAAAACACACACTCAGAAAAGAACCATAGCAAATGACACAAGGGAACCAGAGATGTGCTGGGCTTGGGGCCAAGGGGCAGGGTGGTGTCCCTGGGCCACCTGGAGAGCACTACTTGAGAACTACATTAGAAGCCAAGTGAGTCACCCCCAATCATTTCCTACTCATGGCCAATATGTCAAGTAGTATTCTGAACAGACAGTGGCCTATAGAAGAGGTCATGTTCACGAGTACCCCCTCCAGAGAGGCAGGACAGTGCCTGGGTGACCGGAGCCCTCACCCGGAAGCATGGGCCAGCTCTTCCCCCTCCCACACACAATGCATAGGGAAAGCTACAGAAAAAAGATTCAAAATTAACTAAGGCACCAGACTTCTGTCCCCCACCCAGAAATACCATGCAACCAAGGGCACTTGCAAGAGATATCACACCATCACGCGCAGCCACAGACCAGCCAGTGCTCCCTTCCACCTGAAGGCCTGAGAGCCCCCTCCCTCACTCAAAGATACCATGAGTTCAGAGCACCACTGGCAAAGGAAACCCTGTCACAACAATCATATGGCCCTAGAAACACTTTCCATATCCCACAGGAAGGGGCACATGGCACACAAGCACACATCCTTTCCTTGCAGGATCTACCAGATGTCCCAGCCTGGGGAAGCTTCTTCCCATTCAAACAGAAGCAGCAGGGATAGTGGGAGCCCCTGTGGGAGGAGATAAACCAAGCAGATCAAAATAACACCGCATAGGCTCTGAAAATCAGACTGTCATTGGAACCACAGCCCACAAAAGTAGGCCAGAGCCTGCATGCCAAGCCTAAACAGGGTAACTGCCTGCTGAAATGAAAGCTTTAAATGGGGCCCATCGTCTTCTAACAGAATAGCCAAAATGCTCAGAATACAGTCAAAAGTCACCCACCAGATCAAGAACCAGGAAAATTACAGGTCGAATGAAAGAAAGACAAGCCATGCATGCCAACACCGAAATAAATCAGATATTGGCATTAACTAGCAAGGATTTTAAAACCACTATCCTAAAAGTGGTTCAAAAAAGCAGGTATACATTCTCTTGAAATAAATGAAAAAATAGAAAAATCTGAGTAAGCAAACAACTTATTAAAAAGCATACAAATTATAGAACTTTTCAGTTGACTTTTTCAAGTCAATAATAGAAAATTTTTTAAAAAAAAATCTGTTGGATAAGCTCAATATTTAATGGAGATGACCAAGAATAAAACCATTGAACAACAGGCACAAAACCAACTGAAAAAATGAAGTGAGCTTCTGGGACCTTACAAAGATGCAAGCTTTGGCCACTGGAGTCCCAGAAGAGGAGAAAGAATGAGGCTGAAAAGTGTTCAAAGAAAGGTGCCTGAAAACTCCCCAGATCTTACAAAAGATACAAGTTCACAGACTGAAAAAGGTGAGAAAATAGAATAAAATCTCCCCCTCAAAAAAGTCCATGCCAAGACACATAACAATTAAATTTCTGAAGCTAAAGATGAAGGAAAATATGAAAGCAGCAAGAGAAAACACATTACCTAGGAGAACATCAAATAGAATGACATTAGATTTCTCATCTAAAACCATGGAGGCTAGAAGGAAGTGGCTGAAAGAAAAGAACGGTCAACTGAGAATTCTGTACCCAACAAAATTATCTTTTTGGAAAGAAGGGGAAATAAAGAAATTCTCAAAGCAAAACTAAAAGAACTTATCACTGCAGACCTACCCATAAATAATAACTAAATGAAGTTCTTCTAACAGAAATGAACAACAAAAGAAGAAATCTCAGAACATCTAGAAGGAGAAAATAACAATGGAAAAGGTAGAAAATGTGGATAAAGACAATAGACCATCCTCCTCATGGGTGTTCTAAATCTTGTGTGATGATTGAAACAAATACTATAACACTATCTGCTGCCCAAGACAATATTTAAAGTGGGGATTTTTTTTAAAAGGGAAGACCTAAACTAAAGTTTCTACTCAAGTTTACACAAAATGGTAAAATGTTGGTATTAGAAGGCCATTATGTCTATATCAATATTGTGATAGCCACAGTAACAACTAAAGAAAAACCTATACAAAATGATACACTCAAAATATCATATGACTTCACTCATATGAGGACTTTAAGATACAAAACAGATGAACTTAAGGAAAGGGAAACAAAAATAATATAAAAACAGAGAGGGGACAAAACATAAGATACTCTTAAATATGGAGAACAGAGGGTTACTGGAGGGATTGTGGGTGGGAGAATGGGCTAAATAAGTAAGGGGCATTAAGGAATCTACTCCTGAAATCATTGTTGCACTATATGCTAACTAACTTGGATGTAAATTAAGAAAACAAATTTAAAAAAACCCACTGTAAATAAATCAAGATTAAAATTTTTTAAAATCTTTAAATAACCCATAGAGAAGCAAGAATGGAGAAACAGAAATAGAAAACAAATAGAAAACAAAATAAAGTGGCAAGCATAGCTCCTAATATACCAATAACTAACTTAAATGTAAATCGTTTAAATAAACCAATTAAAAGTCAAAGGCTGAGAAGAGTGAATAAATGATGACCCACCTATATGTAGTTTACAAGTAACTCATTTCAAATTCAATGACTTCAGTAGGTTGAAAATAAAATGAAAGAAAAAGATATACCATGAAAACATTAATTTCTAAAAACAGTAGAGGCTATATTTTTTAAACCTTTTAAAGCATTTTTTTGAGAAAGCAAGAGCACAAGCAGTAAGTGGGGAAGGGGCAGAGAGAGCTGCATGCTGTCAGCACCAAGCTCAACACAAGGCTCAAATCCATAAACTATAAGATCATGATCTGAGCCGAAATCAAGAGTCAGATGCTTAACTGACTGAGCCATCCAGGTACCCCCTAAAAACCAGGAGAGTCTATATTAATATCCAATAAAGTGAACTTCAGGGCAAAGAAAATTATTATAGATGAAGAAAGACAAAGTGATAAAAAGATCCATCCACCAGAAAAACATAATAATCCTAAAAGTGTGCACACCAAAGAACAAAGTTTCAAATATATAAAACAAACATTGAAAGAACTAAAAAGAGAAATAGGTAAATATACAATTACAGTTAGAAGCTTCATTATATACTCAGAAGCTGATAGAACTATTGGACAGGAAAAGGTGGAAAAGATCTGAAGAACAAAGTCAACCATCACGTTCTCACTGGCATATATATGTGAGAGCTCCATAGAACAACAGCAGAAAATGCATATTTTTTAAGTTCTCATGGAAAATTCACCAAGATAAACCACATAATGGGGCCATGAAACAAACCTCAACAAATATAAAACAATTTATATTATACAAAGTATCTGATTCTGATCATAACAGAATCAAACTAGAAATCAAAACAAAATGAAAAACAGAAAGATAGAAGGAAAGAAAGCAAGAAGTGAAAATCTCTAAACAGTTGGAAATTAAATAACATACTGACAAATACTCCATAGGCCAATGAGGAAGCCTCAAAGGAAACTACATTTTAAAAAACATAGAACTGGGGGTGCCTGGGTGGCTTAGTCGGTTAAGCGTCCGACTTTCGCTTAGGTCATGATCTCGCGGTTCGTGGGTTCGAGCCCCGCGTCGGGCTCTGTGCTGACTGCCAGCTCAGAGCCTGGAGCCTGTTTCAGTCTGTGACTCCCTCTCTCTCTGACCCTCCCCCGCTCACGCTGCCTCTCTCTCTCTCTCTCCTAGAAATAAATAAAACATTAAAAAAAATTTAAAAAAAAAAAGAAAGAAAAAAACAAAAATACAACATGTCAAAATATATGAGATGTAGCCAAAGCAGTGTTGAATGGAAAATTTATGGCACTAAATGCATACATTAGAAGAAAGGAAATGACTTAAATCAATAAATCTAAATTTCTTCCTTAGGAAATTGAAAAAGAAGAGTAAAATAAACCCAAAGCAAGCAAAAAAATAATAATAATAAATATCAAAGCAGGACTCCATGAAAATGAAACAGGAAAACAACAGAGAAAACCAATGCAGCCAAAAGTTGGTTCTTTGAAAAATTAATACCATTAATAAACCTGTAGCAAGAATGACAAATAAAAAGAGTGAAGATAAAAATCATTAATATCAGGAATGAAAGAAACAATATGCCTTCAAGTCCTGGAGTTATTTAAAGGACAACATGAGACCACTATGAATGACTTTTCCCCTAAATTCAACAACTGGAAACGATGCACCAATTCCTTAAAAACCACAAACTAGCAAAATTAAATTAAATAAAATGTATAATATGAATAAACCTATAAATATCATAGAAATCGAATTCATACTTTAAAAATCTTCCTACTTTCAAAAACTAAAAATAAAAAAAGGAAGAAAGAAAAACATCTCTATGCCCAGTTGGTTTCACTGGGGAGTTCCACCAAAGATGTAAAAAACATTTATATCAATAACATAAGTTTTACATAATCTACTCCAGAAAAAAGAAGAGAGAACACTTCCAAATTCATTTTATAAGGCCTGTATTATCCTGACACCAAAACCAGAGAGAAACAGTTGTGAGAGAGAGAGAGAGAAGAAAATTATAGATAAATATCTCTCATGAAATTAGACACAAAAATGCTCAATAGTATATTAACAAATTGAATCTAAGAATGTATTAAAATAATTATACGTCATGACAAAATGACATTTAATGAAGGAATTCAAAGCTGGTCCGCTATTCAAAAATCAGTCAGTGTAATCAACCATTTCAACAAGCTAAAGAAGGAAAATTATATAATCATATCAATTGACAATGAAAAAACATTTGACAAAATATAAAACCTGTTCAGGATAAAAATTCAACAAGTTAGGAATAGAAAGGAACTATCTCATCTTGACAAAGAGCATATACAAAAACCCTATAGTTAACATACTATAACTTGGTCTGAAGGGCTTCAGCCTTATCTGTATCATGTTTATTTTTATAAGAATGTACTCATGTATTGATGTGATATTTAACAAACCAAAGTAAATGAATATAAAGTGCAGAGAGAATGATAAATGTCATCTCTGCCCAGAGATCATATATTTTAACATCGTAGTACATTTCTATCTAGTTGAATTTACTCACATACAGAGATACAGAGATACAGAGATAAAGATGGAGCTAGAGATACAGGCTAGTTTTATACATATTCACATGCAAAGGGGTTTCTTGTTTGTTTTCCTCAAAACCTATATACTCATAATATATTTCCATGCCAACAGTCTTCAACAGTAATGTTTTTAGTGATGGAGTAATATTCCATATTCAGTATGCTCCATGATTTATTTAACAGTTTATTATTGGATATTTAAGTAGTTTTCAGTTTTTTACTAATTTAAGCCACACCACAATGAACATTATTGTACATGTATATGTGTGCGTGTGTTTATTCCACCTGACTAATTCCTAGGAAATGCATCCCTGGATCGAAGAATATACTCATTTTTAAGACATTTAGTCTTTATTGCAAAACTGTCTTACTGAGTGAAACTTCACCAAACTTCCTTCAGCACTGATAATATTTAAAAAATTTTTTGTCAACCAATAAGAAAAGACTGCTCAGATCTGCATATTTTTATTACCACTAAGGTTAAGCAATCTTTACATGCATTTATTGTCCATTTACATTTCTAATTTTGGTAATTGCATGTCTATTCTCCTTGATCATTTTTCTATTTCTTATTAATCTGTAAAAGCTACTAATAAAAGATGGCATTATCCATTTGGCATGTGTATTTTAAATTATTTTCACAACTTATTTAAACTTTAATTTCACTTGTAATGTTATTTGAAAAACAATTTATATTTTAATACATCAGTTTTTTTCCCTTGTGTTCTCTGCCTTTGATGTCATGTTTAAAAGGCTGTCCTCACTATTAAATCAACTCTTGCCTTTGTTCCTATCCTTTTGTGGTCTCATTTTTGCAATAGAATCTTTAAAACATCTGAGATGATCTAGCTTTATGGTAAGGCTTTATCTTTTTTTTTTTTCCCCAAATGATTGAATGATTCTCTCGGGACGTTTTCTACTTTCCCCACTGATTTCCATGTACATTCCATCAGAAATATTATAATACATCCTTTTGGTAAAAATCAAACAATCCAGACAAAGCAAAACTTTTCCTTGACTAAATACTCATTCAATCTCCAGCTGGATTCTCTTATCAGATGTAACTGCTATTATCAGCATGAGATGTAAAAATCCAGAATTTTTTCCATAATAAAAATAGCTAACACCTATGAGTGTTTACCACATGCCAGGCAAGGCTCTATGCTTCACATGTATTCATTTATATAATCTTCCCAACACCCTAGGACATATGCTACCTCCATCTTACCATTTTACAAAAACAAAACCAAATAAAAAATAAAACAAACAAACAAACTCGAGAACAGGACGCCTTGCAATGCACATCAGTAAAAAATTCACAGCACTATTTTCTTTTAAAAAGAATTTGGGGGGTGTGGGGGCGCCTGGGTGGCTCAGTTGGTTAAGCATCCGACTTGAGCTCAGGTCATGGTCTCGCGGTTCATGGGTTCGAGCCCCACATCCGGCTCTGTGCTGATAGTTCAGAGCCTGGAGCCTATCTTCGAATTCAGTGTCTCCCTCTCTTTCTGTCCCTCTCCTGCTTGTGCTGTCTCTCTCTCTCTCTCTCTCTCTCTCTCTCTCTCTCTCTCTCTCTCAAATAAATTTTTTTTAATTTAAAAAAAAGAGTTTAGGGGTTTCCTATTATACAATACATATTAAGTTGTAACCTATTTCTTTCAAATGTCAATATATCCTGGTTGTCTTTCCATATTAATCCATATAAATCAACCTCAAGTTTTTAAAAACTGTTATACGATATGAATTATGATAGTTTATTTAACTCTTCCATTGATGTATATTTTGGTTGTTTCCAGCCTTTCATCATTGACAAGACTACAAAGAACATCATTAACAGAGTTCCCTACGCATTTTTGTTTTTCTCTTGGTTTTCCTTGGTTGTATGATCTGTGCATTTTTAATTTCAGCAGATATTGCCAAATTGCCCTTCAAAGTATCCGGACCAATTTATACTCAAGCAAAGCATAAGAATATTTGGCCTTTGTACCATCTCCACAGTCAATAATATCAATTCTTTTTTCAATATAACAATATCACCTTGCGTATTGTTCTGGATACCCCTCATTACTAGTAAAACTGAGTAACTTTTTATACTCTTCTTTGCAGTTCCCCTTCTATGAATTATCTATTTGTGTTTTTTATGTTTCGTTTTGGTTTAATGGCTTGTTCCTTATTGATTTGTAAGTTCTTACATTTATTTTGGATATTAATCCTTTGTCTTTTATGAATGTTGCAACTATTTTCTACCAGCATGTTTGTTCATTTGTTTATGGTGTCTTTTATCATATAAGAGCCTTTATTTTTTTGAAAGAGAGAGAGGGTGCATGCACATGCACACACGCACGCACACACACAAGCAGAAGAGGGGCAGAGGGAAAGAAAATCTTAAGCAGGGTCCATGCCCACCCAGTGTGGAGCCCAAGGCGGGACTCAATCTCATAACAGTGAGGTCACAACCTAAGCTGAAATCAGGAGTCCAACACTTAACCAACTGAGCCACCCAGGCACTTTCGTATATGAGCCTTTGATTTTATCTGTACACTGGGGCACCTGCATGGCTTAGTCAGTTAAGCATCCAACTCTTGGTTTCAGCTCAGGTCATGATCTCACAATTCATAAGTTCCAGCCCCACATCAGGCTCTGTGCTGATGGCATCGGAGCCTACTTGGGATTCTCTCTCTCCCTTTCTCTTTGCCCCTCTCCATCTCTCTCTCTCTCTCTCTCTCTCTCTTTTTCTTCTCTCTCATGCTGTCTCAAGAAATAAACATAATTTTATCTGTACAAATTCACAATATTTTCCTTTGCATATTATGTACTATTTTTCATTTCACTACATTTTTAGGTTTTGCTTTTGTATAACATGTAGCTGTTTAGTGCATCTGGAATTCACTTTAGTGAATACTGTAATGTTAGAAATATAATTTAATTTTTTCCAAAAAAAAATTTCCAAAGTTTATTTTTTTCCAAATAGTAACTAATTTTCTCCACATAATTCATCAAATAATCTATTCTTTCCCCTCACTAATATGAAATGCCAATATTTCCACAAGTGAATACCGGTATCTACAGAGATCTGTTTCTAGACTCTTATTCCACTGTTCTAATTAAAATTTTGGCACCAATCTCATTGCATTTTAATTAGTATAGCTTTAGAATATGTCTTGATATTTAATAAGGCAAGCACACCTATTATATTCTTTTCTACATTATCTTGACTTTTCTCACACATTTACTCTTCCAAATGAATTTTATAATCAGCTCCATAAAAATGTCAAATTTACAGATTAATTTGGAAGCAATATATGCCTTTACAATATTAAGCATTCTCATCCAAAACAGTAAAATATGCTTTTATTTATTCAGGTCTATTATTCACCTTAATAATCTGATGTTTACTTCCATATTTTATAGTTATAAAATGATAAAACTATAAAAACTATAAAGTTTTCGTTGCTATGAAAATTGAGTAATTTTTTCTATTACTTTTTTATACTGGTGTATAAAAGCAATTGGTTTTTATATGTTTATTTTGTATTAGGCCACTTTGTAGTACTTCCTTATTAGTTCTAATGGTTTCTCAATGGAGTATCTTGTACTTCCTATGGAATCCAACTGCGAAAAACCAAAATGACATTATTATCTTTTCCTTTCCAATATTCACATGCTCTTTAAATTTTTTCTTATTTTATAGCATTGGCTAGGGCCTCCAATACAATATTGAATATGAAAGTGTTAGGGATCCTTGTTTTTCTCATGTTTTGAATGGAAGTATTTCTGATGATTTCACCACTGCTACAGATTTGCAGAAGATATCTGTACCTTGATAAGAGAAGTTTTCTTCTATTTCTCATGTACAAGAATATTAGGCGATGACTGTTTATCATAAAAGAATATTGTTTAATACATTAACTTCTGTTAAGATTGTAATGTCAAAGATAAACTAGGCTTATAAAATTGAGTATCTTCCCAATTTATAACCTAAGAATTGTCTATTTCTTGAACATGTGGTAGAACTAAATAGTAAAACTCTCTGTTTTTGATGTTCTCCATGAAAAAGTTAACTAGCTTTGAAGTCTTTTCAACAGAAATTAGTATATTTAGGTTTTCTGAATTCTTGAGTTAATTTTGGTAACTTATTTTTATGAAAGCAGGCATTTCATCTACTTTTCCAAAGTTATTAATATAAAGTATCTATAAAAGTTAATTCCTCTGTATCTGTAATGAAATCTCCTTATCTCATTAATGATGCTCTTTTTTCTTAATAAAATTTGAAGGCGATTTTATTGATCAATTCTAATGGCTTTGTTGTTCTTGTTTATTTTCTTGATGTCAGTTTTAACTTTATTATTCCTTTCTACTTTCTGGAGATTTGATTCTTTTGTCATTTTTCTAGGATCCTGAGTATTAGGCTTGGTCCATTTGATTTCAATTTCCCTCATTTTCTAATTTATGCATTTAAGCCATAAATTTTCCTCTGATGGCTGCTTTGGCCACATCTCACAGGTTTTAATATTTAATGCTCCATTGCTTATATCTAAATAGTTGGTAATTTCCACTTTTTATTTCCTTATTAACACAAGACTTTTTATAAGTGTTCTTATATTTATGAATATAGAGATTTATTTCATCTCTCCTTTAGTTGTTATTTCTTCATTTGGCCAGAGAATGAAGCCTATAAGATCTGTACATTTTATAATTTGCTGAGATTTCCTTTGTCACCTACTATATTATCAATTTGACTGGTTTCTGTAAGTTTGTTAGTACTAGCTGTTCATTATGTCATCTAAACACTGTGCATCATTATTTTTGTTTATTTGAAATAATCATCTCTTTTAAAAGTGTGAAATTTGTCCTACTTTAATTGCAGACTGGTCATTTTCTCTTTGTATTTCTATGTTTTTTGTTTTATATTTTCCAGTGCTACATTTTTAAGGGCACAAGGTGCACAATTGATCCATCATCTTGGTAGATTTTTTTTAATATGAATTCCTCTGTGCACTCTTTAATGTGTCCCCTCTGACTTAAAGTGGCACCTGAATCACATCACAAACTTTTAATGCAGATAGGCTTATTTCTTGACTCACTTTTTCTCTCCATTCATTTAATTTATTATTTTGGAGCCAGTATCACACTTTTGCCACGTGGCTTTGTAAGTTAATTTGTTATAGATAGATACTTATGGGTTGCTCTAGCATATGAGTTCATCCACATTAACTTTACATGCATTTTGTAAAATTCCCAAGAAAATACAATTTAATAGTTGTTCTAGAATAGAATTATCTATGAATCAACTTAAGGAGATCTCTGTCTTTAAGTTTTTTGACATGAGCTTCAGAAAATTTTTGTTTCTTTCATATGTGTCTAGTCTACTTAAGTTGTGTGGGTTCTTTTAGATAATTTACATTTTGTATCAGCTATCTGAATAGAATATTTTTCTTTCCCTTTTATCTCTGTTATTACTACTTTAACATATTGGCTATTTATTGATTTCTATGTATCTGTTTTATGATAGGACATATTACTGAACTCCTTTATATGGTATAAGAGTAGATAACATTCTTGAGCTTTTTCATATCATAAAATAACAATTATTTGGATTTGGCCATTCCAATATTTATTTCCCAATTGTTTTTAGTCCTTTGATTATAATAACCTAATTGCTTAGGCTTTGTTTTGTTACTATCACAAGAATTCCTCCCCGTTTTCCATTTTAAGCATGGTATAAGCTGTAATTTTCAGACAGATTATCTTTATCATATAAACTAGGATCTCTCAATCTTAGCATTACTGATATTTTGAACTAGAGAATTCTTTGATGAGGGGAAGGGAGGTTTCCTGTACATTGTAGGATGTTTAATAGCAACCCTGACCTGTACCCATGAGACACTAATAGCACCACCCCCCAAATCACGATAATCAAAAATATATCAGGACATCTTTAAACATCTCCTGAGTGGCAAACTGTCCCTAGTTGACAACCACTAATGAATTGTTTCTCTATTTCTATTTTAATCAAAACTTTTGGCAGGACTGGATGTTGAACTAAGCAAATATCTTCTTTATGTATGATTACTTACTTTTTCCAATGACCTACAGGTGTGATAAATTTTTAATTAGGCTTTTCTTAATTTGGTACCACCTTTACAATGCTGGGTTAAAGCCTTATTGTCAAAAGACATTGTTTTGTTCCTACAAGTTTAGTGTTCTTCTTTGTCAAGATTGCTTTGGCTATTTGGGGGCTTCTGTGGTTCTGTATGAATTTTAGGATTATTTTTCTATTTCTGTAAAAATGCCATTGGAATTTTGATAGAGGTTGCATTGAATCTATGAGCTTTGAATAGTATGGACATTTTAACACTATTAATTCTTCCAATCCAGGAATACAAATGTCTTTTCACTTATTTGTCTCTGCTTTAATTTCCTTCATTGAAATTATAGTTTCCAATGTATGTCTTTCACCTCCTTAAGTTTATTTCTAAATATGTTATCCTTTGATGTTGCTGTAAACAGAATTGTCTTCTTTTTTCTTATTTTTTAATTTTTTTTAATTTTTTAAAGTTTTTATTTATTTCTGAGAGAAAGAGAGATACACACAGCATGAACAGAGGAGGGTCAGAGACAGAGAGAGATACAGAATCTGAAGCAGGCTCCAGGCTCTGAGCTAGATGTCAGCACAAGGCCCAATGCGGGGCTCGAACCCACAAACCATGAGATCATGACCTGAGCTGAAGTTGGGCGCTTAACTGACTGAGCCACCAAGGCGCCCCCAGAATTGTTTCCTTAATTTCCTTTTTTAGATAGTTCATTTTTAGTGTATGGAATTACAAGTAATTTTATGTTTATTTTTTTACCCTTCAGTTTTGCTGAATTTGTTTATTAGTTCTAACAGTTTTTTTGTGGAGTCTTTAGGGTTTTCTGTACATAAGGCCATGTCATTTGCATACAGGAACAATTTAAGTTCTTCTTTTCTGATTTAGATGTCTTCTATTTACTGCCTACTTGCCCTGGCTAGGTTTTCCAGTACTATGGTGAATAGAGGTAACAAGAGGATTTTTGTCTTATTTCTGATCTTATAGGGAAAGCTTTCAGTTTTTCACTACGTGTGATGTTAGCTGTGGGCTTAACATGTATGGCCTATATTACACTGAAGTACATTCCTACCATACCTAATTCTTGAGTGTTTGTTATCATGAAAGGATAATGGATTTTGCCAAATGTTTTTTCTGCATTTTTTGAGATGATCTTATCATTTTTACCTTTCCGTTAATGTGGTCTGTCAGTTGGACTGATTTGCATATGTTAAACCACCCTACTTTCCAAGAATAAATCCCACTTGATCATGGTATGTGATCCTTTTACTGTGCTATTTAATTTGGTTTGCTAGAATTTTGTTTAGGAATTTTGCATCTATTTCAGGATGGATATTGGCCTGTAACTGCTGGAGGCATCACACTTCCTGATTTCAAAATATACTACGAAGCTACACTAATTAAAACAATAGGATATTGAGATCAAGATAGATATATAGGTTAATGGAACAAAATAGAGAGCCCAGAAATAAACCCACACATATACAGTCAACTGATCTTTGATAAAGATGCCAAGAATATACAAATAGTGCTGAGAAAATTAGATATCCACATGCACAAGAATGAAATGTGACCCCTTTCTTACACCACACACAAAAATCAACCCAAAATGGATGAAAGACAAACATAAGATCTGAAACTGCAAAACCCCTTGACAAAAGCATACGGGGAAAGTTTCTTGACATTGGTCTTGGCACTGATTTCTTGGATGTGAAACCCAAAGCACAGATAACAAAACCAAAAACAGACAAGTGGGACTACATCAAACTAAAAAGCTTCTGCACACCAAAGGAAACAATCAACAAAGTGAAAGAGCAACCTACAGAATAGGAGAAAAAATTGCATCTATCTGGTAAGAAGTTAATATAGAAAATATTTAAGAATCTACTACAACTCATTTGCACAACAAAGAAAACAAATAACTGAACTAAAAAATGGGCAAAGAACTTGAAAAAAACTGGAATAATAATGGCCACCAGGCATAGGAAGGGGCACTCAATACCACTAATCATCAAGGGAATGAAGATCACATTGACATATCACTCCACATCTGTTAGGACATGGTATGAAGAGGGGGAGGAAGAGGAAGAGGAGGAGGAGAAGGAAGGGATGGGAAAGAGAAGAAGAAAGAGGGAGAGGAGAGGAAGAAGAGGGAGAAGAAAGAGCAGCAGAAGAAGAAGATGGAGGAAGAGGAAAGGGGAGGGGCAGGAGGGGGGAGGAGAGGGGCAGGGAGGGGGGAGGAGAGGGGGACGATAGGAGACAGGAAAGGGGAGGGAGAGGAGAAGGAAAGGAACAAGAAAAAACGTGTTGGCAAGGATTTGGAGAAATTGGAAATCTTTTACACTATTGGTGGGAATGTAGAGTGGTGCAGCCACTACAGAAAACAGTATGGAGCATTGTCAAAATATTAAAAACTGAACTACCATATGATCCCACTTCTGGGTGTATGTCCAAAAGAACCGAAATTTGGATCTTGAAGAAATATCTGCATCCCCACGTTCATCGCAGCACTGTTCACAACAGCCAAGACATGGAAACAACCTAAGCGTTCATCAACAAACAAATGGATAAAGAAAATATACACACAGGGGAATATTATTCAGCCCTTTAAAAAGATTTTAAAAAGAAAAATCTTGCCATTTATGACAACATTGATGAATGGAGAGGACATTATAAGCTTAGCCTGCCAGTCACAGGAGGGCAAATACTACATGGTTCCACTTATATGAGGAATCTAAAATTGCCGCACCCATAATAGCAGAGACTGTAATGATGTTGGCCAAAGGCCAGGCTGAGGAGAAAATAGGGAATTGTCATTCAAAGGGTATAAAATTTCAGTTATTCAAGATAAGCAAGTTCTAGAGATTGGCTCTACAACAGAGTAGTTATGGTTAAAACACTGTATTGTATACTTTAAAATACATTAAGAGGACAGATGTCATGTTAAGTGTTTTTACCAGCATATACACGCACACACACACACAAAAGAACGCTAGGAAATGTTTGGAGATTTTAGATATTTTAGTACCTTGTGCTGATGGTCTCATGGGTGCGTGCATGTGTCTAATCTTGCCAAGATGTATATATTACATGGGTGCTATCTTTTGCATATCAATTATACCTTGATAAAGCTTAGCTATAGATACGAGGCATACATATACATCAATATACATACAGATACAGAGTTAATTTTTATGACTTTCACATTTATGTTTACATGTGAAGTTGATCTGTAGGTGTGTTTACTACTTTTGTTGGGTTCGGTGTAAGATTATGCTTAATTTATAAGGTGAATTGGGATGCTTTCCATCTATAATTATTGCATGATCATCCTCTTCCCCTTAAGAGATTTAAATGAATTTCCTATACAAGCATCTGTTTTAACACTTTTCCACTTCCTTCCTTTGTTATTCAACTATTCTACCATTAAAATTCATCACATAAAATTTCCTAGAAAATCACCCATTTCCACAACATTTCTATGTTAATATATACTATATTTCTACCATTTTTTGACTTTTTGGAATACATGAATATTTCTCTTTTATTTCTAATGCCATCACATGTGTTTTCTCACTCTGTTTTACTTGAATAACTTCTCAAATGTCTTTATCTCATTCCCATTCTTTGACAATCTTCTCTTTTCTGGTTCACTAACAATATCTCTTGTCTTTATCAATATCTTTCTAAGTTTGTCCTGTTGTTGTCTTTCTTTATTGTGAATTTAATGCTTAATTAATATATTTTTACTCTACATTAATTATTTGGTATTTAAAGCTATGTATTTTCCTCTGAGTATAGCTTTAACCAAACACCATGAGTTCTCATTGTCCTTATTTTCTCGTTGGTCCCTAAATAGAACTTTGATTTCCTCTTTGAAGTAAAAGTTATTTCAGAAAGGTTTTAATATTTTTTAAATTACTAATTAAGATTTTCAATTACCCTTTTTTGTTCCTTGTTAAAAATTTCATCCACTTAGAATTACTAGCTGGTCTCTTTCTAGCCAATATATACTATGTTTTGTGAATTTTTCATGGGCTCTGATATAATCTCCTATTTTAAGAAACATCTCAGTTTAAGAAACAACTTTATTATTTGAAACCATCTAAGTCTGTAGAATCTTTGCCTACAAAATCCGCCAAATACCAAAAGATACGTCTTAAAGTTTTCTAGCACAACTGCGAATTATCCACTTCTTCTCCTAACGATTTGCTCACCATATTTCACCCTAATGTCACTGGTTCATTAGGATCCCTGACTAGTTCAGTCTACTAGACGATAAGCCCAAGGAAGACAGGAATCACATATGCCTTGCTTAACATTGAATCACCAGCCCTGGCTCAGTATTTATTGACTAATAAATCTAAGAATTTACAAATGACAGTGCATCAGTGTAAAGTAGATATCAATCATCAATAAAAAGTTTCTCTGCCATAACTAACATTTTTACCCCCAATTCTACTTCATCTGATGCCAATATTCTGTCCCCATAGTTTCTTACTTCGTTTTGCCTAATAGATCTTGTATCTAGCTATTTGTGGGTGTTTTGTTTTGTTTTGTTTTTGTCTGTGTTTCCTTTTCTACCTTATCCTTGGTCTATGAAATCTATAATCTTTGTGATTGTAGTCAATAAGCAGTGATCCAGTTTAGAATTCAAGTACTAAGTGGTTTTAAGTGTTTCAAAAGTATTATTTAACCATTATATTAAACTCCCGCATTTTCCTAAATTTTAAAGTCAGAAAGGAAATTGGGTCTTTCCGTTCTCCTTTTTAACACACTGTAGTTACCAACATTTGTAGTCTCTTCCTCTAAACCTCATGCAATTGTTTCCTCCCCAAACGCTCCTTAGACCCTTATTAAATGAACTGATATTTTATATTTGGATTATTAATTTTTTTAATGTTTTTATTTATTTCTAGGAGAGAGAGAGAGACAGACAGACAGCGTGAGCAGGGGAGGGTCAGAGAGAGAGGGAATCACAGACTCTGAAACAGGCTCCAGGCTCTGAGCTGGCAGTCAGCACGAGCCCGATGCGGGGCTCGAACCCACGAATTGCGAGATCATGACCCAAGCGAAAGTCGGACGCTTAACAGACTAAGCCACCCAGGTGCCCCTGGATTATTAATTTTTGTATAAAAGATATACAAATTATGTTTTATAATTATAAAAATAAAAATTCAAATTTTTAACATTTGAATTAAGTTTTTCAAACAATATCTCAATCCCATAAACTAACGTTTCCAAAATCAAAATTATATCTTGAGGTTTGTGCTGCCTCTTCTGGGCAAAGACCTGGGCCTCTTTCTTCCCACACCACAGCCCTTTGGCCCCGGACCACCCTGGGTGCTGGAAGACACAGGGAACTCCCCCAGGTGGCTCCAGTCCTCCATTCAGGTCAAACGGCTCTAGTGTCCAAAAGGCACCCCTCTGAGAAAGCTGGTGTGTTGGACTGCTAAGAGCAAACCACACCAGAAGCTGCAAAAAGGTGGGAAGGGTCTGGATAGGGCACCAAGGGGGTCAGCTTCACCAACAGCAATGCAAGCAGCAGGCCCGCAGGGGCCCCCAGGTCCTCGGGCCAGCTGAGCAGAATGAACCAGCCAGACCTGCAGCTGCCAACATCAAACCCGCCCTCCATACCCGCTCCCGTGCCTCTCCTCTCCTCTTGCAGGAAGTGAAGGCTTGGAAGAGGGCACGCTCTACCATTGCCAGATTTTGCATCAGTTTGCATTTGGGTGGAAGTTTCCATTAATGGGCTATCATACCACCTGCAAAGCAGAGGAAAGAAGGGCTCTTCTAAAATTTGCGAGTGTAAAGTGAGGGCGTCAGATGCGGGGTGTGCCATAGGGTGAGCTCCGGGTTTACCACTTTATTAAAATTGTGATCGTTCACGTAAAGACTCAACCAGGTCACATATTAATAATTATCACTGACAATCTTTAACATCCGCCGAAGCCCACGAGTGAAGCAATATTACATCTCCCCGTCTCATTTATCTTACGGCTTATGGCCCCTCTGTGGTCAGCACGTTGCGAGCTTGGCGGACATTTAATTATGAGCACATCATAAATGTAGCTGACAAGGCAGAGGCTGCCCGGGAATGCTCCTGGCAAAGGGGTCGCTGTGGAAAGTACTGACTTGATGCACCCGACAACAGGACAAGGCAAAGAGCGCTTGTCCAGTCTGTGCCTCTGCAGCTTCCTGAAGCCTGCAGCTGGCGAGGGGCTTCGGGGGACCGGGGGGGTGGCGGGGAGGAAGGGGGGGCGGGGGGGCAGGGGTACTTCTCCTCGTGGGCCCCTCTAAGGGGTGCCCGCCACGCTGTCTTACAACTTAACGCCTGCGTGTTCTCTACCGTGCACTCAGCTCCTAGAGCACCTTGACCTCTGCCGAGTGTCTCCAACCCACTGCGTGTGAAGGGGGTGAGCCTCCAGCCCAGAGTGTGGGGCGGGAGCGGGGGGTGGGGGTTGGTCCAGGAAGCCCACCCCCGCCCACCCACGACCCCAGCGGCCCCCACCCAAATTACTCCACTCTACTGGGCACAGAGGACAGCGAAGGTGCGGAACACCCCTGCCCCCACTCAGCCAGTAAGTGACCTTCACTAGATCAGAAAAGGAGGATCCGGCACTGCCAGGGCCGAGGGGCTTGGCATTTGTTCCTAATCAGCCACCATTCCGATGGGATGGCCGCCGCGTGGCACAAACAGGCCCACGCCTCCCTGCGCGCGCCGGGGACCGCGGCAGGTGCCGGCCATCCCGGTGTCCCCGCCCCCGTCGGCACAGGGGCCGAGGTCCGATTCCGCAGCCGCCTGGAGAAGACAAAGCGTCTAATAAGGGGCACCGTGGTGCTGGAGCTCTGAGGGGAGAGCTGAAAAGTAGCTATCATGTTGGCAGATAAATTCTACACACAATTATTCATTCCTAGCCTCTTGACATGTAGATTAATGAGTTTGATAACCCAGGCTTCCAAGAAGTAGATTCGACTCTGTTCGCAGTCTCTCTCCCCCTCTACCTACAAACAGCACACGGGTCTATGGAGGAAAAACAAATCGATACATTTGCAGGAGCCATCACTGCTTTTTGTGATTGGAGCCCTACGTCAAAAATATGATGTGTCTCCTCTTTGCCCGCCTGGGAGAAGCCAGGGCTGGGGGGGCAGACACTGGGAGGAGGGAACCCATAGATCTGGAACCTTGACCTCGGATCGAGTCCCGGACCTTCCGTGGTGGTCTGGGCGCCAAGCCTTTCCAAGTTCGACTGCAGAGGTTGAGCCCTCTGCTTGGGCTGGAATCCTGCTGGCCCTGACCCAGCCAGACCCCACGTGGCACCAGGTCACCCAGGCCAAGAAAGTGTAGCAGGAGTGAGGCAGGCACTCCCGCGCCACTCTGGGGATTTCACTTAGGATCAGTGGACAGCAGGTCCCTCCGACCCAAATGGAATAAGTCCCAAATCCTCCCAAAGAGGAACTGGATCCACTGTGTGCGCTTACCATCATGATTTGATTTTTATGTCTAACCGCCCCCCCCCTCCCCTCATCCAGGAGTCGGGGGAAAGTTTGGAGACACATTTCAAATGTCTAGGAACGTATTTCCTCAGTGGCCTCATTACCCACTTGGCAAAAGCTTCTAGATCCTAGCACACTGTATTTCCTCTTCATCATGGCTGGTGTTTATGTTCCAAAAATAACACATGCTTTTTGCAAAGAATTCAAACAATATGGGAGGAAACAAAATAACAAAGGTAATGTTTCTCCAAGCACCCTCCCACCCTTCCCACTCAGCCCAAGACAAATCAGGGTTGAAAAACTAGCGTTAATCTCTTGGGACCTTTCCTTACACCTCAGCCTGTGCTGAGGCCAGTGTAGGGGGGAAGAAGAGAGTACAGTGAGCAAGTTCTCTCTCCCGTCACTCCCCACCCTGTGAGGAAACCTTGTTCCCACCAGCCCTGGGAGACAGAACAGACCTCACAAGCCTGAACTGCATGGAGCCTGGGAATGGGATGGGCAGATTCAGGGTCTGTGGGATCTTTGTGGATGCCGGGGGAGCGCAGGGACACGTGCGGGAGACACTGGTACCGCCATTCTGCCTGGCACCTTCTTTTATTCCACGGGCCTAATAAATGAGGCAGAAATTCACCCAGCTCACAAAAATCCAATGAGATTTTTAACGAGCAACATGGACCAGCTTAAGCGTTTGTGCAGAGGTAAGCTGCTTTCAGTAGAGCTTCCACCCTGCTTCCAAACAGACAGCTGTACATGGTACCAAGGCCAAGTGTCCCTTTCAAGCAGCAGACTCCATGTGTCCCAAATGCACAGTCTCAGTATTAGCATCACCAGGTTTAGCAAAAACAAAAAAAAATTCAGCATCTGGGCACCTAGGTGGCTCAGTCAGTTAAGCCTCTGACTTCAGCTCAGGTCATGATCTCACAGTTTGAGAGTTCAAGCCCCATGTCCGGGTCTGTGCTGTCAGCCCAGTGCCTACTTGGGATCTTCTGTCTCCGTCTCTCTCTCTCTCTCTGCCCCTCCCTCACTTGTGCATGTGCTCACTCTCTCTCTCAAATATAAATATTTGTTAAAAATTCAGGACGCCTGGTGACATTTCAATTTCAGGTAAACAACAAATAAGTTTTTAGTATAAATACGTCCCAAATATGCATGACACATATTTTAAAGTACTGTCCATAAGTACTAAAATAAATTCTAAAGGAAAAAATTTAGGATCAGTATGTCACACGTGTATTTGAAACATAATGAAAAAAAAAACATTAGTGAAATTCAAACTTCACTGGACATCCTCTGTTCCATCTGGCAATCCTATCCGGGGTGTTTCCGTGAAAGGGCTCCGGAGAGAACCAGGGCTGTGACCAGGGAGAAAGGAGTAAAAATGCAAAACCAGGCTGGAAACTCAGGACAGCCCGCACAGGCACCCCCTGCAGCCCTCCACCCACACTCTCCTCCAACACTCTGCCTCCTCCAGGGCCCGGAGCCCAATCACTTGAGGAAACTTGGACCCTGGTCCCGAGTAGATGGGACCCAACCATATCTGGATTCTGCAGGGGTGTATGTGAGACCGGAAGCTGAGGGAGTGTTCTCGGGCTGGATACCAAGGCAGGACCACAATAAGATGGGCGCCCGCAGAAGTCTCCTGGACAAATCCCTTCCTGCTCCCAGAAGGCACAGCCTCAGCACCTCAGCGCAACCTGGCTGGGGCTTTCTCTGGAAGACGGTGGAAGTTTGGAGGTCCTCTCTCACCTGGCCTAGCAGCAACCCCGGAAAAGAACAACATAAGGCACTTGGCGGGTGGGGGAGGGGAGCCAGCACTGCTTCCTTTTTCAAATCAATTATGGCCAGACTGACTCATCTTCCCTCATAGACCAGAAAGTCTCACATCCTTTGCTTCTTAATCATATGGAAACCTAAATATAGACATATCTGCAGAAGGACAAGTGGAGAAAACCAGTGTCTTCGTTCTCCCCAGGGAAAGCCGGATTCTCACTCCTCTCTGCTGAATTAGAGAGACCAGGTTCCGGACAGCGGCCTCGGCAGTGATCCCGCCCCAGAGGACAGGGCGGGTACCCATCGGGGTCACAGCGGCAACTCAACGGGCTCTCCACCAGCTGTGGCACCTGCGTCCCACACACACCACTCACCGGACACATCACCAGCCTCCGTCCCGCTGTGACAGCAGCATCGTGACAGGCACAGGAAGCATCCTGGCCGCATCACCACAGGGTGTCTTTGCCAAAGAGCCGTCTGCCCCTGAGCATCAGCCTAAGGCGGGGGACTCCAGAGAAGATTCCCACAGTAAAGTCCTACTGTGTGCACCCAGCACATTTGTGTACAGCCTGGCATGTGGGGGGCCAGCAGGACCCCCTCTCCCTCGGCGACAGACTGGCCACGATTTCGGCGCCCGAATGTTCCTTCCCTTCACCCAGTTCTGGGAAACAGCTGTATCCTTCAGGAAGGGTCCGAAAGCTGGGGCAAAGCAGCAGGTAGAGCCGTTTGGAGGAGAACACGGGCGCGGATGTGACAGGCATCGGCACAGTCCGACAAACGTCAGCCTGCCTCAGAGAAAAGTTCTAGAAGCTTTAAGTCACACAAGACTAGCCACTAAATGCCTCTCCAAAGCACGGTGGACAAATGACGCAGGGAGAATAATGGGACCGGGGAGAGGAGCCAGCAGCCTCATACTCCCCAGAGCAACTGGTGCGGGGGCAAACACGGGACTCCACTGCACGGTGACCGGCTGGCCCCGCGCAGCAGGCGACCTGAGCAACAGGACTGGGCTGACCCTCCTCTGTCTCCATGTCATGCCCGCAACACGCCATGAACGTCCGCTTGGCACCGCTCGACTGCAGGCCCAGCCCGGCGGCCGCGGTCCTCAGTACAGCCCACAGTCCTATTTGGTTTGCCACAGGCATTTGAGAAGATTTGAAATCATTGTCAATATTTAAAAATCGGGGGAGGGGGAGGGGACCTGGATGGCTCAGGCAGTGAAGCTTCTACTGATTTCTGCTCAGGTCATGATCTTACTTGGTGAGAGGGAGCCTCGCATCGAGCTCAAACCGGGTTCTGTGCTGGGCGTGGAGCTGCTTAAGATGCTCTCTCTCACTTGCTCTCTGCCTCTCCCCCATCTCAAATTAAATATGTTTTTAATAAAATAAAAATAAAAGTAGGAAATTTCAAAGGAAAAATCCAGATTTCTGGTTTCCCTTAAAAACTCAGAAGATCCTACAATACTGAGCCTGTGTCCATCCAGGTACTGAGAGCCAAGGAACAACCACCCACTTGGGACGGGGCACAGGCTGGCCGGTTGTCCATGGCCCCCAAGCTCCCTACTGTGTGATCCCTCATCTGTGGGCCCACTGTGTGGTCCCTGATCTGTGAGGCACCAGGGGGGCCCTGCCCTTGGCCCTCGGGACCACAGCGGGAACACAGACCACCT
Organism: Proteles cristata cristata; assembly: GCA_017311185.1. NCBI lineage: Eukaryota > Metazoa > Chordata > Mammalia > Carnivora > Hyaenidae > Proteles > Proteles cristata. The sequence continues at coordinate 1,275,310 of JAESUZ010000174.1, read as the reverse complement.
CTGCCTTTTCCCAGTGGCCCAGCCATCCATCAGAAGTACCATCATTCTACATCATAATCATAGCCCCTCCCCCCCCGTCCTGAGCGTCACCATCTAGAACCCTCATAGCAGCATCAACTAATAAGACAAACAAATTCAAAGGCTTAGAAACCATTTAGCAAATAATTTAAGTGAAATAACCACTTTAGACAAATGTGGAATGAAGTCACGCCCAAGGCCCAAGGTAACAGTGGAGGTCTGAGTTACATGCCCATTTCACAGACAGGGCAAACTGAGGTCACAGTCTCATTTCCCCCTGACTGTTTTTCTTTACTTCCAGGATAAATGGCCCATCAGTGGGGCTGGAGGGGAGGGAAGCTTCATCACTGTGTTAAGTGTTGCAGGGGGGAGAAAGTTCTGATTGGCTGATTCAGGAATTGGGATTCTGGGCAGAGCTTTAGAAAAGGATAATGTATCTTTAAGCCTAGGTGCCCTTCAGGGAATGTATTGGATAAATGTCTTCTGAAAAGCCTGTAAATATTCCATCGCCTCACTGTCATTACTACCATGAAATGATAATGAAGCATGAAAGAAATATAATTCCATATTCAGATGACAGCATTAGCCTCCATAAGCAAACTGAAATATTTATTAGTAAAATGTTCAGTATCTACGCCTGTAATCTAAAAAAAGGACAAAAATGTTTTATAATAAAAAAGAGATTGAATGCAGAGGTAAAATCTGGTTGGCTGATTTTATTGCTTATTATTAAATCCTGGCAAAACAATTATTTTTTTCTTTTCATTAGTAAGACACCCAAATTAAAACTATGCCCTCCGGCTGCAAGGTTTACAGTAGTGATTAAAAACAAGGAATTGTGATGCATGGGGCTTTTGACAATGGCATAATCAAATTCATTCATATTGTTCAATCTTTCACTGACAAATATTTTTACAGTGAAATATACCAAACAAAGAATCACATACAACAACTATCAATACAGAGAAATTAGGAAACCTTGTTATTATTTAAAGAGCGAAGTGATACAACGTTGCCATAATCTTGAATACAAACATTATAGTGTAGTTAATTAGGGTAATTATTGCCTAAATTGTGCTTAATTGTCTTATAGTGAATAGGATGTGTGAATGAAGCTTTTTGAGCCTTTTACAATACATAAGTGCCGCCAAACTATTTAGTTATAATTTAATAAGTTTTGATAGTATTTCCTCTAAGTCGAGAAGTACATCTGAATACAATCTAAGAGATAAACCGGAGCCATAGGCCTTGACCTCTGTTTCACCTTATTGAAAAAGAGACGTTAAGACAATCATTTAGTGCACCGGCCTCACAGAGCGCTCCCATACCCTGAGCACATTCCTTTAAGGAAGGGGGGGCGGGGGGGGGGAGAAACCATTTGAAGTGAATGAAAAATTAGAAATTCAAGTGACCACGATCAATTCTGAAACACTGCACAAAATTAATTACAGTTTTGCATCAGAAGCAAGAATGTAGATTTCAGACAGTCGGTGTCATTTATCTCGAGCTACACAATATACAAGGCGATTAAAAACCCAAATCTGTCCCCACCTCCCAAGTCTGAGGCCTCTAAGAGGCTGTGAAGTACAAATGATTAACTTCAAATTATGCAAGGGATCGTGCAAAGACTTCGGCGTGAATGGAGTGTGTGGCACATCACAGAAGCTGGAGAGGGACAGATTTGTGGCTCTTTATCAAAATCCAGCCTGGCCACCTCTGACGGAATCCAGATAAATTGCTCAGAGATCTGACAGTGGCTGCAGAAAGCTTGCTCTGCAAAATCCAAATCTCTAATTTCTATGTGTTTTTAATTGCTTGCCTTAAATTTCCATTTTTATACAATTGGTTTAAAGGATTTATTCTATTCTGTGGGCCACTCTGACCAGATCGCTTCCCCGTGGCATGTGGAGTTGCGGAACCCTGTTTTGGGAGTAGAGTGGGGGTGGGGGGTGAAGATTTGCCTTTTGAATCACCTTGAACAATGAAGCTTGATGTCCGGACAGAGGTCCTCTGCCTTCTCTGTCCTCAGGACAAGCCTATTTGCGTCCCTGTGGCCCACAGATGCCTGGCGCCTTTGTGCCCAGAAAAACTCCATGAGCAAATACCCCAGAAAGACGCCCAGCCTCCCCCTCCCCCCTGCCTCCAAGGCCGCACTCTCATTAGCCCCTCTTTGGAAAAGGCAGGACGTGCATGTGTTCAAAATACATCTTATTCTGTTGTCAAAACTAAGTCAGTATTAGAAAGCCTGACAGATTTTCCCCAGCTCCAAGAAACCACACATGGTGTGTCACACACACGCACACGCACACGCATGCACACAAGCACGCAAGCTGGGTGGCTGCTTCATTTAACCCTGCATTCGTAACTGACTTATTAACACTAGAGGTTGCCAAGTGAGAAACTGTCATTCTGAGATTTGCAAATGGAGCCTCACCTAACGAACTCCTAGATTCTGAGCTACTGGCTCTGGGTCCTGGTGAAATCCCAACTGCCCTCAACCGGCTACACCTTAATAAGCTCTACCAGGCTTAAGGCAGGCCCTCACCCACCTGCCCCTGCGGAGTCTTCCCCCCCAACCCCCACCAACCCTCTCCCTGTGGACCTCCTAAACACATCTGGAGATGTCGGGTAACCAGAAGCTTCTTGTCACCCCACTCTTTCGTCTGAGCAAGTCTGTTTATTCCAATGGTCTCAGATGCAAATGGCCACTGGGTCCAGGAAGGTCACAGAAGTGAAAAGACTGCATCTGATAAAACATCTCGGGGCACCTGGGTGGCTCAGTCAGTTGGGCATCCAACTTTGGCTCAGGTTGTGCTCTCACAGTTCATGGGTTCGAGCCCCGTGTCGGGCTCTGTGCCGACAGCTCAGAGGCTGGAGCCTGCTTCAGATTCTGTCTCCCTCTCTCTCCTCCTCCCCCGCTCTCTCTCTCTCCCTTCCTTCTCCCATTCTCAAACATAAACATTAAAGAAATTAAAAATTAAATTAAAAAACACCATCTCCTGCCTCCCTTTTGGGGAGAGACATGGAAACAGACAGTCCTTTCACCACCTGAAGGAAAACGGCCATGTGAGTACCGTAGAAACAGCGTCTGACCCTGTTCCCTCATGTCAGGGATGCTGGGGGGCGGTGGGGGCCATGGCTAACTTGAAACCCGTGACCCCTTTGAGGGGGGCAGCTGTACCCCTGCTCAGATACACAGTGCTACAAAAGGGAAGCTGCTCCATGTGGCCAGAGAGTCTGAATTTTTTATAAAAGCTGGAAATCTGGATTGTTTCAGAGAATTTCTTCATTTTTTATTGTTGACTCACATTTTTTAAAGCAAATGAAAGAACCACTCCACTGGCTACATAAAAATACTCTGGGAGCACCTGGGTGGCTCAGTCAGTTACATGTCAGACTTCGGCTCAGGTCATGATCTTGCCATTTGTGGGTTCGAGCCCCGCGTCAGGCTCTGTGCTGACAGCTGGGAGCCTGGAGCCTGCTTCAGATTCTGTGTCTCCCTCTCTCTCTGCCCCTCCCCAGCTCACACTCTCTCTCTCAAAAACAAATAAACATTTTAAAAACATGTTTTTAATATTCTGATGGCCAGGGGCACTAGGGTGGCTCAGTCGGTTAAACATCTGACTCTCCATTTCCACTTGCGATGTCACAGTTCATGAGTTCAAGCCCTGAATCAGGTTCTGCATGGGCAGTGTGGATCCTCCTCTCTCTCTCTCTCTCTCTCTCTCTCTCTCTCTCTCTCTCCCTCTCTGTCTCTCTCTCTGTCTCTGTCTCTGCCCCCTCCCCTTCTCTCTGTCTCTCCCTCTTTCTCTCTCTCTCCCTCTTTCTCTCAAAGTAAATAAACAAACATTTTAAAACATTTTTATAAATACTCTGATGGCCAAATCCATCCCAGGGCTCCCAGCTGGTGACTTCAGCCCCACACCCATGGCAGATATAAGCACTATCATTGCCGAATGGTTGTAAAGGAGACATCTTAGGATTCTCAAGGTCAGACTCCCCTTGCCCCCACGATGGTCAGAGGGGCACTGGAATAGCAGAGCCTGAACCCCTCCCTCCCTTAGACTAACTCCCCAGCAGCCCAACAGAGTGACCACCAGTGCTCATAACCTAGGAGGTCTTGGGGGCTTTGGCCCTGCCCCGGGTCCGTCCCCACATTTCTTTCAGGTTCTAGAACAGGCCTTAGTTCACCTTCCTTTGTTCCTACCCTTGAACTTGTGGAAAAGTTAAATAAATTCCTAGACACGGTGGGTCCAAGACTTGCACTCGAGCGTGCAGGCCCCAGCCACCCCCACCTCCTGCCGCTCCGGGCGGGCCCTACCCTGTGTGTGCAATCCCGTGTCCCCCCTCTGCTTCTGCCGGCTGGGCTGTTCCCTCTCTAGACAGACTTGCCCGCTGCCCCGAACAGCTCAGTGGCACGTGTTAGAGAGAGAAAGATGTGCTCAGCTACTGTGGGGTGCCCTCCAGCTGCCTCTGCTAGTGCCCATCAGTAACCCTTACAGAGTGAGGAGGGAGGGAAGGCGCCAAGGTGGGTCTCCAACCAAATGTCTCCCCAAAGCAACAGATAACTCACTGCTGATTACTAGCCGAGCAAACGCTCAGCCCCCACACCCTGGCTTCTCCCTGTCCTAGCCTTTCCAACCGCCTGGACCACCACAGCCAACTCACAAGCCCATAAGTCTCTGACTAGCACCCTGTTCATGGACTGAATCAGTTATGCTCCACCTCGGGCTGTGAACCACGGCCCGAACGTGGAATCAGAAGAACGGAGCCGCCGCAGCGCCTTGGGCACGTCATGTGAGGTCAAAACTTCCGTTGGCGCATCTAGAAGGGAAGTATATACCACCTGCTTTAGAGGTGCTGGAAGAATTAAAGTTGCTGCTCATAGATGTCAAATAACCATGTGAATACAAGGGGTGAGTAGGGGCACCTGGGTGGCTCGGTTGGTTGAGCATCTGACTTCAACTCAGGTCATGATCTCATGGTTCATGGGTTCGAGCCCCGCATCGGGGTCTGTGCTGACAGCTCAGAGCCTGGAGCCTGATTCAGATTCTGTGTCTCCCTCTCTCTCTCTAAACCACCCCCACTCATGCTTTGTCTCTCTCTCTCTTTCTCTCTCCCTCTCTCTCAAAAAATCAATAAATAAACAAACAAACATTAAAAAACAATACCAAGGATGAGTCTTTTCTCTTTTTAGACTTAGGTGACCGTAGGGGCAGCACGTAAAGACGGGTCAGCCGCAAGTCACAAAACTCCTGCCCCAGGACAGCAAGTGTAAGGCCCCTTTGAAATGAACTTGGTGACAATCTATTTTTCTAGGAAACTCTCTCTGTAGTAGTTTCAAGATGCATTTACAAGGCCCTTGTGGTGGGGAAAGACAGGGACATAAGAAAATAAGAGTGTTTGGGTCCTGCCTTCAGGGGCTTGTAATCTAGTTGCAGTGCAGACGGCAGTGAGCTTAAGCGGCTGTGAGGTCTGGTCACCCCAAAGTCCAGGCTCTCAAGCTAGGGCTGCAGCCCTTACTGCCTAGACCCGGGAAACAATTCCCAAAGCTTCTTCAAAACCCAAAAGGGTGGGCTACTCCTTTCAATGCTTATGTCATTTGAATCTCCAGAAGATAAGGGAGGGAGAGTGGCCCACTCGGAAGACATGCATCCCTGAGGTGGCCATGCAGGGCAGGAAGCCAGGTACCTTCACTGCTCCAAGCCGAGTCTACCCCCAGGCTGTTGCGTCAACCAAATGAGATGACATTTGAGAAAGGGTCTTATGAACTATTACTTACTCCAGTATTGTCCTCATCCCAGAGATTATATCCTATAAACTCAAAGTATTAAAGAGAAAACAGAAGGGTTGGCTTTGGGAATCTATGAATCAGAGAGCTCAGGGTTTAACAACTTAAGGAATCATCTTTTTATGCTATCACAAGTTTGAGTGAGTTCAGGCAATATTTATCCACAGGATTTTTTTCACTCTGCATCATGACTTAAGCTGCAAGAATTCACCATGTGAAATTAACAGAATGTCTATCTTGCCGTTGATTACACGAAATTGGAACCACCGACGTTCACGTGAACACTTCCGAACTAGCACTCCTGACAGGCGGGGATGCTGCATATTCAGTTGAAGAAGCAAATTCTCTTCCACGTAGGAAGAGAAAACCTGCCCCTGCTGCAGGAAGGGCCAGCACCCGGTTCGCCCTCTTGAGCAATACCCTTGATAGCTTCAGAATCAGGGTGGGTGACTTACACTGAAGAAAGAGTATCAGAGAGGTGGAGAGATTCACAGAAAGTCTCACAGCAACTTAGTGACCAACCTGAGACTGGAATGCCAACCGAGGGCTCCCTTTCTGCTACCAGGGTGGAAGAGCCCCCCTATGTGACTATCTCCGTGTTCACAGGTGCTGTGCTAGACCTCGGACAAGGGGAAGGTCAGCCATCCCAGGACTTGGGCCAGTCCTTCCTTGCCTGACTGCAACTCCCGAACTCCTCATGAGCTCCACCATGACTACTCAGAGGCATGACAAGTCCTCTGCAGGATGAGAAGGGAAAACCCACGCCGAACATTCTCGGGGCCTTCGGGAAGCAAATCTCAAATTACAGGAAAATTTGAGCATAGCGGTTTAGCGGGTGTATGTGTGGTCATCTGTGAGAAACTCCAGAAGAAGGAAGACCCCATTTAAATTAGAAAGAGGTGCTCAGAAATAAATCACAGCATATTTTTATCAGTTCCATCCTTGGCAATGTACCTTAGACTCTTGAAATGACAACTCAAATAGGGTGATTTTCATTTCAAATTAGCTATTGGATCCCTCACAACCCAAAGCTTAGTCCTCTTCTAGCAGAATATCTGTTGCCAGAAGCAATGCATCATATTGTTAAATAAGAGCCAAGTAAGTTTCATTAGAAAAGAAAATGATCCAGGGGTCAACAGTGGGCCACTACTGATGATGAGTCAGGATTGTGAAGCAAAGTGGAAAGAAAATCACCCCTAGAGTCCAAATCCCTACTCTGCAACCAATGTTGGACAATCCTCTCTTCTGTCTCCATTTTCTTTTCAGCCATACAATAGCAGTTGAACAATATCCCAGCCATCTTTCTCATAAGGTTGGTTTGGGTGCTCAAAAGAGAGAACACAGGTGACGGCTTCTGAAAAACCTGAAGTAGCTTACATGCATCAGGACTTCCTGCTGACACAGCAGTCTTGGGGGCCAGCAGGGTTATAAAGTTGACCCCTCTTAACATGACTTTTGACACTTGTTTTAAGAAGAAGCTTAAGAACATTCGTAATGTGGGGGGGCGTCTGGATGGCTTAGTCGGTTGAGCGTCTGGCTCTTGATTTCGGTTCAGGTCATGATCTCTCAGTTCCTAGAATCTAGCTCCGAGTCAGGCAACATGCTGACAGCATGGAGCCTGCTTGGGATTCTCTGTCTCCCTCTCTCTCTGCCCCTCCCCCATTCAAGCTTGTGCACTTGTGCACGTGCTCTCTCGCACTCTCTCTCTCTCAAAACAAATAAACATTTTTAAAAAAGAATATTTGCACTGTGGAATTTTCCCCTGTGTTCTTTCTTTTATTCTTTAAAATAGGAACTACATGAGTAACTGGTTTTAATCATAATAACAGCTATTATTATTATGAGAGAGCTCACTCCCAGCCCACACACACACAGAGATGGCCTCTGCGGGTCAGCGTAAATTACAGGGTTGGATCAGACGCCCAGCCATGAAAGGAGAAAGGAGAGGATCGGCGCACACTGGTCTAGCGCCCTCTCGGACACTGCAAGATGATAGCCCACACAGAGGAGAAGCCAGGTGTCCCTTCCTGACCACCGGACATGCCAAGTGAGGCCAACCCAGGCCATCAGCTGCCTGGAACCCCCCAGCTCGCTGCAGGTGTGTAAGCGGGTCCGGCAGAAACTGCCAGGCCCGCCCAGGCAGTAGAATTCCCAGCACCCCTCAGAACGCTGGCTTCTTTAGCGAACAGGTTTGAGTTTGTTACAAACGAGAAGCTGAGACACCAAACAACCTCACTGTGCAGATGAAGAGGCGGGGCCAGAAAGCCTTCCTGCTCTTCCCTGCGCAGCCTCAGCCCCCCTGGCCCTCAGCCTCCAGGGCAACAGTTCCAGATGTGAAGCTTACCATGGCTCTACCTCCCGGGGACGCCGCATGGCTCTTCAGCACCCCAGAAGTGGCCGAACTACTCCTCACCTGGTAGCCCTGGGCCCGGCATTTCTGCCCCTGCCTTCCCAGATCAATTCTGTAGCAGGGGTCTTTGGCCACTGTCAGTGGTTCTCCAAAGGCAAAGACCCCCAAGGCCGGTGCTGTCCGAGGGGAGCAAAACTCCCAGAGACACCAAGGCAGCTGTCCCCACGGTGGGTTCGCCACTGCCACTGTCCCCTCGCACTGCTTCCTGTACTGTCACTCAGCATCTGCTTTGTCCCTGGAGGTCAGTCTCAGGAGATCAGGGCCTCACCCTCACCTTAGACCACCCCACACCGCCCGGCGTGGGGTCTCAAGCTCCATGGGCACTGGTGAGAGTTTATCGTGGCTGCCGGTAGTGTTACTTACTAGCCCTACAGGGGTAACGCAGCAAGGGCTGGGAACGTGTGATGAGAGGGAAAGAAAAGCACTGGGTTCCAATTATGCCCCTTTTGCCCACCACCCTGGGATCAAGGGGCAGGTTCCCTACAAGCTCAGATTCCAGTTCCTTCGCTTGACAAGTCTCACAGGATCCACGGGGACACTGTGAGAGCCGAATGTAACCGCAGGTTTGTCTACACCACAGCCAGCCCAACCAGCTGACCGCTTAGTGTGCTTGCTACGACAGTCACTAAGTAAGAGTAACGCGCGTCCTCCACGCACACAGCCTCTTCCACCACCCCCCACGGTGCGACTTGCACTGCGCATGCTCACCGTCTCCCTCCCACCCCTGCCCACAGGGAAAGGCCATTCTAGCATCTTCGGTAGGGGAAGGCGTTACCTCTCTCTGCTTCTTTGATTTGATTTCAGAGATCTGCAGGACGCAGCCCCAGAATGCAGGCGGCTTCTCTTACCCACCACCTTTTGTGAAAACACCTTCCTCCCCTGGCCCCAAGCAGAGACTCTGGGGCAATCTTGAGTTTCCACCACTTGACCCATTTCACAGATCTAAGTAATCCTTTAGGCCACATCTCTGGTCTTTGGGAACATGCATCATAATCCCCAAAAAAAGGAAGGCCTATCCTAGACCCAGCCTGCTGCTCCCGGGAGCACAAAGACACCCCCTAGAAAGTGGGGGTTCAAAGCAGACACCCCCAGCCCAGCCTGCCTCACGCACCTGCTCCCAAGCTTCATTCCCTAGACCTTTGGCCACGTGCTCGATGGTGTCCCGGTGGCTGTGAGGCGCTGCCTTGGAAAAAAAGGAAATGCAATGGTCCGACCAATAAAAAGCATTCCTGTATGTAATCCCTATAATAGATTCTTAAATTCTCGGCGCTGACACACTGTTATGTGTTCGCGGTTATTATCTGTCCACTTCCAAACCTTAAGAGGTTAGATTGTTTAAAGATTTGTTAGCTATGAACTGCTTAAAGAAGGCAAAGTATAAACTCCTGGCTAATTGAAAAATAGCATTTTATCAGATTCTCCTTGATATGATATTGTTAATGGCCATACTTAGAATACTCTCAATACTTCAGTAAGTGGGGAAATTAAAAAAATAACATCTTCAGGGCTTTGTAGAAAATGTGGCTGTTACCAATTTATACTGCTTTTTTAACCATTATTTTCGTATATTTCCCACAATGCCTCGGATCCGAAGCAAACAGAAACTGAGTGATTACCCCAAAGTGTGCTAGATGAACTGGAAAAAGTCTATTCAAACAAAGCTCATTAGTTCTGATACCTCCAGGGCTATGACAAATTAAGCGCTGGTGAGTGTGCTCGCAGACAAAAGGGTGGTGGCAAAAACTAGGGCTGAGCTAGGCACTGTGTCAATAAATTCCCCTGAAAAAGGTAAAAATTACAATTGGAGCTAAAATGGAATCCCTTTAAGGAGCATGTACAAAATAGATCATCCCTTCTTTCTTAAGTACATCTGTGAGCCCGCCTGTGATGAATTATTGCAGCCGGGAAGTGGCCACACCAGAGAGGCTGCCTGGCCAGGTGCACGTCCCAGGCGCTGGCTGTTCCCCCGCATCGCCCTCCGCCGCCAGCGCCGCCGAGACTTGGCCTTGCCCTGAGGAAAGCGGGCCCAGGTTCAGCGGCGCACTTTCAAAGCCGCAGGCCAGGGATCGGCGGGCTTGCCAGGCTCTGGGCCGGCAGCCGCTGGGCCCCAAAGGGTCCCACAACCTCGAGGTAACCTTGTGTTCTCTGCCAAAAGAGGAGCGTGCAATATAACCACGGGCTTTCGCTTTCCTGGCTTGTGAATCCATGTATACGCAGAACCTTAGAACATTCCGAAAAGTAGTTGTACTCATAAGGAACCTGGCACAGAGGGGCTTTCGTAATTATTCGTTGAATAAATGAGCCGCCGAGGGTAGGGCTACCTGATGAGGGAGCGGGAGTGGCCCCAGGTTCTCAAGAGCGTCCTTGGGTTTTCTGGAGGATGCGGTGGTCACATATGCCCTTGACCTCACTGGCAAGATTTCTGTGCCTCAGAGTACCCCAGCCTGATAGCAATTCCCAAGCCAACAGAGTGGGGAAAAGCCTCAGAGAGCACCAAGTCAGTCCCCAGGCCACAAATGAGAAGAGCTGGGAGCAAATCTGGCCCATAGACTTTTTGCCCCATATTGTCCTGTTCTTCCTTTTTATTTAAAGTACTTGCCACTTAAAGATTCGGCACCTGGGCAGCTCAGTGGGTTAAACGTCCGACTTCGGCTCAGGTCATGATCTCATGATGCATGGGTTCAAGCCCCACATCGGGCTCTGTGCTGACAGTTCAGAGCCTGGAGCCTGCTTCAGATTCTGTCTCCTTCTCTCTTCACAGCCCCCTTAAAAATATATAAACATTAAAAATAAATAAAACTTCTGAGATTTCTCACATACATTCATATTCCCAGCTTCTCTAGAGAGTGGAAAGATGGGGCTAGACAGGATCCATACGACCACGTGGCACAGCTGGCCAGAACGGGATTGCAGGTGCCCCGTTCAGCGAGGACGCACACTTCAGTTTGCTGGCCCCTCCCCGCACACTAAACCCAGGTATTTTACCAATCTGGCCCCTGAGGGCACCCGAGTCCACAGCCTCTGGTCTGGTCACTAGCAGACGTGGCAGAAATATGACTCAGAAATTGGGGGTGGCTTTCCAGGCCCCCAGAGTGTGCCCATGGCAGTGCCACAGTTAGACGCCAAGCCTCCGGGGCCTCAGCGTCACGTTTACTGGAGCCCCCTACCGGCCCATCCCCAGAAGAGTGAATTCTTCCCTCCTTTGTTCTGACTTCTAGGCCTTGCTCATGTTTCTCTCAGTGTCCTAAGAGCCCCCCATCTGTGCAAGCGAGGTGCCAGCGGATCGGGCCAGATGCTCTCTTGCAGTCATGTGTGTGCAGTCCTGCCTCCACCACTGGACACTGAGCCTCTCAAGGGCAAGAGTGTGGCCTTCTCTCTATCTGCAACGCCTAGTGCATGGTACACCCTGTGTCCCTTTCATCTTACAGTGTCACGGCATCCTTCAGGCTCTGGGTCCCAAATCTTGATGAATGCGTGTAGTAACGAAGCCCATGACCACCGTGAACACCAGTCTCTTCTTCAACACCTGACTAATCACTTGCTTCAAGCCCCCCTCCTGACGCAGACCCACCTTCCGGGTTTCTTCAGGTCCACTGAGGCTACCAAGAGAAACACCTGGTGTCTCCCATCCAGGGAGGCAAGGAAATTACTTCCTTCTTTGTGGTCCTTCTGCTTTGTGTACATGTCCAGACCCAAAGACAATTCTCCTTGAGCTGATGCATGCTGTCACCTGCACATGAACTTGCTATTTCCCTTTGCCTTAGCATGACATGGCCGGGGCTCCGAGGCACGTGCTCATGGGGGCTGAGGACCACGGGGAGGGGTGGGGGGAGGAAGCAAGGAGTGGGAGCTGTGAGCACCCGTGATGGTGAAACACCATCACCGTGAAGTATAGACCTCTGCGTTCCCCCCACACCACCTTCCACTGCGCAGGTCACTCGATGCAGTGATTCTGTCGTTAAAACTAAGAGCATGACGGAGTCAAAGGTTTTAATCTTGTCCTTCAAAGGTTGAGAAACGGGTGGGAAGAAATAAGGGCTGAGGGACAATCCAGGTGTTCCCATCACCTACTCAAAACTGGTCTAGGGAAGAAGAAGGAGTCAGGGGGAACAAGAGTGCAGAGCCACAGCCCACGAGCATCTGAGCAGGATCCTGGGTCCTGTCTAGCCCTGTCTGTGTGACCCACCACCCTGCAGAGCTCCCCGCACCAACCAGGAAGGATGGGACAGAGACGCGCAGGTGGGGCTGAGGCAGCAGGTCCCAGTCAGCCCCTCGCAGTCCCTGAGTTCCTGGGCAGTACAGAAATGCCACCAACATTCCCCACCAACCCTCCCCCCCCCCCAGGAAGAAAGCATGTGGATCTGGAGCCCCTGCTGCAGGAAAAGGGGCTGGCACTATAGACACTTCATGGACTAGTGGGGAGCTGCTGGATGTGTGGCCGGCCACCCTGCATCCCGGGGACAGGGCATGGGCAATCCCGGACTCAGCTCCCAATTATCTGCTTCCCCAGAATGGATTAGACTCAGTTGCTACCGTGGGCACGATGTTTACAAAAACATAGAGTTACAGCATCTCCCCCGCTTTGGTACACCTGACTTGGCTGGGGAGACCTCATCCCCACCACCCGCTGGTTCATCCATGCTCACCCTTCCGCCACTGCAGAGTATGCTGGAAAGCGTCCCTCCTGAGAGGGAGACCCGGCTCCTGCCTGGCAACCGTACAGCAAGCAGGGTGCAGGGATGAGAGGGCGTTGCTAGGGTGGAGCGGCAGCGGGGCGCTGCAGGGGAGCAGGGAGCAGGGGTCCTCCAGCCCTTGTACAGGGGGCCGGGCGGGGAGCACGGCTGCTGGGCCTGTTGGGGAGCCCTCTGCAGCCGGCTGAGGAATCCCATTGTCCCTTCTTCCCACAAGGGCAAACTCCACCTCTGTCCCTGGCCAGAGACACCCGGGAGGAGGCCAGGCTTGCTGGCCCAGGCCCCACTGCAGGGAGGACAACAAAGCTGTCACACACACACTCCGCGGAGGCCGGCGCTGCAGAGGGGCTCCACGCCACAGGAAGAAGGCGGGCACGCTAACACTCACTGGGGCCCCCCTGGCCTTTTGTGCCCTCTTCCAGGGCTCCCCTCACCCCCTCTTCACCCTGCCCCTTCCCACCACCCGGACAATCCCGGAGATCTGACCACAACCTTCCTGGCTTTCACGCCTCCCCCCGGTGGCTCGTGTCCACGCCTCCATGGGAGTAGTGGCCACATCCAGCCCCCGCCCAGCCTCCGACTCCCACCTTCTGGACATGCCCACTGAGGGGGGTCCATTCCAACTCGGGCGGGGCCAGTCTCTCCAATCGCCTTCCATGAACAACTGTGTCTAAAGCCATGCCCCTCCTGCTCTCCCCACCCCCCAGAAACCCTAAGGTGAGGCCAGGGAAGGGAGTCACCTGCACCCGCGGCTCCGTCCGCCTCCCTCGCACCCCTTGCCAGGGGATTTTCATGAGCTGTCCTTAATGTTTCTGCGGCGCATCCACACCATCCCACGTGCCACCCTTGAAGGGCTCATGAACCGGGCTCTTTTGTAGGGTGTGTTCAGGGAGAGCGTCCAGCCCGCCCAGCCCCACAGCCGGCTCACATCTCCTCCATCACCTGTCTGCTTGAACGCCACTCGCTCTAGGAAGCCTGCCCTGACCCCCGAGGCAGGTGAGTCTCCCTGCTCTCAGTTCTCTTTCTTCAAAGTGTGAATCATCAGCCTGTTGATTTATCATCAATAAATGATCTGTGCGGGGCGCCTGGGTGGCTTAGTTGGTTAAGCGTCCGACTTTCGCTTAGGTCATGATCTCGCAGTTCGTGGGTTCGAGCCCCGCTTCAGGCTCTGTGCTGACTGCCGGCTCGGAGCCTGGAGCCTATTTCAGTCTGTGTCTCCCTCTCTCTCTGACCCTCCCCTGCTCACGCTGTCTCTCTCTCTCTCTCTCTCTCTCTTAGAAATAAATAAAAATATTTAAAAAAATAAAAAATAAATAAATGATCTGTGCAATAATTAATCTAACATGGCCCTTCTCCCTGCTAGACTGTCAGCCTCACAGCAGCAATGATGGCTGATCTCTTGTTTGCACGGCGCCTGTATACAAGAGGCACTCGATAAGTGCTCCAGTGAGAGAGAGCCAGGAACATTTATTCATTCAAACATTTATTCATAAGTGCTTGGTGTAAACTGGCCATGAGCAAATTGGGCTTTTTGTCACATATCTGTGTTTGTGATACATTTGTACCAAGACCAGCTACTCAGGAATCTAGCAGGTTAGACACAGGGCCCACATTTTCTAGAAAGATGGCCCTGCCCCTCATCAAGAAATGCAGTTAAGCCCTCCCCTTGCCAAGCTCCACCCCCAAAGTAGAGCCCACCAGGAGCCAAACTTCCTAATCCAATTTAAACTCTGGTGCTCAAGAAGGGGAGAAAAAATAGTTAAGGAGAGGGAGGGAGGGAAACCATTAGAGACTCTTAAATATTGAGAAGAAACTGAGGGTTGATGAGAGGTGGGGGAGAGGGGAAAGTGGGTGATGGGCATGGAGGAGGGCACTTGTTGGGATGGGCGCTGGGTGTTATATGGAAACCAACCTGACAATAAATTCTAATCAAAGGAAATAAATAAATAAAAATAACAAATTAAATTAAATTTAAAAACTTATCATAAATGTAAAACAAAACAAAACAAAAAATTCTGGTCCTCAACGCCCAGCACCAGCATCCCAGAACTTCAGAATACCGGTGGGGTCTAGACACACAGCAACACCCTGGTGCCCAGCGTCAGCCCCAGCGCGGCTGGCACCAAGCACTTCTTCAGACGCTGGTTCCTTTCTCCCTCTCTGCCCAGCCATCCACATGACAGTATCTCGCTAATGTGGAGAGTTTTTTCATTGCACAAGTAATAGATTCTCATCCTTGAGACTTGTGCGCAAGCGGATAAGCAAGAGAAACCACCCATGATTCTTCCATCCGTCTGGACCACCGGCACTGCTGGCATTGCGATATGATCCTTCCATGCTTCCATTGTCTGCGGCTCCTCAGCTGTCTCCTTCCCAGCAAGCTCTGCGTCTGTGGGTGCCCAGGGCATTGGGTCTCATCTGCTCCCCAGCTACACTCACACGGTTGGTACTCTCTCTAACCCCACACCTTCCAGGACCAGCTTTCATCTGTCTGCTGCGAGGGGCACATCTCAGCCCCACCTCTCTCCCCAGCTGCAGGTACAGGTCCCCCTGCCCGGTGGTCACCCCTTGGAAGTCCGGCTCGTGTCTCACACTTCATAGATCCACAAACGTCCCTCCAGACCTCCAAAAGGCAGGACACAGCACTGCACCAGTACCTTGCTCACTTCACTCGAATCCCAACCCTCTCTGTTCTTGTCTTTACTTAAAATTTTGATATTGGGGGGAGGGTGCCTGGGTGGCTCAGTAGGTTGAGCGTCCAACTTCAGCTCAGGTCATGATCTCACAGTCAGTGAGTTCGAGCCCAAGTCTGAGCTGTAAGCACAGAGCCTGGAGCCTGCTTCGGATTCGGTGTCTCCCTCTCTCTCTGCCCCTTCCCCGCTCATGCTCCATTCTCTCTCAAAAATGAATAAACGTTAAAAAGATTTTAAAAATTTCTTTGATATTAAAAAATTTCTTTGATATTCTGGGGGGTGCCTGGGTGACTCAGTCAGTTAAGCATCTAACTCTTGATTTCAGCTCAGGTCATGATCTCATGGTTCGCGAGGTCTGACAGCGCAGGGCCGGCTTGGGATTCTCTCACTCCCTCCCTCTCTTCTCCTCCCCTACTCTCTCTCTCTAAAAATAAATAAACCAACATAAAAAAATAAAGAAAATTTTGATACTTTGGCCATCGTGAGTCTTTGTGTTAATGTTGACTTTTTAAATATTGCGTTAAAACCTGATTTAGCTTGATTACAGGGTTTGCAGGCACTCCCTTAAATTTTGCACCAGAGGTGAGCACCTCACTCTCCTGACTCTAGTCCCTGACCCCTCCCACCTGGATCACCACTGTGCACCCAGCAGCCTAGCCACTGACCTCACGTTTCTAGCATCTCTGGGCCCGTGCAAGTTTGCAGGAGACATCTCACCTCTGGGCAGGAAGCTAGTGTCGTAAGAAGCTGCCAAAGGTGCAGTTAGAAGATGCCAAGCAGAAATGTGGAGGAGATAACCACCCACGGGGTGAGCTTTGACCGGCGGGAAACGGGAGATGGGAGGGAGCCAGGCACACAAATCTCCTCTTCCCTCTCACCCACCAACTACTCAGAGACAGAGTTTCTGTGCACAGCCCATCTGGAGAAGACCACCAGCCAAGCTGAGCCACCTGCTGAGCCACCTGCTGTGTCTCCCTGTCCAGCTCTGCACGGTGCGTGGCTTCCCTTCCCTCCTCTCCTCGCCCCCCCTCTCCCCTACTCTCTCTGCCCACAGTTTGCCCCTCCCAAATAAAGCACCATTCCTTTCATCCCTGCCTCAAATTCTATTTTATTTTTTTTAATGTTTATTTTATTTTTGAGAGAGAGAGGGCTCACAGGCAGGGGAGGGGCAGAGGAAGAAGTGTACAGAAGATCTGAAGCAGACTCTATACTGACAGCAGAAGAGAACATGCAGGGCTCGAACTCACAAACTGCGAGATCGTGACCTGAGCCAAAGTCGGACGCTTAACCCACTGAGCCACCCAGGTGCCCCTCAAACTCTATTTTAGAAAGAGCCAGAGCAGTCTGCTTCTGGATTTGTATTTTCTACCTTGATTTATTTTGTGGCTTTAAAATGCATTCTAACCCCTAATGCAAATTCTCCATCTCACTTTTATCCCCCCAAAATTTCCGTGCCATTATTATTCATTATTCATTTAATCAACCAAATGAACTTTCCCAGAAGTTAAATTCAGGGGATGGGGTGGGGGGGATTTTTAACTCATCTTTACATTTACTGTCTTTTTCCAAATCCTACCCAACTATTTATTAACAGCTTGACCTTAGGCACAGTCCTGGGCTCCACAGAATTATAATCTAGCTGGGAATGGAAAACAGTCATTAGCAACCTGTAAATAAGCTGCGGGTTGGGTGGCAGTATCCACGGTTTGCACAGAGCTGGACCAGAAGCTCCATAAACCTGAGAGAAGCAGCTGCGGGGGCCCCGATGGAGGTGGAGCCTGGTCTCCCCAGCCCCTGAGCCCCTCCGATGTGCACTCAGGAGCCAGGAACAGAGATGATTGCAAAGGATAGGAGCACCAGAGGGAGCGGGGGATGTCAAGGGAGGCTTCTAGAAGAACAGATAAGCTTTAAGGAAATGAGAAAGCGAAACGCCATTCCAAGAAGGAAAGACAACATCTGTGGAAGTTTCCAAAAACAATTGGAACTGCATTCCAGAAAGGACCTTGTTGAAGCATCCACACCCCAGTGGACAGGGAGAGCATACCACAAGCACTCATAACTGCGGGCATCAGCCATGGCTTCCTCGTCTCATAAATGCTCACTTGTGTCCCCTGAGAATTTCACTCGACTCCCCCACATGGCCCAGAGTTGGCAGAGTCCTCAGTTTGTCCCACACACTGTGTTCAGGGGCCTGTGTGTTCCCGCCAAGGGTTCCAGGGAAATGGCCTCAGGCCAGGACAGGGAGGTCCAACCCTTGCTTTGTAGGATTTTTAAATTATATTCAAATGCCCAATCTTCTCAAACTTCTCAGAACAAAATGGACCTTGGAAATAATACTTCTGATGATGGTCGTGGTCTGCGTGCTTTTGAAAAATTCTGCAATCAAAATCAATTCGGGTGACCATACTGTGGCATCTACTGAGTGGTACACACAAGGCTCCTCGGGGCACCACCTTTGAGAAACCCAGGACCCATCCCCCGCTGGTGGGCGGGGCTGTGTTCCCTGCATCCTGACGGTTATCACAGTACCTGGAACATCCTAGATGCTTTCATGAATGCATGAATGAGTACATTAATATGAACAACTGAGCAGACTCCAAGAGATGGTGGTCATGTGAAGAGTGCCACGGAAAAGCAAGAACGTGAGCAGCCGCACAGGCACGTCACGTGGCTGAGGAGGAGAAGGGAAGAGCCGCTGTTGAAGCACCAGCCTCTCCACCCAGTTCCTCAGCTGCCAGGAGCCTGACACTGCCACTTTGTCCACGGAGAAAGGTGAAGGGGCAAAATGGTGATTTCTCAGAAGACAAATGTCACCTTGTTGGGTAGGGGAGAGACTTGGGGTGTGGGGGGACAGGTTCTTGAAACAGGACTTTCAGAACCATCTAGAAGATCCTGATTTGGATCTTTCAGGGAGTTGGGAAAGCCTTTGCAAACCATGGGGCTAAAGCCCTCAGTGTGCTTTTAGCCTGCAAAATGGTCTGAGGTCAGTGGAGCCACTGACCACACAGCATGGGTCCAGGAGAGGTGGGCGAGCCGAGGAGGAAAGCATGGGGGAAGAATGGACATCTTTGAGAGCTGGCAGCGGGTGGGAGGGAGGCCTCTGAAGACCCTCTGAGTGCCCCTACACTTGGCCCGAAGGAAAAGGCGCAGCCACCAAATACTGCCTACAGCCCAGATGCTTCTCTGCAACAATGGGCGAGAGAGGAGGCGCCTGCCTGGTGGGACTGACTCTGAACGGGCCAACCAAGCCTCCTGACCACAAGAGCTATAAAGAAATACAGCTTGTGATGTGACAGAGCAACAGCAAGACCCATACCAGCCGTGCCATCAGGAGGCCAAGACCCAAATGACAAAAATGCACTTGCACACAAAGGGAACAGCAAATTCTGAGGCCCAAATGGGAGACACTGAAAGGTCAATGTTTCCCGATCATCAGGGACAGTGACCTGGGTTACAGGTCAGGCTGGCCCCGCATCTTGGAGGCCATGATGAGATTAGGGATTTGATCTAATACAATGGGGAGCCCCTGGAGGATTTCAGGCAGGGTCCAGCGAGAAGGTCCGCAAGCCAAGAAGAGAGCTCACACCGGAACCCGAACACCCTCATCACGGCCTCCAGCCTCCAGAACTGCAAGAAAATTAACTCCTGCTGTGCAAGCTGCTCAGCCCGTGCCGCTTTGTTCTGGTAGCTGCCACAGACTTGGATAGGGATCCTACCACCATATTGTGCCTGGCCCTGGCGACCCTCTTCTTCAGCACGCCACAGAGCTTGTGGGCCAAGGGAAGTCAACTGTTAATATGTTCAACTCTGCAGAAGCCCACAGCCCTGGTCCACACTCTGCACCCAGTGGAGGGGACCTCCTCGCCCTTCCCGGCTCCATGCCAGCTCGTTCATGGGTTTCATTATAATCCCCTTCATTGCTGCCACAAAGCATCAAAAGCTCCCATAAGCATCTTCTCTACACAGAGATAAAAAGAATGAAAGAAGAAAAACACTTCCACCAGTGATCTCAGAGGAAGGTGTAAGTGGTCTCAGGTACACTAATCAAGCTCAGGCGGGGAGGTATCAAGACCAGTAACTCTTGCAACTGTGCGTCATCCCATGATCTGGCGCATACAGCACGCAGATTGCTGGGCTGTTGTGTCCTTTGATACGACAACCCACCAACAACCATACCGTGTGTACAAAGCACACGAATGAAAGGTGAAAGCACCACCATGCAGGAAAGCAAATATGCCTCAACATAAGGCTCTAAAAGGTGATCGCCCGCTGTGACTTGAGCCAGCATCACGATATACTTGGGCACTTGGGTCTCTGATAACTTTGTCTCAGCTGGACAGGTAGGGATGCCCCAGGATGTCTAATGAGGAAGGAAGCAACACCACTTCCCTTCTGTGGCCTTGCCAGCTCTTGAGAGTGACAATCACAGTGGACTCAGACACTGCCTTGTCTTTAAGGAGCCTCCTGGTTATGTGAGAAGGACACATGGCATGGTGAAAACTGAGCACAACGTCTGGGGACACAAATGAAGAAATGATCAGAAAACAAGAAGCCCACGAGGAGGCGATAGAGTGCACACTGGCTCTTAAAGATCATGCTGGGTTTCTGCAGGCAGAGAACTATCCTCTGTCCCTTTGCTCTGCCCCAGGTCTTTCCTCACTGCCTGGATGGCTGGAGAGTGGCTGTGGTCCCTTGAACCTATCACCTTCTCGATATTCGTCTCCATGCACATGCTCAGAGGTGTCCATGCCAGGCTTTCCCCACCAGGCACACACAGAGAGAGCCCGGGATGCCCCTCTCCACACATAAGACTGTGGTAAGTACCCCCTGTTCTTCCGGAAGTTAGGCTCCACTCCTGCCCAGCTGACTTCTCAGCAGCTTTAACCACTGGCCGCATCCCCATCATGGCCCTGGACTCTGGGTCCCAGTGCCCAGGCAGGCCACTTGTGAGGACACGCAGCAGAGAGAGAGAGGAGAATTCAGCTGCCCCCATGCTGCCCAATGGATAGGACATCACGGGGCAGGGCAGGTGGATAGAGGTAGACGTGGCTGACATTTAAGTGGAATCCTAGAGCTTAAGAATCCTAGAGCTTCATAGTCTTGGAGCCTCTTTGAAGAAGGTGCATTTTTATTTTCCCCATTTTACCAGGAGAAAATCGTGGCTCAGAAGGACAACATAAATCCCCAAAGAGGTCACATAGCTGTTCATGTCTGTGTTTGAGCTCCAATGTGCTCCCAGGCATCTGGTGAGGGCGAGAGGCTGGATGGGCTCCGTGTGCAGATGCTGACATTCACTCGGTACATGTGCACTGGGCCCACTTCTTTCCCAGGGTGGGTGGGAAGAAGGATGTGCCCTATCCTAGTCACACCCCCAGAAGTTGGGGAGAGCAGAGGGCACTTTGCTGGAGGGGAACAAGTGTCCAGCACAGGTAGATGAGCCGCTCCACATATCACAGTCTCCAAAAGTGGCACACTGTACACATTCAACATGAGCGCTACTGTGATGGGAAAGGCCACTATAAGCACATCATGTAGGTCACCAATTACATGCAGTGTTCTATGCAATGATGTCACAATGTTGCATGTGCAGGGGAAGCTAGGAAACACATGAGGCACTTCATACCCCTTCAAGTTAGAGGGTGACTGACTCTTCCATGGGTTTGCTCCTCGCACTCAGACCACCCCAAACCCCGTCCCACACTTTACATGCTGACCTCCGGCTCAGGGACCATGCCCAGGTAGGGTGGCCAGCCCTCTGGTTTTCCAGGACTGAGGGGGCTCCCAGGATGTAGACTTTCAAAATACCAGAACCAAGAGAGTCCTGGGCAAAGCAGACAAGTGTGTCAATGTCTAAGGGTGCAGAAGAGGAACAGCTCATTGTCTGAAGTCGAGACCTCCAGGACGGAGTGGAGCCTACCTCCCTGCCAGCCTCTACTCGTGCCTACTGCCTGGCATGGCGGCCAGCTCACCATTACAGCCAAGTGTGCCCTATGGAGCTAGGTTTTGGCTTCACGGGATCTTTCAGCCTCCCTCAGGACTCCTTTGTTGCCGGAAAGTTGTTCAAATGGTCCAAAGTCTCACTTTTCAAATGGCCTCTGCTTGGAGCCACTGAGATGGGTGGGTGAGGACTCACAGACAGGAACGGGCCACACCAGAGGAGAGGCAGGCATGTACTGCCACCAGGCTGGATTTCCTGCTGTCCTCCGAATTTTCAGCAGATGCTACAGCTCTGAGGTCTGAGGAGAGACATGACAGACCTCTGGGCCTGTTTGACATACTCCATTTGCTCTTGGAAACTTAAGCCCTGCCTGTGGACAAGTGTCACTGACCACCTTGTCTGGATGGGAAGGTTCCCGGCCCTGCATGGTATCATTTCAAAGCCAATGTTTTTCCTTTACCACTAGTGACCAATCTACCATGTACCCAAGCCCCTCAACCTCCAGATGGAATGGCTTTTAACATCAGCCTGGTTTTGCATATGGCAACCTTTCTGAGGATCAGAAAAGGTTCTCTGAAGAAAATGACACTGATGGACCAGGACAATGTCCTCTTAGGAAGATGGGAGACCCTTTCAGAGTTTGGTTCCATTTTCCAGCTGAGGACCCCAAAAGTATATGTGATATGCCCATAATAATACACCAACTTGGCAGCCAAAGACGATTTGGGGGTGATGGTTACACTCCTCAGACCTTCCCCTCCCTACTGAGAGCCACGTTGGGTCCCAGAAACCAAAGTGCTGTCATTCATCCCTGAGACAGGCAGTCACCTTGCATGACCCAACTCCAGAAACCCTCGGCAAAGGAACGCTCTACCACTTGTGTAGCAAAAATCCAATCCACCGCATGGCTAGGGGACTTTCTGGAAAGCAATAATGTCCATCAGCTATAAGCAAAGCAACATTTAACCTGAGTCTGCATGATGCCACATTCCCACTACTACATACATTACCCTTGGTTTAATTCAAGTGGCCCACAGGGGCGCTGGGGTGGCTCAGCTGGTTGAGAGTCTGACTTCGGCTCAGGTCATGATCTCATGTTCATGGGTTCGAGCCCTGCATCAGGCTCTGTGCTGACACCTCAAAGCCTGGAGCCTGCTTTGGATTCTGTTTCTCCCTCTCTCTGCCCATCTCCTGCTCACACTTTGTCTCTCTGTGTCTCCCCAAAAATAAAATTAAACATTAAAAATTTTAATTCAATCTTCTGCTGGATAACCAGTTAATAAGGTAGTATTTGAAAAGCAGGCTGTTCCCTTAATTTGCCATTGTATTTGCCATTTTTCTATTGACAAGAAGACTCTGTCCCTGCCTCTCTAGAACATCAAGGCAAGTCAGCACCTGCTGGGAAGCAGAGTAGAATAATGCCCTGTAGAATAATGCCATGAGAAGCAACATGAACTTGTGGGGGGCATTGTCTTCTCCAGAGGTCCAAGGATGAGCAGCAGCCACAAGCTAGAGCCTCCTGGGCCACGTGGCGACCTTGACTTTGTCTTTCCACTCCTGGATCTACTGTCCAAGAGAAGGAAAAGGGGCAGATCTTATTATGAGTCATGTCCTGCTGGGGCAACCAGAGCCCAGCTGACTCTCCTCAGTGGATGCACGTCACCGGAAAACATTCCCACCCTACTAGCCCCCTTCTGGAAAAGCCACAGCCTTCTCTGCCTTTCCAGCCTCCCCCCAGGCAGGGAGGCAGGTTATAGGCAGAGGGTGAGACTATGCACCCACTTTGCTCTCAATCAGCGGTAAGAAGTCTCCAGCCCTGTAACTTGATCATTGGGATAAATCAAGTACACTCAGCGTGTGAGGACAGCGGCGGGTAGAGATAGCATGGACACCCCCTCTTCGTCCTTCTACACCCCCAACACTGGGTCCTCCACAATCAGCAAGACACAGAGGAAAGTTCTAAATGAGGAGGAAAGGGGCAAAATGCCTAAGGGGGGGCAGGAAATGCCCTAAATGAGTGACACCTGCCAGGTGTAAGAAAACACAACTGTTCAAATCAAAGTCTCTGGGGACAGCCCCTCATTGCAGGGCTGGGACATAAGGAGCAGCGGGGCCCACGGTGAATCAAAGAGCATGGCTCCACTTAAAATAAGCAGCCCTACTCGACACCCCCATCCTGGTCATGCAGGATTCTCCAGATTTTTCCAAGAGAAGCAAGAACTTCAGATTTTTGTGTGCAATCTTCTGATATTTGCAGGCTGGCATAATTTAAGTTTTATTAAAACAATGCACAGCACCCCCTCCCCCCAAAAAATTAACCACCTGGGTCTGAAGACCTGGGCCTATGGAACACCTGTTTGCAACTTGAAATGGTGCCCAGGGAAAGCTGACCTAGCTAAGGAGTCCCCCGGGCTGAGACCCAATGCAGACCCTGACTCGGGGTATCTGTGCTCGCAGGGGCTGGCCTGCCTGGCCCCCCACTTCTTGTCTGTAGGTGATGCCAGGACCCTATCTTGGAGAACAGGGGAGAGACCGGGGGAGAGGGCCTTGCCCAGCATGCCTGCCCCAGGGCCCTTCCACAGCGGCCTCAGACAGCTCACTGCCAACATGCTCCACGCAGCGACCTCCACTGCAGCAGGAGCAGGTTGGGTTGGGGGTGGGTCCCCTGGCCCATGGCCCCCCGTCACCCTAATTGTAAAGGGTGTTTGAACAAATTAAACTCCATGAGCAAGTTCTGTTTCCCTGTCAAGTCAGCACCTATTTCCAAGTGTCTAGAATTGACATGCCTCTTAATGTGTATTTTTAAACATGAGACCATTTTGTGTGCAAATATTGCAGGAACAAGAATTCTCTGGTCCAGTGATCCCAAGGCTTCCTTTTCTGGTTAGATGCCCAAGGATGAAATTGCTCTTGAATGTGATCCTATTCCTCTATTATTTTTATCTCGGGTTCCAGAGCACAGATGAAGCACGTTGGGGAAACACAATTCTGGGGCCGCTTCCAGGCACCTGGCGAAGTGCTTGCATCCCAGCTGACCCAGTGTCCTTCCCCATGGCCTTGCCAGCCTGCCTGCCACAGCTCAGGTAGGACGACCCCGTGCTATCCCCAGGGGGACCCTAGGCTCCACCTTGGATCTCTTGTCTCTGAGGCTGGATAGTACTGGCTTCACTCACCTGGCATCGACTCACTGCCCTAGGTCTCTCACTCAGAAGGGCCATGACCTGGGTTTAAGACTCTGCTGTTGTGTCCTGAAATCCTCCGCTAATTTTGTAACAAGTGGCCCTGCATTTTCATGTGACCCTAGGCTCCACAAATCACCCAGCCAGCCCTGCCCTGAAGGGCTACCTTAGCTACAGCATTGTGGGTCTCAGCCTGCGAGGGAATCCTTCCCAGGAGAAATCAGGTGAAGGTGCACTGCCTCCAACTTGGGGCCACCTTCCCAGCTGAAGAAGCCTCATCCAGAGCTGCCGGCATGTGGTTACAGTGTGCCCAGTCAGGGCCAGGAGGCTGATGGAGAGCTTGAGAGCCTGCAGGTAGGGAAGGAGGCACTCACACAGAACCAGAAGAACAGCATAGGATGGATGCTGCTGGCTTACTGGAGGAGGGGGCCCGGAGCTGGAACTGAACAGGATGGAGAACTGGACAGGAAGCAGGGTCTGGAGAAGCCATGAGAATGGAAGAGGGTGAAGTGGGGCACAGGAAGCTGAAGTGAGACCAGCAGGCTGGGGGTCCTTGATTGGAAGGATGGGGTCTGGGGCCCCCTTCACTGGCCACACCAGCCACTGAACAGGGACTTTACACAGCCTCCCAGGGTCACAGCACCTGCTGGCCCCCAGGCGCCCCCAGCCTCTCATCTCCCCACACAAAGGCTGCTCTAATTCTCCCTGCAGCCTGGGTGAGAGGCAGTAAGGAAACAATGCTATCTGCGCGTGGTGGCGCCCAAAATACGACTGTCATTTATTTCGTTCTATGAAATTAGAGCACGCCTTGTAGCCATAATGAATCATTCCCTTCTTGCCTCGGCCACGGTGTCAGGCAGGAGCTCGGCATCCCCCATTCAGGGCCTTTCACTTCATTGCAGGCTAATAATAACCCACGCGGGTGAGCCTCATCTTCCCAACACAATGCAGGGCCTGGACGGGCATCATGGGCAGAAGAGCAGTGCCGGTAGGGGAGGAGGGAGTGAGCAGGGTGGGGGCCCAGATGGGGCATCATGCTAGTAGAAAGACAATGCCTGTGGGGAGGAGAGGGACAGCACCAGGATGGGGCCTGGGTGGGAACCTGGGTCCCCAGATCCCTGTTCTAGCTGCTCCATTTGACGGGAGCAGAGAATAGGGCTCGCTGCTCATCTGTCTACCAGGATTTTTTTTTTTTCCAGTCAGTGCCCAGGTCTAGCTTAGAAGTGTCCTTTTAAAGGAAACCGTATCCTGATTCCCTAGCACCACTGATGCCCTCACCCTCCATTCAAGGGTGAGCTTTCCAGGCACTGACTATTTCTACAGCCTTGTCCCAGGCCCACCCTGGCCTGGAGCTGACAACAGCCGGCTCCACCTCTCTTGTACCACATCTCTTTGCAGCACAGGCTCTTAGCAGCAGGTGCTCAGTAGATGAGTAAATGCATCCTGAAGGAGCCACGCCCCCAGGTGGCTCCCACCAAGGCTATGACCAGGAGCCCTGTCTCATCCTGAGCAGAAGCAGCCAGACCCAGGACCTGCCCTAAAAGTTTCCTTCATTGGGACAGTGCAAGACCAGCTCAGGGGAGACTGTCTTCCCGGACCATAAGATTACTGTTTGCCTCTTCCACTGACTGTAACTCAAGGGCTTTAACCATCATATCCACAAGAGTAGGCACCCAACCAATTTTATTGAATGAAAGAAGAAATGAATGACTAAATGAATGAGATCGAACGGCCATGTGCTCAACAGCATGGAACAAACCCCATGGGAAAATGATCAGGGAAGGGAAGCTACTCACTAGTCCCAGAGGAGGTAAGGAAAAAAAAAAAAAAAAGACAGGCTTCTAGGACCTAAAATCCAAGAAATTACATAGTAGTCAGTTCCTTGGTTTTCTTTTTGTTTCATATATGCTAGATGTAGAATTAAAGAAACCAGAAATCTGGAAACTATGATAGTCACAGAAAACAAACCCCAACAAAAGCCTGATCTCTCTAGCCAAAGGACAAGGAGAAGGGCAGCCAAGTAGCACAGAAAACTTTTAGACAATAGCCACTCTACTCCAGACAAACGCTACAAAAAAAAAAAAAAAAAAAAAAAAGTGGTCCTATTCCCATCTATACCAGTAAAGGCCAAATGGGAAGTCTAGAAGCACATCTTCAGGAAGTCGTAACAAGGAACCCCAGCATACCCACTGGGGTAAGGGCTCTCTCTCTGAATTGTCCATAGAGACCATGGGGAGCCTGGACTTTCCCTCTCACTTGGCAACAACAAAATGCACCTCCCATCTCTGATGGAGTCAGAGCAGGCCTAGCAAAAGATCAAGACCTTCACCATCACCCAGCACTACTAACAAGACCAACCCTGTTACCATGTCAGTGGTCCCTACATGGGAAGCTGGCACTCATACCCACACCCAAAGTAGTGAGGATCCTACTCCCTCCAGTGTCAACAGAGGCAAGTGGATAGCTGGAGGTAAGTTACACTTATACCAGATAAAACAGACTAAAATAGAGCAAAGAAAATTACCAGAGACAGAGAGGAGACATTATATAATAAGAGGGTTAATCCACCAAGAAGACACAATCCTAAATGTGTGCCGACCAAATAACACAGCTGCAAAATTTTCAAAGCCAAAACTGATAAGCAGCCCCCACATTCCTACCAGACTGGTGACAAAACCATCTATAAGGTTTAAGTAAGATTCAGAGTCTCGTAACATAACACAAATTCTCAGGTGTCAATTTAAAAAAATCATCGTCCTACCACAAAAAAACAAAGGTCTCAAATGGAATGAGAAAGACAATTGGATGCCAATACCAATATGACAAAAATGTTATAATCATCTGACAAAGATTTTAAAGCATTCATCATTTTAAAAATGTTTCAGTGAGCAATTGCAAACACACTTAAAACAAATGGGAAAAAGAGTCTCAAAAAAGAAATAAAAGAAATAAAGAAGAACCAAATGGAAACTTTAGGAATGAAAAAGATAATAACCAAAGTAAAAAGCTAAGTTAACGAGCTTAAGAGGAGAATGGAGGGGAGGAAGAAAGAATCAGTGAACTGAAAGAAACAATTGACATCACCTAATCTGAACAACAGGGAGAAAAAACAGACATAAAAAAATAACAGAGGCTCAGAGACCTGTGGGATTATAACAAAAGAACTAACATTCATTTCATCAGAGTCTTGGAAGGAGAGGATAAAGGGGATGGAACTAGAAAGTACTCAAAGAAAAAAATGGTTGAAAACTCGCCAGATTTGACAAACGACATAAACCTACAGATTCAAGGAGCTAAGTTTACACAAACAGTATAAATACTAAATAATAATGATGATACATCATAATTAAACTTCTTATAACTAAAGATAAAAACAAAATCTTGAAAACAATCAGAAAAAAAGTCATGTCAATATAGGGTGGGAAGCAATACAATAATAGTAAATTCTCATCAGAAACTATGGAGGCCAGTAGAAGTGGCACAATGTTATTTAACTGCTGAAAAGAAAAGAACTTCCTAGCCAGAAATCTACACCCAGCAAAAATACCCACAAGACATTCTCCAGTGAAGAAAAACTCAGAATTTTCTGGGGCAAACCAACTCTAAGAAAAATGGCTAAGGCAAGTTCTTTAAAACAGAAATGTTGCTCTAAAAGAAAAAACATGTGGAACATCAAGAAGGAAGAGAGAATTCAACAAGCAGAAATGTGGGTAAATATATAGGCTTCCCTTCTTTTGAGTTTCCCAAATCATGTTTGATGGTTGAAGCAAAAATTATAACACTGTTTGATGTTATTCTAAATGTATGTGGAGAAAATATTTGAAAAAAAGAATGGCATTATAACTGGGAGAGATAAAGGTACTTAAAGGGCAGTAATGTGTCTAGGCTTCATTCAAGCTCATGAAATAATAACAGTAGATTATCTGTTGTGTTCTGCAGTGAATTCTCTTTGTACAGCTTTTTTAGTGGTTGCTCTAGGTATTACATTCTTTATACATAACCATAAGTCACCCAATATGAAAAAGATCACGAGAATAGCCCCATAATGATCAAGAAGTTTGAATTTGTAATTTAAAAACTTCCAAAAAGGAAATCTCTAGCCCCAGATGGTGTCACTGGTGAATTCTATCAAATGTTTAAAGAGAAATTAACACCATTCTGCATAATCTCTTCCAGAAAATAAATAGAGGAACACTTCCCAATTCATATTATGGCACTTGTATTGCCCTGATATGAAAACCAGACAAAGACTGTGAAAGCCAGGAAGCAAGGGAGGGAGAGAAGGAGGGAAAGAGGAAGGGAGTGAGGAAGGGAAGGAAGAGAGAGGAAAACTACATGAATATAGATGCAAAAATATTTCACAAATATTAGCAAATTGAATTCAGGAATATAAACAAAAAGTACACACAATAACAAATGGCTGTATTCCATTGATGCAAGTCTCTCAATATTAGAAAATCACCCAATGTAATCCACCATATAAATAGGATAAAAAAAATGATCATGTTAATTGGTGCAGAAAGAGCATTTGACAAAATTCAACACATATTCATGATATTTAGAAAAGAAGAAGAAAAAACTCTCAGATAACTGGGAATAGTGAGGAATTTCCACAAATTGATAAAGTTCATCTATAAACAACTCACAGCTAACATTGTACCTAATGGTGAAAAACTGAATTATTTTCACCAGAGTTTAGGCAAGGTGTCACTCTCACCACATTTATTCAACATGTTACTGGAAGTGTTAGCTGGTGCAATAATTTTTAAAAGGAAATGAAAGGCATACAAATGAGAAGAGAAGAAATGAGACTGTATTTGCAGATGACATGATTATCTGCGTAGAAATCCATTTTTTTCAGTAAGCTTGCAGGATACCAGATAAACATGCAAAAATCAATTGTATTTCAATATACTAGCAGGGAACACATCAACACCAAAATTTAAAATAGAATACACTTACAATTGCTTAGAAAAATAAAACACTTGGGGCGCCTGGGTGGCTTAGTCGGTTAAGCGTCCAACTTTTGCTTAGGTCATGATCTTGCGGTTCGTGGGTTCGAGCCCCGCGTCGGGCTCTGTGCTGACTGCCAGCTCAGAGCCTAGAGCTTGTTTCAGTCTGACTCTCTCTCTGACCCTCCTCTGCTCACACTGTCTGTCTCTCCTAGAAATAAATTTAAAAAAAAAAACATTTAAAAAAAAAAAAGAAAAAGAAAACACTAAGGTGTAAATCTAACAAAACACGTGCAAGACATATACAGACAACTATACATGCTAATGAAAAAAATCAATTTAGTATATGTGCAGCCAAAGCAAGCACTGATTAAAGAAATCATAGAGGATCTAGGGGCACCTGGGTGGCTCAGTCAGTTAAGCAATCAACTCTTGGTTTCAGCTCAGGTCAAGATCTCATGATTCATGGGACCAAGCCCTGCATCAGGTTTCATGCTGACAGAACAGAGCTGGGATTCTTTCTCTCCCTCTTTCTCTGCCCCTTCCCTGCTCTCACACACACACACACACACACACACACACACACACTCTCTCTCTCTCTCAAAGTAAATAAATAAACTTAAAAAAAAAGAAAGGAATGAAAGATCTAAATAAATAAGGAGACATACCATGTTCATGGATAAGAAGACTCAACATGCTACAGAGATTACTTCTTCTCAAATTGATATACAGGTTTAATGCAATGTCTTTCAAAATCCAATATATACTATATAATAATATATATAATATATAAAATATATATTACACTGAGTGAAAAAAACAATCCCCAAAGTTTGTATACTGCATGATTCCATTTGTATAACATTCTTGAAATGAAAAGAGTATAGAAAATGAAGAACAGATTAGTGGTTGCTGGATTCAAGAGTGGTTGAGAAGGAGAGGGAAACAGGTGTATATAAAACAAGGGCAATGTGAAGTATTCTTATGGGAATAGACTGCTTTGTGTTTTGCCTACATCAATGTCAATATCCTGACTTTAATAGTGCACTATTGTTTTACAGAATGTTATGATTGGGGTAACTGTATAAAGGAATTAATGAGATTTCTCTGTACTATTTCTTACAATTCCACATGAATTTACAAGAATCTCAAAAAAAAATTTCATTTTTTAAAAAACCCTAAAAATCAAGGTAACCAAATAATTGATGATAGGTACTTCTCCCTATAAAAGCATTCCAAGTAGGGGCGCCTGGGTGGCTTAGTCGGTTAAGCATCCAACTTTCGCTTAGGTCATGATCTCGCAGTTCGTGGGTTCGAGCCCCGTGTCGGGCTCTGTGCTGACTGTCAGCTCAGAGTCTGGAGCTTGTTTTGGTCTGTGACTCCCTGTCTCTCTGACCCTCCCCTGCTCACGCTGTCTCTCTCTCCTAGAAATAAATAAAACATTAAAAAAAAAAAGTATTCCAAGTAATGAATTAAGAAGATATGAGGGTCACCTCAGTGGCTCAGTCAGTTGAGCAGTAGCTCTTGGTTTTAGCTCAGGTCATGATCCCAGGGTCGTCAGGCTGTATGCTGAGCATAGAGTCTTCTTAAGATTCTCTCTGTCTCTCTCTCTCTCTCTCTGTCTCTCTCTCTCTCTCTCTCTCTCTCTCTCTCTCTCTCTCTCTCTCTCTCTCTCTCTCTCTCTCTCGGCATCTGGGTGGCTCAATCAGTTAAGTGTCTGACTTCAACTCAGGTCATGGTCTCACAGTTCATGAGTTTGAACCCCATGTTGGGCTCTGTGCTGACAGCTCAGAGCCTGGAGCCTGCTTTCAGATTCTGTGTCTCCCTCTATCCCTGCCCCTCCCTTGCTTTCATTCTGTCTGTCTCTCTCTCAAGAATAAATAAACATTAAAAAAAGATTCTCTCTCTCTTTGCCCCTCTCCCATGTTCACAATCTCTCTCTCTATCTCTCTCTCTCTCTCTCTCCTCTCTCATAGAAGAAGAAGAAGAAGAAGAAGAAGAAGAAGAAGAAGAAGAAGAAGAAGAAGAAGAAGAAGAAGTCGTCACAGAAATAGAATGTAACCACTTTGCAGCCTTAAAATAATGGAAGATTGGGATACCTGGGTGGCTCAGTCAGTTAAATGTCTGACTCTTGATTTTAGCTCAGGTCATGATCTCATGGTTCATGAGATCGATCTCCAGGTCAGGCTCTGTGCAGAGAGCCTCTCTCTATGCCCCTTCCTTACTTGTGCTCTCTCTCTCTCTCTCTCAAAATAAATAAATAAACTAAAAAAAAAAATAATGGAAGATTTTTCCTTGTGGGGTCATTGACCCCTCTGGTTTTTGGTAAAGTGGATACACCCCTTCTCAGAAAAATGAAATGTAATAAACCATATAGATTATAAACTATTGAAATATAGTCATCAAAATATTTTATAAAAACCAACCTATGACATAATAATATACGTGTAATATTCATTTACTTATCAAATAATAAGGTCTAGCAGCATATCCAATCGTTTCAAAGTGAAGATGAGCATAAGTTGTATTTTGAGACACTGATATCTGCAATAGCTGTGATGCTATAATTTCTATTGGGGACAAAGTCACAGAATATACAAGAGACAAAGAAACACATTAAGTGACATGAAAACAAAGAAATCAGCAAAATCAAATCTGTGGAAAAGAATATAATTCATCCGTTTCCTTCAAAACATTCCAAGACGAAGAGAGAAAGAGGAAATGTGAAAAAAGATGAGGCTTGTCGACCAAATCACAAGGGATGGACCTTATCTGATTCAAAAAAGTTGTTTCAAAGAAAAAGTCAGGTTCTGAGACAAGCAGAGAAAACTGACCATTGGCTGGATATTTGACAATATGAAGGAATTTGAGGTTATTTATGATTGATTGATTGATTTTTGAGAGAGAGCATGGGAGTTGGGTAGAGGGGAAAAGAGAGAGAATCTTATGCAGCTCCATGCCCAGTTCAGAGCCTGATGTGGGGCTCGATTTCACAACCTTAGGATCATGACCTGAGCCAAAACCAAGAGTCAGATGCTCAATCGGCTGTGCCACCCAGTCGCCCCAATTTTGGCACTCTTGAAGTAAGATAAAAGTATTAACCTTATGCTTTTTTTTTTTTTGAGAAACACTTCTCTTTCAGAGATGCACTCTAAATGATTGATGGGGGAAATAACATGGGATCTGGGATTTGCTCCAATAAATCTGGGGCAGAGGAATTACATCTGAAGAACAGGTACGCAAGGTTCTGTTTTTCTAGATACGCGACTTCTGTACATGCTACATTTTCTATAATAACAAGTCACAAATAAAGCTGCAATCAACACCACCATACATGATTCTTCGTTTTCATCCATGCAGACAATTCTTAAAAGTGTAATTTAGGAGTCGAAGGGTATACACGCGCTAAGGTTTTGGAAATGCTTTGCTGGAGGAAAGTAGTGCGATGGGAGTAAACCAGAGTAACCCAAAACTGCCCCTGGCAGGAAATGGGAACATTCTGAGAGGTAGAGACTGCCCTCTTTGATGCTACCTCTCCTCCTTCTGGCCCAGGTAAGCTCTTTCTCCATGAAAAAAACCAAATTCTAGTAAGCACTCAAACCCTGGTTCCCATAGTTCAAAACTGCCTGGTTCTTGCACCCATCTGCGAGGGTAAAATCGTTTCTTCCCCTAGTCTCAGTGGCTGGACGGAGGTGCTCAGTCTCTTTCTTTTATGTGAGATGCTGAAACAATACACATTGGTAATTCACCGTGTCTTTGTAATAATGTCCTCGGGATAAATTCCTAGAGGAGCCTCTACAGGTCAAAAGGAAAGGGACTTTGCCTCCTGGAAACTGTCCTCTTTACTCCCACCTGCAGCCAGCAGCAGAACGCTGACTCCTTGCCTCTGGCCAGATACCATCATATTTGCAAACAAACACTGACCAATTTGATGGGTTAAAACAAGGTCACCTCCTATTAACATTAGCATCTTTTATTACTGGGAGGTTGAATATGCTAATGTGGTAAACTCAGATGCACAGGAGAAGTTTAATTCCTTGGGCTCCCTAGGAAAATATGGTTAGTGTTTAACTTTACTCGGGAGAGTGAGTTTTCAGATGCCAACTCTTCCAAGGCCCAAGCCCACACCCTGAGCTGTGATGCCCAGTGTGGAGCCCCAGCCTCCTGCCTGGGAATCATCTAGAATGGAGGTCCCAAGGAAAATGTCTAGAAGCAGTCTCTGGGAGTGAAGACTGGGCATCGCTGTGAAACTCTTATGAAGACCCAGCCCTAGAGAGAACTGTCCCAGTTCCTCATCCTTAAAATCAGGTGGAGATACAGCTGGAGGTCCTGCCCAGGAGGCTACCATAAACAGTGAGCTACTGAATGAACCACCAATGAATCAAGAAAGGAAAGAAGGAAGAAATTGCTTAATTAATGGACTCTAGCTCCATCCATGTCCTTGCAAATGGCAAGATCTCATTCTTTTTATGGCTGAGAAATATTCCACAGTCTATATGCACCATATCTTTCTTATCCATTCATCTATCAATGGACACTTGGGTTGCTTCCATATCTTGGCTATTGTAAATAATGCTGCCATCAACACAGGGGTGCAGATATCTTTTCCAATTAGTGTTTTCGTTTTCTTTGGATAAGTAACTAGTAGTGAAATTACTGGCACTTATGGTAATTCTATTTTTAATTTTTTTGAGGAAACTCCATACTGTTTTCCACAGTGCCTGCACAAATTCCATTCCTACCACGGGGCACAGAGGTCCTTTTTCTCCACACCCTTGCCACCACTTGTTATTTCTTATCTTTTTTATTTTAGCCACTCTGGCAGGCGTCAGAAGATATCTCACTGTGGTTTGGTTTGCATCTTCCTGATGATTAGTGACGTTGAGCATCTTTTTACAGGTCTGTTTTCCATCTGTATCAAAGACATACATCTGTATATCTACTCAAGGCCTCTGCCCATTTTTAAATAAGATTATTTGGGGTTTTTTTGGTGTTGAGTTGCATAAATTCTTTATATTTTTTGTTGTTTTGTTTCAGTGTTCACTTATTTATTTTGAGAGAGAGTGTGTGTGCGAAAGGAGGGGAGGGACAGAGAGAGAGGGAGAGAGGGAATCCCAAGCAGGCTGTGTACTGTCAGCACAGAGCCTGACATGGGGCTCGATCTCAAGAACGATGAGATCACGACTGGAGCAGAAATCAAGAGTTGGGGGGCGCCTGGGTGGCTTAGTCGGTTAAGCATCCGACTTTCGCTTGGGTCATGATCTCGCGGTTCATGGGTTCAAGCCCCGCGTCGGGCTCTGTGCTGACTGCCAGCTCAGAGCCTGGAGCCTGTTTCAGAGTCCGTGATTCCCTCTCTGACCTTCCCCTGCTCACGCTGTCTCTCTCTCTCCTAGAAATAAATTTAAAAAACATTAAAAAAAAAAAAAAGAAATCAAGAGTTGGATGCTTAACGTACCGAGCCATCCAGATGCCCCAATTCTTTCTATGAGTGAAATAAGACAGAGAAAGACAAATACCATATGATTTCATTCATATATGTGGAATTTAAGAAACAAAACAAAGAAAAAAAGACCCCAAAAAAAAACCCACTTAAATAAAAGAACAAACTGGTGGTGACCAGAGGGGAGGTAGGTGGAGGTGAAGCCAACAAAGGAGATAAGGGCACACTCACCCGATGAGCACGAACTGTGTAGAGCTGTTGCGTCACCGTACTGTACACCTGAAGCTAATATAACACTGCAAGTTCATTACACTTCAATATAAAAAATAATTTTGAAAAGCACAGAAATAGATAAATAAGTGCCTCAGAGAAGGAAGGACATGTTCATCCCAAGCAGGGAGTCGAAGGGTGTGGCAGACACGGAAGCCCACCAGCCTGCCCACTGCCTCCACACCCAGGATGCAGGCAGCCTTCTGGAGGAAGAGAAAGATCCCGGGGTCATCTTCCTGCCCCGGGACAGGAGCGCCAAACAGCACCCGCAAAGCTTCCAGACACAAAAGAACAGAGATTTTTACGTTTTCTACACATTTTTCAAAGAATTTTTTTGTGTGCCCTATACTACAAATCAAATAATTGTGGGGAGGGTGGTGCTCACAACAGCTGAAAGAATAATACAAACTACCCAGTAAACGAGCGCTTGTATCCTGAGGAAGCAGGGTTTATTTTCTAAATTTCCATCGGTGAACAGAAATCTGCATAGCTTGGGACCAAAAAGCCCCTTTCTCCCTCCTCGCCTCCTCTCCCCTCCTCCTTCCGCCTTCTCCTGTGTGTCTTCCTAAGAAACATCAGCATCCCAAGCAGCACTGGAGAGGGAGAAAGCCGCTCAGTAGCCCCCACAGCACCATGACCCGCTTCGCACAGTGTGGCCAGCCCTTGCCCAGAGGTCAGAGGAACAACCCCATGTCCAGGGTCTCCGACCAGCTGCACCAGGAACATGGCTTGGAGTCTGTGCACAAGACCCCAGACTCCAGCGCCCAGTCGTTGGAGAGAATGCATGTCCGCAAGTCGTGTATAAGCCACTGGCCACAGGCAGGCAGGGGACACATGGGAGCAATCCTGCATCTTCTCAACAGCCCCGCGCTCCAGGGTTTTCTCTCCTAGAAAACCCAGGAATTACTCATTCGCATAACATGTTCCTAAAAACATTCATAAAAATTAGGGACCCAAAACTGATGCCGGTTTTCTCAAGTGGTGTCTTTAGCTCACCTGTTCTGACTGCTTGCTAAGGTCCCCCTCCCATTCCACCAAAGCAGCGGGGGCCTCTGAACCCCGGCAAAGCCAGACAGGGCCAGCCAGTGCCTTGTTTCTATTTTAATAGTCCCCTCCTGTCCCAGGGCTCCACTTTCCTGCCAGCCGGTCCTGCTCCCTCACCTTCAGGGGACCCATCCGGGCACGTTGCTCTTCACCAATGTGACTTCAACCTCTCATCATAAAATGAAATGATTCTGCTGTTTACGCTGTTAGCTACATTTATCTTTAAGAGCAAGATGTTGAGTTTAGTTTTAATGATGAAAAAAGCCTTTCAAAGGATAACTCATTGGAACTCATTATGTACTATAAAGGCCACTATTTAAAGATTCAGTAATTCCAGTGATGATCTTTTTAAAGCAGATTTATAGCAGAAAATAGTTGGATTCTTTGACTTCGGTTATAATTTTCCATTTTGTAATTTAATACTCCTTTAGTTTATATTTGCACATTAAAAATATAGCATCTAAAAGTCCATCATTAAATACTTTTAATAAGTGCAATAAATAAGTTTTACAGTGTGCATAAATCTAAAAACAAAACCCAACATAAATTGTTAATCTTACACTTTTTCTCATTAATTGCAATACATAAACATATGTTTTATACAAAGATATTTGCTACAAAATAAGTATAATAAATACAGTTTACCACATGTATTAATCTTAATAGTTACAAGCTGTTAATCTTATATATTAGGTAATAATTTGCAATAAATAATTGTTTATTATCTTGATGTTTGCTTGTCTTGGGTTTTAGCAATATGCAATAAAGAAATGCAATTTTGAATAATTTCATTGTAAGACTGCTGGGGAAATACTGTATGTTATAATTAGCTGAGAGAGGTTTCTGTTCACAAGAAGGACCGTGGAGATGGGGAGAAATCACCAAACCATACGTTAGTGACTCCATAAATAATTTTAGAAGTTAAGTTCAATTTCAAATAATACACATTTTTAAACTTACATGCAAATGAAATTAGTATAACATGTCCCATTCTTTAGTACTTTTATCATTACATATTCAAAGGAGACAAAGAGCGCCGTGGAAACCGCCCAGTTCCTGAGATGGCAAGATGGCCGCCTTTGGCAGAAAGAATAGACCGCTTGCCCCATAGGCAGCGGGCTCCCCTCCGCCTGCAAGCGCAACCTCTAAAACAGCCAGCAGGAGCATGCGGGCGCACAGCACCCTCCATACCTGACCTCCGGCAGGCACCTAGGAAATTCCATGTGAAAAGTGCATGCTATTTTTCAGGGAGGGGTAGTCACCTTTACCGAACTTAATAAAAACTGTTAATCTTATATGTAAAGGTAATAATTTGTCATAAATAATTGTTCATTATCTGGGTATTTGCTTGTCTTGGAGTTTAGCAATATGCAATAAAGCAGTGCAATTTTGAGTAATTTGATTGTAAGACTGCTGGGAAAATGCGGTGGATTGTAATGAGCTGAGGGAGGGTCCTGTGGGCAGAGACACTGAGACAGAACCAGACCACCGACTACCAGCGACTGTAAAGCCGGCGCCCTCGCTGGTGAAAACGTGGGGTCTTTAAATATGCACTCAAAGGCACAGAGCGAGCCAGTTCTCCTTCTGCTCCTGAGAGTGCAAACCTCGCTCGGAGAAAACCAGCTCTGGCTGAATTAGGACTTGATCCCTGAGTGATGCTCACATAGCCCCGAGGGGAGCTCAGGTCCTACGTGTGGGTGGCAGAAATGCAGCTGTCGGAGAGGGTCCTGGCCAAGCCTCCAGAGGCCCTCGTGCTGGCACCAAAGGCTCACCTGCGTGCCTCACACTTCTCACTGCAGCAGCCACACACCCCACACCCCTGCAGGCACTGAGCTAGGGCAGTCCCAGGCGAGATGAGACTACATCTGGGGGTGAGCACCCTGTGGGCTTTGTCTTCATGGGATCCCAAGGGTATAGTCACTTTAGGAAAACCTCCCCCAGTCAAGAAAGGAAAGGAAGGAGAGAGGAGGAAAGAAAGGAAGGGGGGGAGGAAGGAAAGGGAGGGAGGAAGGAAGGAAGGAAGGAAGGAAGGAAGGAAGGAAGGAAGGAAGGAAGGAAAAGAGGGACGGAGGGAGGGAGGAAGGAATGAAGGAAGGAAAGGAGGGAGGAAGGGAGGGAAGGAGAAAGGGAGGAAGGAACCAGGACAGAATCCCATATGCATTATAACCCAAACAAGTTTTTCTGCTGGAGACAGTATTAGCACCCCCATAAAAACACACGCATACTGACATGCATCAAGTGATACAAAAGTCCCCACATCAAAGCACACTAGCAATGTGCTCCTGTGGGGTGTTCACGTCTCCTCCTTCTATGCTTCTGGTACTCAGAGCCCCTGGTACAGCTGGCCTGGCTTCCCCTTTTTACACACAGCCCTCCAGCATCGCCTAGAGTGTGAGCCCCCAGCAGCTCTCCACCCTGAGGGAGCCTGTCCCAGTCCACACCCTGGGAGGAGGATGTTCCTTAGGGCGACAGAACAGCTTGGTGCATGGGCGGTTGCACCTTGGGCTGGGCTTCAGGCACAGCTGGCTCCAGGCCCCGGGGAGCAAGTTCCCTGAGCCTGAGATCTACAGGGTCTGAAGACTACTCGGGCCCCCTGGTCTGTCCCATCCTGAATCACAGTGAGCAGCTCCTGACCTATCACGCTGTTCTCTGCCAGGCTGAGAGAGCAGGCTGGACAGGGACAGAAGCCACCACACACACACACACACACACACACACACACACACACACACACGCGCGCGTGCATATCCAACAAAGCCCTTGGCCCTCAGGTGTCCCTCTTCCCAGGCCCACCAACCCCCCAATCTTGGATATGAGACAATAGGTCTCAGGATACTGCTAGACGCCCAAGCGGAGGAACTTGCCCACAAACCTCACCTCCCCCATATCATGATACTGAAGCATCCTCCTGAGGGTCGCGAGGGGCCAGCCGAACCCCGCCCCAGCTCATTAAGGGAAAGGAATTTTAGGACATCCCTGGATAGTCAGGAAACTGTGAC
The DNA here is from genome assembly GCA_017311185.1 of Proteles cristata cristata. Classification (NCBI taxonomy): domain Eukaryota; kingdom Metazoa; phylum Chordata; class Mammalia; order Carnivora; family Hyaenidae; genus Proteles; species Proteles cristata. The sequence continues at coordinate 1,235,885 of JAESUZ010000174.1, read as the reverse complement.
TAATCCAGGCTCCTGGTGGAGGGTCCAGCATGAAACGGGGACCACTGTAATGTGAGAGCCCCAAAGGGGAGAACGCGCGCTTCTCTCAAGCTCAAGGGGAAGGGAAAGATGGCTGGAAAAGTCTGCCGTTCACAGGCAATTGCCACAAAAAGCCAGGAATGACGAACACTCCAGAGCCATTTGGGCAGATGGAAACGCGCCTTTCCCCTCGCCTGAAGATGCAAAAAGCAATCCGAGTCCCTGGGCGGCGTGGGGCAACTGCGGAAATCTCGCAGCCAGATGAAGCTCGTAAATTTCCCCTATGAACAATTGTTTTCATTTCCCTCCCATGCCACTAGATATTATAAGTGGAAAGCAAAACACAAGTAAATATGTTCATTCCACTCTTGTGATCAGTGATAAACGAGAGACTGCGGAGGCTGACAAAGGTCAGCGGGCCGCCTGTGGCGGGTCTGCGAGCGGACACTGCCACCCTCCGGTCGCGCGCGGGACTGCACCGGCCGCTACGGCCCGACTCGCCTTCCCGCCTGGGCTCCAAGCGCAGGACGCGGGCACACTTCCTACACACTTCGCTTTGCTCCGATGAGCACATCACTGCATTCAAACTGCAGAAAGGTGAGAAAGTACAGAAAACCCCAGATTAAAAATAGCCATCCTTCACTACCCCTCGCCCAGATATAACCACTCTTATTTACATTTTAGCACATTTTTCTGGTCTTATCCTCTGATGCGTACAGAAGCTATACATACAAAATACAAAAGTGTTCATGCAATGCTCAGTCATGATTTTCCAGGTAACATTTAAGCTAACCTAATTTCCATAAATATCTTGTTAAGGGCTGCATAATATTTCAACTTGTGACTATATCAAAAGTTATTTAACCATTCCCCAATTATCGTCCATTCAAAGTGGCTCTAACATTTGAATCACTGTAGATCATGTTGTAACTGAAATCTTCATGCATAAACTTTTGTTCACCTTGCTTAGATCACCAGAGGTGGCATTACTAAGAAAATAAACATTTTAAAGCTCTTAATGGCATTTCTAGTTTCTAGATGTGAAATGTCTATATGAAGACTATTACAAGAAATGAGGGGTGAGCATAAAATAGCACTCGAATAAATAATAAAAGTAGATGCACTAGTTCTTAGGCAGGAAGGCTCCATACTGTCAATGTGTCAGTCTTCCCCAGTCTAATCTTTCAACCAAATGCAAGTCCAAAAAGAATTCCATCAGAGCTTTTTTGATATTTTGTCACATTGATTTCAAATTTTACTTGAAAGCATAAGTAAGTAAAAAATATCCAAGAAATATGTTTGTATAAAAGGAGGAGAGAGGAATGGGGTCTGCTCAACCAGATGTTAAAATACATTGCAGCAAGCACAATAATTAAAACCGTGAAGTTTTTAAAAGTTTAAAGCAAAATTAAAAGTGCAGAAACAAACATGTACATTTACATTTTAACACAAAGGCATTTCATATCAATGGGGAAAGGATGGCTCATCGATAAAAATAGAAGTACAATCTGCCACTCATTGGGAAAACAAAATTAGTGCCCTGCTTGATACCACATATTAAAGCAAACCCTGTAGGCACTTTAAGATTTAAAAAATTTTAAGTGAAACTAAAAAGTACCATCTACATAAATTGCAATGGGGAAGGTATTTCTAAATCCAATTCCAAAGGCAAAAACTAGAAAGAAAAAAGATAACTAACACTGAATTCTGCAAATTTAAAATATCCACATGTGGGGGGTCCTGGGAGGCTCAGTCCGTTAGGCATCTGACTTCATCTCAGGTTATGGTCTCACAGTTCGTGAGTTTGAGCCCCATGTCAGGCTCTGTGCTGACAGCTCAGAGCCTGGAACCTGCTTCAGATTCTGTCTCACTCTCTCTCTGCCTCTCCCCCATTCATGCTCTGTTTTTCTCTCTCACACACTCTCTCTTTCTCTCTCAAAAATAAACATTGAAAACTTAAAATAATAGTAATAATAATAAAATATCCACATGTGAAAAATATAATTTTGCAACTGAAAGGTAAACCAAAGCCAGGGGAAAAAAATGTAATACATAGAACAGAAGCTTAATTCCCCTAATGTAGAAAGCTTTCTTACAAATGAATAACAAAGAAATACTTTAACAGGAAAAACTGTATTGAGGACAGGAGTAGCAATTCACAACATAATAAACACAAACGATACATAAGCATATAAAAGATGCTCAACCTTATCAGTAATCAAAGACATGTACATTTAAACAAAAATGAGATCATTTGGGGCACCCAAATTATATAGGGGCACCTGGCTGCCTCAGTTAGTAGAATGAGCAACTCTTGATCTCAGGGTCGTGAGTTCGAACCCCCCATTAGGCATAGAGCCTACTTAAAAAAAAGAAAAAGAAAAAGAAAAGAAACAGTGATAATTTATACTATAGGACTGTCAAGGGCAAAGAAGTGAATCCTTTCTACACTACTGATAATAGAGTAAACTGGGAAACCTTTATGAAGGATAATTTGGTAATATTATCAAAATCCTTAAAAACACATGACCCAAAGATTCTACTCTTAAAGGAATCAATCATGGATATGTATAAAGATTTCACTTAAGTTGTTCATTGCTTTTGGGGAACAAATCATAATGTCCAACAACAGAAAAGTAAATATACATGTAGAGTGGATATGTATGGATATATGTATAAATTCTCCATACAATAGAGTCCCCAAAAGTAATGTTATAGAAGTGTACTTATTAACATTTAGGATTTATCATACTATTCTGCCAAGTAGTAAAAAGCAAATTACAATCAGTGTAACTATACTTTCTGCACACATAGAAAAACTATAAGGGTAAACCTCCAAATAATAATAGTGTGCAAGGTTATAAGTAAATTTTAATATTCTTTTTGCTGATTGGTACTTTCTAACTTTCTAGACTTAATGATTTCTTATCAATTCTTAATGAGAAAAATGGTTTTTAGTGGTTTCCCAGAAATGTACTGATATACATTTCCAACAGCAGCACATCTAGGTCTCTGTTCACATATTCATGGAATATGCTCAGAACATGGACGAAGGCACGTTCTAGAAGCAGAGCCACAGGCATAAACCCTCATGGAGCTCCAGGTTAGAGAGACCAAGAACAAAGGAAAAAGCAGTGCTGGGATATGGGGGTAGCAGGACAAGTGGATATTGAGGCTGGGGAAGGGAGCTCCCCCGGGGAGGAGCTTGGGGAGGGCCACTCTGGGGAAGGCCACTCTCCCTGCACATCTGGGCAAGTATTTCCTGCAGAGGCAGCAGCAAGGTTTAGGGCAGACTGCGTGGTGTGTGTGTGTGGAAAGAGGTTCATGAGGCTGGAAGGGAAAAAGCAAAAGCAAGTTGGCAGAAGATGGGGTCAAGGACATTGAGGGAGCGGAGTGGCAGCATTCTGGAGAAACTTCTGGGCCATCGTAGAAAGTTTGGATTTTCTTCTGGGTGTAATTGTGATGGGACCAATGGAGGATTTTGTGCAGAAAGATGTGACACAATTTCATGTCCCCAGGATACCACTACTCTGGGTTAAGTCAGGAGGTCAGTGAAGATGCCGAGCCTGGGGGTGCCTGGGTGGCTTAGTCGGTTAAGCGTCCGACTTTCGCGTAGGTCATGATCTCGCGGTTCGTGGGTTCGAGCCCCGCGTCGGGCTCTGTGCTGACTGCCAGCTCAGAGCCTGGAGCCTGTTTCAGTCTGTGACTCCCTCTCTCTCTGACCCTCCCCTGCTCACGCTATCTCTCTCTTCTAGAAATAAGTAAAACATTAAAAAAAAAAAAAAAAAAAAAAAAGATGCCGAGCCTGAACTGGAGCAGCCTTGAGAATCTTAAGAATCTGGCAGCATTGGCCATTACACGTGCTAATTTCATAAGCAGCCATGAGAGCTTGGGCGGGAGGGGTCTTGTATTTCTTCTCGGGGGCCCCTGGTTAACGAGGGTGTTCAGGCAGTTCATCCCTCAGCAGATTTGGACATTTCTGAAAAACAGAAAACTAGGCTGAGGGGATCAACCGAAGATACAACATCTGCCATCCCTCTCCAGTCCAGAAATCATCCCGCAAATTGGTCTTGCGCCCAACCGAAACGTTGACCAGTTAGTGGCTAAGCAAAGAAAGGAGAGCTTGAATTATTGGAACATTCAATCATCTACCCTTACTTTGTGTCCATCACGACACCGGCCAGCATAGAAGCCACCCTTTCCCCAAAACATGGATCGAAAGTTTTCCTGCATTCAATGCCTCATCTGGTGGAATGAAGGATATATGTGATCTCACATCTTTTTTCGGGGTGAGATCACTGATGGATTTCCATGATTTATTTCCTCCTGAGAGCCAATGTGAGCCCTCTGTATTCAAATGGGGGAAAACCACTGAATCTTTTAACTATCATTATTATCACTTGTATGACAAAAATGAATGTGAATATTTTCCTTAAAATTATTCTTCTAAACTGGGGTGCCTGTTCTAGACCTACACATCTAACATCCCCCAGTTACAGGAGGTCTCTGTATTGCTGCTGCCACGTTCCCATTTCTTTGCACCCTGCTTCCCCAGTTTCTGAAGACGTCTGTTACCTTGCTTGGGAAAGTTGTTCTTTTATACTCAGAAGGCCCTCTTGGGGTGTTGGGGGATGGGGAAGGGGGAGCTGGACCCTGGGGACAGTCTGAAGCTAGCCCCGTGCCTTCCTAGGGGTCAGACACCAGGGCCCATCAACTCTGTGCAAATAGATCAGCCATGAATGTGTGACTTCTGTTATCCTCACCCAAAGTTTTGCTCTGTGTGTGCCTGGAGGACCACGTGCATGGGATGGGGTGGGTGGGGAGGTTCTTTTGTGCAAAACAACTCAGGAGCTCAGTCAGTGCCTGAATGCCCTGGGATAACCTGGTTGTGCAGACATAAAGGGACCAGAGAAGGAACTACTTGTATGGCAACAGATACTAGCATTCCAGGTTGGGACCCTCTCAACCAACTGAAAATCCATCTGTCCCAAGTTGTCTGGGCACAGTGCCAAATAAAAACTAACCCAGGACCCACGACACTGGCATGGAAAGGTCATAGCGTGTGATACACAAAGCTGATCATGGATGCCTTAGTGCCAGTTGATTCTGACATGCCCCAGGCCCCCAAGGTATCACAAAAGCCACAGCCAAGCCTGCACACTAGGCGTGCAGTCGAAAGGCCTTACCTGTCCACTCTGATTGCTTCAACAAAGGAAAGAGTGAGAACACACATGGTGGCATGTGTGCACACAGCTCTGTGAGCATCTTAACTCTGGACTCATAAGCCACTGCTCTGTCCTAGTACTTAAGGTGATGCCTGGCACACAGTAGGCACTTAACAGTGTTTACTAAATAGAGAATATCGCAGGGGAGAGTGAAAAGGATGTGTAGACACAATCCAGGGGTTGGTTTCTCTGCCGGTTTTGTATCCAAAGGCAGCACGGCAGAGCGCAAGCGCTGTCATCAATTTCACACGAGCATCACCATAGGGGAGAGGCCAGGCCCACAGCCCAGGCGGCTTGCACCTTCATAACAAAGCATCTTCTGGAAGACACCAAGGTGTCCAAGTGCTGCTGAGGAAGGACACTGCAGAGTCAGAACTGCCCTCGGAGGTGGGCTGCAGAGCAAAGGCCGGCAGGCTGGAAGTTGGAGATCACTGCCGACTTGGCTACAGGGAAACTTGGACAACGCTGTATCTCCGTGTCCCTATCTGCGAGATGGTGCTAATTACCCAGGCTTGTCCCAAGATTCTAATGACTTAATGAGCAGAAAACTCCTCATTAGCCAGGGGGATAAAGGCATCACTGTGTCATGTTGAAGGGAAGCTGTGTTTGCTACTGGCCAGAGCAGGGAGGGGGCAGAAGGGGATGAATGCACCTATTGGCATCACATCTGAGGTCAGAATTTAAGCCCTGGGGTTCCTGCCCCTCCCCGGAGGGACCAGACTGGCTGGTGGATGAGTCCCTGCTGCGTGCAGAGCGAGGAGCAGCTGTAGACCTCCAGCAACGCGCTGCTGAAGAAGGGGAGGGATGGTTGGGGGGACGGGGAAGGCAGCCCCACACTTAAGTGGCTGTGCTCCAAGTGACTTCCTCTCCCCCAGGGGTACCTCCACGCCTATCTCAAAATGGTTAAAGGATGGGGTGCCTGGGTGGCTCAGTCGATTAAGCATCCAATCCATCTTGATTTTGGCTCAGGTCATGATCTCACAGTTTGAGTTTGAGTCCCGTGTCTGGCTCTGTGCTGACAATACAGAGCCTGCTTGAGAATCTCTATCTCTCTCTCTCTCTCTCCTCCTCCTCCTCCTCCTCCCCCTGCTTGTACATGCTTTCTCTCAAAATAAACATTTTTTAATGGTTAAGAGATGAGAGATGATATAAATTAGGAAATAGATAAGCACATTGACTAAACATCGAGGTGGGTTTTTTTACCCCATTAGATTACTAAGCAGGCATTCAGCCACGCCTCTTCCACAAGAGTGCTGTAGAAAGTACTAAAAACAAAAGGACCAGTTGCAATGACCCTGCTCTTTTGCCACCAGGCCACATGCCATGGGAACGGTCTGTGTCAGGCTGTTTCCATGACTAGGAAAGAGTCCCCAAGCTGGACAGGGAAGGATAAGACCCCTCACCAACAGCACACCCTGCTTATGATAAAGGCGCAGCTCCAAAGGAGACATTGAAGCTGTCTCCTGCACCCACTGGCATGGTGGGGGGCTCACCCGTCCTTTTCAGTGACCTTCACCCCCCTCAGGCTCACTGAAGGCACACAACATATTTTAATCCGGAAGGCTCTCCTTTCAAGCCGCTCCCCTGAGGGACCCAAGGACAAAATGGCAGGTGTGTGCTGAGAGCCTGTCCCGGTCCCACCATCCTTAGGCCCAGGAGATCACCGGAAAAGGGAAAGACGCAGTTCCAGCCCAGGGAGCTCATAGCGAGTGTGGACAAAGAAGACCCAAGCTACACGAGGATCCCGGGGGAGGCGTTAAGGGTGGCTCTGCCCTGTGCTACGTGGCCCCACAGAGCCTGGCGGAGATCCATACAGGCTGGGTCTGCAGAGGCATGTCCTGGGGGTGTGGGCCGTGAGTTTCCAGCCTGTAAAGTGTGCTCTTGACCAAGCGGTGTACCAGATTCAAAAGAGGTGTTCACTCCAGGCTCCCTGGTCTGGACCATGCCCAGTGGCCGTGAGCAGCCGGCTTGTTCCCTCTAGGTGGCTCCTTGGAAAAGAGCATGAGAACCACGGGGCTGGCTGGCCGTGTTCAGGGCAGGAGACACCACCAGAGCGCCAACCCTCAGACAGACCAGCCGGTGTCCCTCCCTCCCCTGAGGCCACCCCTGCTGCTCCCTACACATTCTACCCACCAGACTCTGAAAACCACACACGGAAGTGACAGGGCATCCCGCTGGGAGGTCATTAGATCTGAAAGTTAACTACCCTGAAATACTGGGGGTTCACCCCGCCCCAACCCACAAGGCTCCAGCCTCACATTGAACACACAAAGCCTCCTCCTCAGCTACAACTGTGTGTCTTCCTTTCTGGAACTTTCCCCCTCATTACCTGATAGTCCTGTATTCGGATGCAGATCAACCCCTCCCCCCTCTTCCTCGGAGGCATCTTTTCCACCCACCCCACACCTGGCCTGGTCTCCTGACTCCAGGGTCGGAAAAAGGAAGCGCTCGCCTCAAAATTTAAGGAGGCACCAAAACACTCAACAATCAAGAGGTAAGTGCAATATTTTTAAAAATCACAACTGATGTGAAAAAAAAATAATTCAGATGAGCAAAATCTCAAGATTGTAAATACAGACAGGGTCTGGCCTGGCACAGCACAGCCCGGCGTCGGCTGCCTGACACTGAGGCCAGGCCCTGCCATCACTGTCAGGGGCTTGTCTGTATTCATTGGGGTGATAGCCAGATTAGTCTCTGTCCCCACAAGGGCAAGGGCAGCGTGCTTCGCCAGCCCCAGAGTGCCTGGCCTCTGGTTGAGAGCATGGTGCGAGGTAAAGAGGTGCCCAGGGACCCCGAGCTGAGCATCACAGGTGGCAAACAGCCCTGAAAGCTGTGCCGGGAGCGGTTCTTGTCCGCTCAGATGGCATGAGACCCTTGAGGCTCCAGCTCCTGCCCTGGGGGGACCCCCCCTGGCGGACCAGCCACCGCTCCCCAGCAAACCCCTCTTCTCTAAGGTAGGACCCTGAGCTGGGCTCTCATGAGCCATTTGCTGTCACTTGTGAGACAATATATTAAGTGCAGAGCAGACAGGATGAAGGTAATGAAGACGAAAAAAACAATCAGGCAGACCCAGAGAAAAAGTGGGACCAATTTCCTGTGGCTCCTGTGACTTTTCTCCACCTTTCCCGGGGACCACCACCCAGTGGCCGGAGGAAGGCGTGCCCTGCCCCTCGAGGCGCCTGGGTGCCTGCGCTCCTGCCCTTGCGGAAGCCGGGCTGGATCCATATTCCAAAGCGATCACTCTCTGTCCGCTTCACAGAGAACATTTTTATCTTGAGGAAGTGTCATTTGAGGCCTGTCCTGAATCACCGCATACAGGTTTTGCCTGAAACATGTTCACATTCAGAAAACTGCTAAATAAAAGTCCCCAAATAACCATGCTCTATTTTTGCATTTTTACAAGTTCTTTGAAAGGAAGAAGAAAAAGAGAGAGAGAGAGAGAGATGAAGAAATACAGAATTTTTCCACTCTCTTACCTGATGTCCCAGTTGCAAAAGAAATGGGAAGGAGGGGAGGGCGTGAGCAAGGGGCTCCCCACACGGGCGGTCTGCGAGTGAGCGCCAGCTGCCCCTGCCCTCTGACACCCCCCACACTCTGCAGGTGGGCCTGCCCTCTGATACCCCTGACCACCCCCTACTCTGCAGGTGGGCATTGCCCCAGGCTCTGTGTGCACCTGTCTTTCCCCTCCAGTTGGAGGAAACAGCTGTGCTTTTCTGCCTCAGAGGATGGAAAGGGGGAGAAGTGTCCCGATCTCCACCATCCATTCCCCTGGCCCTGGAAAGATGCCCGGCTAGAGAGGGTGCCCATGCACCAGCGGCCCAGCACTGCTAGCTTCCCAGGACCCAGGCCACACCAGAAACTGGCCTGGCTCATTGTTGAGGGGGGATGGACGCAGAGATGGGGAGGCGACACGTTGTTGTGATCCTTTGTTGAAGACTCCCAAGCCCTGCCAAAGGGTCATTCCCGCTTTCAGAAAGGACATTAGGTGCCATTTTCCTCCTGGAAACCCCATAAGTCCCCGCGTCTCCTCGATATACAATTCAAACAAGCCCTCAAAACTGCCATTGCTGTCATGCTAAGCACTGGAAAGTTCTGCTTGACCTTTATTAACATTTTTCTAAACCAATATGGTTTTTTTTTGCTACAAGCACCCTGAGGAATTATGAAAAATACTTTTTTCTGTAGTTTATCCCATATGCACTTAATAGGCTCACAAATATAATACCATTATAAAAAAGAAAAACTGCCAACTCTGCTAAAAAAATTGTCATAACACTAAATTATTATATAAATATAAAAGGAGTGTGTCTGTAAAATATTCACTCAATGAACATCCCAAGGTGATGGTTTTGCTATGTTGTTTTTATTCCTGAGAGATCCATAATGCATTTGGATATGCCACATGTCACCACATGAATCAGGCAGTTAATGCATGTGCTTTTTAGAAGCACGGATGTCTTCCCAATAGAATGTGCTATAAAAAAATGTAGAGATCTGGCTGCTTTGTCTGATAGGCATAATTTAATGTCTTGCTTATAATACTGCATCTTAAGGAAAAATACACACTGTCCTATGTAGTTATTTACAATATATTGCTAAGTCTATGCAAATATGTTTCCCTGAGCTTGGGATTATATAACAAAGGTCAACAATGTTTGAAATATTTTGAAGCATATTCCCAATATGCTTAGTGTATGGTGCTAATGTCCAATATATGCACATATATCTTAATATATTTCCAGATATTTCTGTTCATTGTTCCCTCCAAAGCTTCCCACAGAATACTATTAGAGGAATGTTTTCTTCAGAAGAAAGCCGAACATCGCCTATCCATCTTGGAAAAATTTATTAAGGTGGCTAATTATATAGTCCTTAATATTGCTTTCATACTGAGGTTGCTCAGCAGCAACTGTGGAAGAAAGACAGAAACCTGTTCAATAGCTCTGAAATAGAGACACAATCTACACAAAACAACCAACACACATCTATGTGATCTTATTTTCCTGTCACGGATTTCCAAAGCAGGCAATTACACTTAGGCATTGCATGTGTGCATACACACACACACACAGACACACACAAGCACACAGACACACACATGCACACACGGGCTTGTGATTTGACATACATGAAGACAAAGATTACGAACCACACATCTTATTCTCACTTCTCAATATTGCTAACTCTGTCCTTATTTTTCTGAGGGGACTTCTGTGGTCACATACACATTTCATTCAGGTCGCTTTCTTAAGAAAAGGAGATTGGGCTCGTTACACAGGATGAGGGAAAGGGTCGTAAAAACCAGACCTCCAGCATCCAAGCTGTGCTCAGAAGAAAATGTAAGAGAGACTGTTTGCATCAAGGGTGTCTGAGATCCCAGTACCCAACGTTATCTTTTGTTCCAAATCATTCCGTTCCCTTATCGCTCTCCACTCACAGGGTTGGACCAAATTAAAGAAACCTACACAGTCCCAGATGCCAAGACAAGCAGCTTGCTAGTAAGAAGACATACCTTGTAGAAAAAGATTCTCATCCCCAAAATGTGGACCAAACTGAACTGGTCAGTAATCTTTTCATTTCTGTGCTGTTGTGACACTGTGGGGTCATTGAGAACTCTAGGCCAATTACTCCAGAGGTCACTCTGCCATCTTCAGGCCCCCTCTGGTCTTCAGGGTCCTCAAAAATCCCAAGGCAATACTCTTCCAACCAATCCACTTTTAAAACATTATAAATATCACCTGCTTTCAAGTATGACTATGAAGTACGTCAAGATCAGCACCTTTTATTACAATCCTTTTCAATATTATCAGTGTAGCCAACCACCTGGCCCACCTGACAAGATCTCTGAATAAAGGGGCTAAAGCGGTGAAATAAGCTTTTTTCCCCTCCTAATGCTTTGTACGCCTGTCACAAGCAGAAATAACTGACCCATAGCTACCCTGAACACAGACTTCTCACAGGAGGGCAGACACAGAATGCAGGTCTCCTCAGGAAAAGGCATACTCTGTTTTCTGCAGAAGGGAACTTCACTAACAGGCTTTGTTGCAAAGGACTTTCTTGTCAGACTGTCCACGGGGTCCCCTGAACCCCAGTAATGATCCCACATGTGTCGGGGAGTTGGGAAGACAGGTGTGCTCTGAAGGCAGGCCCTACTTCCTGCCAAACCATACACTGGGCTTCACAGAACATTTCAGAAGGTTTTAAGAAAAGGTTTTCATGAAGGAAGTCCCAGAGAGCCATGAGCGTCTTTGTTCTCTCACCGGAAATTCAACTGTATATAAGGAAGAGCAAATGTTAAATCATTTAAAGAGAGTTATTTTTCATAGTTTCCAGGACATAAATGTGTTTCAGTACATGTTATTGTAAAATAGTGTTTCTACTTACGTTCTTATACATCTGTTGTTGTGTTTACTCATCCTCTAGTTCTGACTTTTAGAAATAGCAATAAATCTATTTTTTAATCCCTTCTCCTGATGACTGATTATTCATCGCTAGAAAGGACAGAGGGAGGTCCACGTGAGGAGTGACCCACTCTCTGGAGCAAGCTCCGCTTTCACAAGATAAACAGGGTCCAGAGAGATTCCTCTTCTGTCCTGGGTAGTTTATGCAAACGAAATAAGAGTTGGTGGCAGCTCAAATAAATATAAATTACTCTCCAGTGGAAACTCCAACCACTTGTTACAGTCAATTTCAGCAAGGAGGAGCCATTGGTGACATCTACGCAAACAATACAATTCATTTTCATACCACATCCTTAATACGAAGATCACAAATGGCTTCGTGGAGTCAGTCATCACTGAGCTAAGCCCAAGAGGATGGGAAGTCAACCAGCTAGAAGGAGGAGGATGAGGTGCCTCTACTTCTGGGCCCTGGAAAGAGGGGAGGGGTTGCCAAAGCAAGTGCCTAGAGGGATGTGTAAGCCAGGATAGGATGGGCTTGGGCTACCGTGACAAACCACCCCAGAATCTCAGTAGTTTAACACAGTGATGTTGCTTTCCCAGCCTCACAAAACCCACTGAGGGTCTGGGAGGCTGATAGGACAGCTGTGCTACATACCATGTGACTCAGTGATCCAGGCTGTATTGATCTTAAGGCTCCTACATCTCAACATAGGCGTCTATGAGCAGAGGAAGCCAGAGAAAGCCAATGTGAGCCACACACAGGCTCTTCTGTGCTATGACCTGAGAGCAGCCCTTTGGCCCAGCAGAAGACACATCCTCTGTGTTTGCGAGGAAGCTGGCAAACTGGGGAGGACAGAAAGGAATATCTGATGGATATCACCATCTCTACCACCAGTTGACAAACCATTTCACAGATAGTCAATCATCATAGAAAGAAGACAGATCCAAAGCAGAACACCTAAGAAAGCATGTTCCAAGCACTTTTTTAGAAAAAGCTTTCTAAAACCGTTTTCTCCGTTGGTGTCCAACTAAACTGGGCTTTGTTTAACCAGATTCCTCTATAAAATGGGGGTCACAATGCCAGTCTCACAGACTATCATAAAGATCTAAGACTTCGTGAATTTTAAACTGCGTACTTTGAGTGCATATACAGGCCAGTAGAAATAACCTCCATAGCCATATGGCCAACATTTCAGCATGTTGGGACATGTCCCGCTTCAACGACTGGAACCATGGCATCCAGAGTGGTCACCAAATGGTGATCCGCATTCAGTTCTAGCTGATGTTTAGCTGGTTGCTTTGGAAACCACATTGCTTTTAATGCCATTCACAGTCCCATTTGCGTTAACACCTCTTCCTCACCCCCCACCCCCACCCCACGCCCCTCATTTTGTATACGAGTTCCTACTGAGTTTCAGAAATCCTGGTTTTCATACACTGGATCCCACAGAGGAATGCTTAGAGTATTCACCCAAATTTTGTTTCTCAAATGAATTCCAACACTATCCCAGGATATCCTGCAGCTCAGACCCCCTATCGGTTCTTAGATTTGCACTTAGCACATGGTTAATTTTGTTAGTTTGCCCACGCTGGAAAGTTCATTCTAATGGGTATGTGAGGACATGAGGTCCAGCTGTTTTTCCAATGATCTAAATCTGATTTTCTCATTGGGTTTTTTTGGGCAGTTTCTGTGTGTTTGGTTTTTTTTTTTTTTTTTTGGTTAGCCATATATTGCAAACTCTTCTTCCTAAAAGCCTCTTGATACCTCATCTCTAGGCCACATTAGAAATGACCAATTACAAACAAAACTACCCTGAGACACGACAAAAAGAAAAAGATGAGCTGGAACCTTTCTCACTGGTTCAGTGGAGATGGCATGGCATGGGAGAGTGGAAGAATCTTGACTCTGACCTTGAGTTCCAATCTTAACTCTTGCCCTTTGCTAACTTGGCCTTGAGCACATGACGTCTTCTCTTTCACCTCTCCTGGCAGGAGAGGAGGACAATATAGGGAGGATTCCATGAACAACATGCCAAAGAAGTGAGTATGCAGTGCTCAGTGGAGTGTAGTTGGAGTGTAGTTCTCTTACTCAAACCTCTGGTGACATGCTCCCTCCTGGGCATCCAAGTGCAATAAGACTGTGGCCCCGTGTAAGTATCACAGGCATGCTGGGTCAGGGCATGCATGTGAATTGTCTCCTCTTTATAGTTCCTACTGGAGAAATGGAGCCCCTTTCAGAAAGGTGCCCTTGTGGCTTGAACGCTGACCCATGGAAGCACCCAACACCAGGGCAGTCCCATCCAACCGCGTGGGCTTTCCTGCCCGACACCCACAGTCAGAGTCTGGCCCTTGCTGTTATGGCCTCCTCCAACGTCACAGAGGTGAGCTGTTATTGAGATCATGGTTCCAGTCTCAGAATATACCCACCTGTGCCCAATTCGGCTTCCTTAACCAGTGCAACAGCTACTTCAACCAAAGTAACAAAAATACAAAGACAAAATAATCAGAAGTGCTAGTTCGTCGTTGCAAATCTGGCAAGCAGGGCCTATATTTTGCAAGCGGTTTAAATATGATACTTTTGTGCTTTCCTAAACTAATTTAGCCTACTAATTTTCTATAATTACCTGAACGCTCTTAGCTTCCGCTGGTCAGATGAGTTCTCAGACACTTATATAACCAGCATTAAAAAGATGCATTTAGCAGCTCGGGTTGTTAAAGTAACAAAGCCTATAGAATCCAGAGGTTATTGTATTCTCCCAAAAGTACTTAAATAATAGCCTAAAATCTGAAGAATTACTTTAATACTTCAATAAAAATAACCCAATTCAAAACATTTTCAAGGAAACAGAGTTCTTTGCTCTAGGCTACCGAGTAATGGCTGAGAGAAAGTATATAGCCTGTCACTTCTGATTAGAGAACTGTGCCTCTGTGCTTTGAACGAGGGGCATGTCTGGTAATAGGAAGTGCAGATATTAAAGTTAATAAAATAATGTGGAATGCGATATATGTGAAACTTGACCAAGTATAGCACAGAATATAACATACATTACCCTGTTCAGTCAACTCCTGTGGCCCGGCATCTAATGACAAGCTTAATTTCTGTTTCCAATGAGGGTACAGCTAAAAATACAATTTCCAGATTAGACAAATATTTTATCCGACTCCCTAACAAATGTAACCAGCAATGGCTGACATGTCTCCACAGATGCCCAGCGACCGTGCGAGGGAATTACTAGGATTGCAAGCCGCTCAGCCTGAAAAGTCCATGAAACCTCATCATCTTTGAGGTCATTATAAATAATTAGTTGCAAACATGGTGAAGTGGCGGCTTCGCCACTGGAAAAGGACAGGGGCGCCTCCATTTCTCTCCTGCCCTGAGAGGCTCTCGGCTCCCTCTGTACACAATTAGGTCTCCCCAAACAACTGGGCATCGAGGGCCCTGCACACCCATTATTGCGTCTTTAATCTGAAACCCCAACGCCAACTGTAATGGTTTTGTTTTGCGATACATTAACCTTCAACTTGTATTTTCACTATTAAACAACCAGCCTGAGAACCTCCTAGAATTTTTTTTCTTCCCAGTCACCTACATGAAGCCATACGGTACCCATGATGTGACCCCTCTTCAGGGATTTAAAAGCAATTCAATGAGCTAATCTCAGTAAACCCAGAATTAAAGTTCTTGTTTCCATATTTCACTTTCAAAATATTTAGAACTTTGACAGATATGACATTATGTTTTCATTAAAACAGCTGATTTCAAAATGCTGCACTGTGCAGAAACGCCATAAACAGTTTATGATGAACTGCCACGCTCTTAATTAAAACAATAAATCCAGCACACAATATTTGCGCAGCCTCCGGTCTGACCTTTGCCTCTTGCTATCCACCACCGAGCCGGGGCTGCGTTCCCAACGCCAGACGTGGAAGGTTTTAAAACATGATCTGAAAGGCACTAAAGATAAAATAAGAGAAAACGTACCATTAGTCTTCGCAGTTATGATTAATTCAGTTCATATTTTACAATCTGGTTATGGAGTAAAACTGCCGACTTTACATCAAGTATTTGCCATTCACTATACCTAATGTATAAAAATGCTTGATATTTTAGAAAATGGCACCGAGCTAATTCACCACAACCCCGTCGAAGGACAGGAACTGAAATCGTAAACACCGAGAGTGATGAGCTATCCGTCTGAAGTGACGAACGGAACTCACTCGTTGGACGGTCAGCCTCGGACGATAAATATGCCGGTTGCAGCCCAGTCTACCATGCCACTCTTATCTCCATGCTGCTAGATTTCAGATTAAAATATTCCCTTAAATCTCTCACATCTGCTGCTGGAGCAGGCAGCGAGGGCGTTAATTACCGAGCAGGAACAAACGGTAAATTTGTTGCACGGCCCAGGGTCAGCAAGTTAACCTAGGGCCCCACCCGCTCCCAGGGTGGAAACCGTCCTGAACCGGGTCTTGGAGCCCCCCATACTGAGAAGGCAGCAGGGTGGCTGGGGAGCCCCATTCTGCAGCCCTGATTGCATGGACAGACACAGTCAGCAGCTTGGCTCCATGAGAGAATAGCGCCACCCACAGGAGAAGCGGGGACTTCCTGCGCGAAGGGGAGGGCGTGTCCAGCTCCTCCGGGGTTATGGGGACTAAACCACAGGATGCCTACAGCGGGCTGGTCCCCAAGCACCTCCTCGCCACACCCGACCTGAACGTGTGCGTGCAGCCCTTTCCTCCGGGTCTTACCACCACAACCCTACCCTGTGCGTATTGATAAGACAAACACATGCACATGACACGTGGACACAGTTCAGAGCTGACTATGGCAACCAGAGGGTGACAAAGAGCTGGACCCCCACCCCCTCTGCAGGTCCTTGCTGGAGCTGCAGGTAGAGCCCACCAGAGTCCTAGGGAGATGGAGAAGGAAGGCGTGCTGGCCAGGGGAGGCCATACAGGCTCTCAGTCCAAGACCTGTATCTATTCTGCCTACGTTGAGAGGAGTGGAGTACCGGGTGAGCCCTCTCCTGTCCTGAGGGCAAGACCCCCCGCCTGAGCCTAACGGGCTCTGGCTTGCACCCACCTTCGCAGCCTCATCTCCTCTGCCCCCTGCCCTCTCCAGACGCCTGGCTTCCCACCAACGGTCCCTCCCAGCCCACGCCAGAGTGTGGACTCACAGCTGTGGCCTGCGCCCCAGCACTGGAGGGGACCCAAGTTGTTACCCCTTCTCATGGACTCTCCAAAGGTCACCTCCAGGGAGGCATGCCTTGCAACTCCCTGAGCCTTCTTCATCCCTTGCTTGACTAGGGAATTCGGTCCCAGGAGTCCTAGCAAGTGAAAGGCCCTAAGAAAGGCTGGGCTCTATTGGGGGGTGGGGGGGCGGGGGAGTGTCTCCCAGTACCAGGCAGGATTTCTGTGCCCCACCCCCCAGCCCTGCCCCAGGCCCAGCCTGGCCCTCTCTGGGAGCCATCACTCAGTGCCCTTGCCATTTGAGTCAAACATCATAGTAGGGGTGACTCCCATCCATCCCTCCCTTTTTACCAAAGAGGGTGCCCCAACAGGAGTCAACCCCCTGCACTCCCCAGCTACCTCCACACCCAGACCCTAGGACTAGGAAGATCAGCCCCAGACACTGGGCACCTGCAGGTCCCTCCAGCATCCAGGTGTGCAGCCCACCCTGGCTGACAAAGGTCACACTACAGGTGTCCTTATGGTCACCTTTGACCCCCCCCACCATCTTGTAAATACCACCATTTGTCAGAAAATTGACGTCCAGAGGAATGAAATCTCCATCTTAAAGTCCTCCTGCTAGTGAACAGCATCACAGAATTAAAATCCACCTCTTCTGCCTTTAGGGCTAGTGCTCCTTCAGGGAACACTTCCATCCTTCTTTAGACAGACTCTGAGACTCTCAAAACTAAGGCCCACGGATATATCCTCAGGGGGTCCACTGTTTTTGGTAATTTTTAATTTATTTTTGAGTATTTTTACATTGGTGAAAATCCATCTAAAAGATACAATGAGTATAAACATTCTGGACCACGTAGGTGACCGTTCCCATGCCAAGATTCATGTTTTCCATCCTGTGGGTGTCAAAGAACACTTTTGTCATCATCAAAGACTAAAGGGGTGGGTGCTGAGTATGCCCTGGGGCTGAAGGAAGGCCAAATAAAATTCTAGGATTCTGGGGGCACCTGGGTGGCTCAATCAGTTGAGGTACAGCTTCGGCTCAGGTCACAACCTCATGGCTTATAGGTTCGAGCCCCTCGTTGGGCTCTGTGTTGACAGCTCAGAGCCTGGAGCCTGCTTCGGATTCTGTGTCCCGCTCTCCTTCTCTCTCTGCTCCTCCCCTGCTCACACTCTGTCTCTCTCTCAAAAATAAACATTTTTTAAAAAATTCTAGCATTCTGTTCATGGCAATGTGAGCCCTGAATTACTCCAACCTCAGGGTGGGGAAAGGGGGCGTGTACTGTGACAGACTGATCCAGGACCCAACAGGATAAGGCAGAGGACAGCATATAACACGCCCCTGCTTTTCTCCACGGAGTCACCTCTCAGCCCACGGAGTCCCCCAAGTGGACTCCTGGTATCTTCAGTCTGGTCTCTCAGGTCTCCTCCAGCTCTTTGTTTCTTTCCACCCTACGCCTCCCCTCTGGATCCACATTCCACATTGGAGGGCCAGGGTCAGATTTTCCAGAAGTTGTATTACTCTGAGATTTCAGACAGCTTGGATTCTTCAGACTGTCTCAATGAACTTTCCTCCTAATCTTGACAGGTCTTAGAGAGTAACTTTTATGTGTTGTTATGCCATTCATGTCCCTTCTCTTCATTGGTTCTTCAGCAAGGAATGAGGGGGATAAGGAAAAGAAGGAATGCTTGATAATTCAAACAGAAGAAAAGCGGTAGAAAAATTGAGTCAGCCCTCTCCCCCTCCACACCCCACTCCCAAGTCGTGTAATCTTACCAATCTGGAAAGAACGTGGGTTATATTTGCCAGTTCCAGATTTATCCTGTAAGTTGTGATTTAGGGTCAGCAAAACAACATCCTTTCCATGAAATGAAAGCTGGGATTTTAAATTTCATTGGTCTTATCATTTTGTTTGTATTTAATTTGTATATGAGGCCTGGTTTTACACTTGCCTACAAGTTATAAGCTCAAAGAGTTTAACCTACTTTTGTAAGATTGTGGTCAAGAACATTACCATAGTCATTCACTGAGTGATTATAAATGAAATCATGCGGGGAAAGTGCTTAGCACTGAGCGTGGCACATGGGAAGTACTAAATAAATGTTACTTAATCTTATTATTTTATAATAATAAATATTGTAGCAAAAAATAATTCAAGTTACTAGTGAGGATCTGCAATGGTTTATTTTTTTTCCCTCAATAAGCTATACCAATCAAACTTGGGGAATGCTGAGCTGAATTAAATGCCCCCAAAATTCAGATGTTGGTGTCCCAGCCCTCAGTCCCTCACAATGTGACCGCATTTGGAGATGGGGTCTTTAAATAGATAATTAAGTTATAATGAGCTGTTTATGGTGGGTCCTAATCCAATATGACTGTTGTCCTTATAAGGAAAGATTAGGGGGCACCTGCGTGGCTCAGTTGGTTAAGCGTCTGACTCTTGATTTCGGTTCAGGTCACGATCTCATGGTTCATGAGTTTGAGTCTGGCATCGGTCGGTGCAGAGCCTGCTTGGGATTCTCTCTTCCTTCATCTCTCTCTGCCCCTCCCCACACATGCACACTCACTTGCTCTCTCTCAAAAATAAATAAACATTTTTAAAAGAGGAAAGATTAGGACACAGACACGCTCAAAGGGAAGACCATGTGAGGACGCAGTGAAAAGGCAGCCATGTACATGCTAGAGAGAGAGAGACCTCAGGAGAAAGCATTCTGCCGACCCCTCCATCCTGGACTTCAGCCACCAGGACTGTGAAGAAACAGATTTCTGATGGTTAGCCCCCAGTCTGTGGTATTTGTTACAGCAGCCTGGGTGAACTGGCACACTTCTGAACCCCAAGAGTTAGGAGGCAACTTGCAGTTTCCTGTGTTCTGCCGCACCGTCCCTGCCTCAAGGTGAACCCTGCCCACTCCGTCATGGTGAAGAAGGAGGGAGAGACGATGGGCACGACAGCTTCAGCCCCCATCCCAGCCACCAACCCCCACACTGGGCCTGCTTACCAGGCCATGACCCCTGAGCTGAGCCATGTCTTTTCCACCCAGGTCTGCCCCTTGGTGCCAGAGTCAGCAGGACGGACCCAGTGAACAGCCCTGATGCGTCTGCACCTGGTTGGACACCTCTTGGCAGTCTTCTTTCCTGGGGAGGAGGGGGTGGACACAGAGCGATGCAGGGGGCTGGCCCCTGGGTGGGTGCCCCGCCCAGGCTCTGGAGCCCCAGAGCAGCCTGCATGCTTCCAACCACCGCACATCCGTCCTAGGGGCCCCACATGCCCAGGCCCTAGGCGGTGTCCGGCCCTCTGCCAGGTCCTCGGGTCAGAGGCACAGGCAGGATGACAGGGGACCCCAGGGCTCGGCTCGGCTTTACAAGGGGACAAACGGACCGTTTCATTTCCCAAAACAACCTTCCAAGAACACTCCCAAACGAGGCCATAAAAGAAGGTTTAGAACCAAGAACTTTTACAGGGGGTTTTATCTCTGTGAGTGTCTATTGAGTTTTATACCCCTTCAGGGTATCCGTCGGCTGTGGGCAGAGGCGGAAAAGGCCTTTCATTAAATGCAGGAAACAGGAATGGCCAGAAATGAGTTGGACTCCTCACCCTCTGGTTTTAAGGTAATTCTTTTAGAACGCCTGAGCTCCCACCTGCGAGCGGCCAGCAGACGGAAGGGTGACGCTGTCTGGCAGCTGGTGGCGGTCTTAAGCTCAAGCCTAAGATGCAGCAGAGGCCTGAAGCCCTTAGCTCAGTGTGCAGGCCTCGAGGGCCACAGAGGCAGGGTCAGTGAGGGACAGCCGATGCGATGGGTCCCATGTCCACAGGGCTCTGGGGCGGAGGGACCACATACTGCTCGCTGTGCTGGGGAGCCCCCAGGGCACCCCGCTTCTCACCACTTGTCTCAGAACATGTCACCCTGCCCTTGGAATCTCATACACTGTGGGCTCCAGGTTAAGAAGCAAGAGAAGGCTTACAAGGGCAAGGGCAGGCCAAGGAGTCACCGCGTCTTCAGGCCACCCACGGACCCCTCTCAGAGCAAGGTGTGGAGAGTAGCATGTTACCAGCAACACGGGCTTGGGAAGTCTTACTCCTGCTCTGGCGCTGCTGGCTCACTGGATCGAAACCTGCACCATAGAGATAATCACAGAACTTGCTGGAAGAGTGAATGACACCCTGTATAAAAGTGTGGAGCGCCATGCCTGTCCCTGGCACGAAACGTAAAACTACTTTCCCACCATCGCGGCCATTCCTTTCTTCCTGATGCTGCATATGTCCTATCCAATAGAAACAGCAGCCCAGAGACCCACAAAGGGCTCAAACTTTCCCCAGAGCCAAACGATCTACATTTTGCACCAACAGGCAAAAACACTGGCCCAGGATTGCCTACATCGCCTCCCACCCCCAGAGCTCAAGCAGCATCAGACGCTGACCCCGGCTGGCCCCCATCTGCCCATGAGTCACACCCACTTCTTTCCCTCACTCTGAAGCCCCTGCTATGCAGCCTCACCGTCAGAGAATTGTGGAGGCCAACACTGCCAGAGCTGAGCTCGAGGAATCATTCAGTGGTGACTAGAAAGGACATTGGCATCCCCAAGTCTATTTCCATCTCGAGACTCAAACATTCTGCAGACACTCTTCCCTCTGCTGTGAAGGTGGGTCCCTGCCAGAACTGCACCCACACTGACTGCTCCCCAAACCCTGCATCCAGAGTGCCCAGCAAACACGGGTTGTATCTTGAAAGCAAGAAAAGCAGGAAGCGGAACATTGCTAATTCTCACGGCAGCATTAACTCATTCGCTTGCACATATGGGGTATTTGGACCCCAGTGGGTCTTCTATATATATAACTTATCGTACAGCAGGTGCAACTTGGGAGAATTAATGTTGCTATAGGAACATTCGGATCAAGGCTGGCTTCCAGAGTGAAGAGAGAAAAAATAAGTTTTCCTCCTCAGTGTACTTCTCTGTTTTGAGTCTCAAAGAAGAAGCAATGTAATCGAGTCAAATGAGGCAAGGAGGGGCTTCCCCTAGTGGTTTGGGAAAGGTGAGAATTCCTGGAAGCAGCTTCCTGGGGAGAGGGAGGGAAGCTCAGAGTCTAAGCCTCATGCCCATGTGGCCAAGAGGGCTGGAGAGAGAGACCCCTGTCTGGGCCAGAGCAGGTTTTGGGGTGCCAAGACTGGTTGCCTTGGGATGTTTCCAGAATCTTTCCTGAGGTCAGCTTGAAAGTCCCATAAACTCCAGAATATGTGCTCACCTCACCCAGCCTCACAACCTTCCATCCTTTCCAGGGATAGCATCAAGGAAAAGGGGAGATCAGGGGTGAGTGTAGAGGTCTTTGTCCCTGATCGACCCATTGATCCCTGGAGACCCATCTCTGACTGAGGGACAAGAGCAAGAGACATGTTGGAAATTTGCTTCAACTCTGGTACCATAACTAACTCAGCACTCAGGAGCAATCACTGGCCCACCTGTGAATCCCCTACCTAAACAAAACTCTTGCATTAAGGATCTGAGCATTTGGCTCACACATCAGAGGTTTTCCTGACTAGTAAACCTGGACACACATTGGATCCCCCATGTGTTTGTAATGCAGAAGGCTACTGCCTCCTTTCAGGAGAGGCAGGGCCCCAAGTCTCCCTCCCCACCACCTCTCCTACCATCTCTGCAGGGCTTAACAGCCCGCATCTGCTGAGTGGTCACAGACAGACAGATACCCTCCCCATGGTGAGGATGCCCCAAGAAACACACTGGGTCTACCACATGACCTAGCCCCAGAATCTGGCAATGTGCTCAGAATGGGTTGGCAGAAGGAGTGGATGTCAAGGCCAAGATGACAGCAGAGCAAAGAGGGAAGGAAGGAAGGTCAGCATTCCTGACACCATTTCCAACTCAGGGTGTTCCTGTACCCAGGTGGTGCCAGAGGCTCTATTTCACACAAGAGACACATGAATAGATGAGACATTACCTCGGCCCTCAAGATGCTCACAGCCCAGCTAGGGGAGGGTAGAAGAGAGGCATGGAGATAAAGGAGAACCGTGTCTTACTTCTGGTCTCTCCAAGAACCAATGCTGGGCAGGTGAAGAAGAGGCACCTGCAAATGCCCCTGGAACGAAGGTGGATGACAGAGTGGCAGGGACCTGACCAAGGGGAAACATCAAGCATCCAAAGGAGCACAGAGTAGGGAGAAATTTATTACGGACAAGGAGGCATGGCCCCGTAGGCCGTGTCCCATGCTCCCGCTCAGCTAATGAAAGGAAACTCTCCAAGTCCACCTGGTGATTCAAGCCTCCCTTCCCATTGGATATTCCAGACATGTCCCAGACACCGTGACAGGGGAAAGGGGCTGCCACTACCCAGAGCTGATGTTTTGCGTTTCACTTGAAGCTATGTCTACTTTCAAAATGTATACATACATAATAGTGAAGTGGAATATCTAAATGCTTCCCAGTCCATTCTGCTTGGAGCTGGGTACTGAACATCCTAACCACTGGCAGGGAACCGAGTCCCTGAGATGCTGAGGGAAGGGAAGAATGTCCCTCCTAGGAGAGGGCAGCCAAACAGGGCATTAGCATTCTCTTTCTCACCTTCTCAGATCTTCCAGTTGATATGAAGGTGGAGCTGCAGATCCTTGGGTCAACAATTTGCCCCATTTCATGTGACGGACCAGCAAGGGGAAAGATGAGTCAGAGAATCTATGGTCACTGGTCATCCTGAGATGGTGGCAGGCAAGTGGTGGAGGGTTACCTGTTTTGGTTGATGCGCTTCCTGAGTGTCGAGGAGACAGACCCTCTTCCAGGACTCCCGGGTTCCTCCTCCACACCACCACTCTCTGTGTCAAAAATTCCTCTCTTTGTTCCTTTGGCTTCACTTTAACTCAAGTGTGGTGTTTTCAATTTTGTCTATGGCATGGCTTTGAAATTAAGCAGT
Organism: Proteles cristata cristata; assembly: GCA_017311185.1. Lineage (NCBI taxonomy): Eukaryota > Metazoa > Chordata > Mammalia > Carnivora > Hyaenidae > Proteles > Proteles cristata. The sequence goes on along the minus strand of JAESUZ010000174.1, from coordinate 1,212,138 downwards.
GTGTGTGCTGACAGCTGGTGTTACAACCGGCCTACTCCCTTCCGCCCCCTCAGAGAAGCCAACTTAGCGGGCGGACAGCGTCAGCTTATCTCGCATGAGTTCCATCCAGGATCCATCTTCTCCTCCGGGAGGGAGTGGGGCTGTAGAAGCGGGTAAGGACGCTGTGGGCGCTCCCCCACTCACACACACACACAGCTCTGGAGATACCCTGAGGCAGTACAGGAACTGCCTCTAGAATATTTTATCCCCTACTTTACAACACACACCTTTGGGGACACTGTCAGGGTCTAAAACACACTCTATGCCATGAGGATGCCTTCCTCACCTCACAGGTCAGGCCACAGGCCTGGGTGAAAGGCCAGTGCCACTGAGGAGTAGTCACAAGGGACATGTGTGTCCCACTGGCATTACAAATGAGAATTCTGGACACACCGTATGTCTTGAGAGCACTGTTTTTTTTAAGATTTTATTTTTAAGTAATCTCTGCACTCAATGTGGGGCTCAAACCTACAACCCTGAGATCAAGAGTTATACACTCCACCAACTGAGCCAGCCAGACACCCCTTGAGAGCCCTTTATACTCTTTAATCTTGTCCTTTGTCTCAACACAGCCTTACGATTCCTATTAGCCTGGTAATCCTAGATGGGTGAGAGTGATCCATTTCCCAGGGAGTGAGCATTTCCAGAATTTTGCTGAGTCCAAGATGCCAAGAAAAGGCCCCTAAACACAGAAGCAAATTTGAGAAGGTGACCCCATAGAGACCTGACAACATGTACAACTTCAAGCTTCATCCATGCCAATCAATCCGTCACAGCCAGGTCCCCACGCTGTGTGATGAGTAACGAACAGAAGCGGCTCAATCCCTAGGTCGTATGCCCACCGAACCCCAGGTCCCTGGCAAGCCTCAATGTCTGCTAACATATCTGAGGGTGCCGGCACTGTTTGCGTTTTGCGTTGGGCAAGTGTATCTCCCTCATAATTTATAGGCTTTTTTCATATCCTGAACATAACATGGAAGTTTCTAAGATGATTTTTTTTTAACTACAGAAGATTCTAGGCCTCAGGATCTGTAAATAAGTCAACGACTTATTTATTATTCTTAAGCAGACTTGAGATTTCTGTAGAACAAAGAATATGAATATGACATTGCTCTTCCCAAAGTTCAGTAAATGGCTCACAAGGGTCTTCAACCCATGCAACCTTTCACTGCTCTCATTATTGTCGGGATAAAGACCCAACTCCCCCCAGAGCCTATGGGGTGCACCTGGTTGGTCTGCCTCCCAAGGGGCATGTCTGCCAAGTCCCCCACCCCAGGTCTTTCCATGTTCAAACATACCAGTCTCCCTCTGCTTCAAGGCTGGGCCTTGGGTCTGCTCCTCTTTCTCCATTTGGCCAATTTTTCCTCATTCTCTTCATTCCACACACATGATGCTTCTTCAGGGAAGGGTCTCTGCCATCTACTTCACCCTCTTGGAACACCTCCTCTTTCCCTTGGAGGCATTTTTCACCAGTAAAATTATATAATTACTGTATATTAAATAATACATGCTATAAAATATATTGTATATAATAGTATATACTAATACTATAAATAATATACTATATATTAAGCTATATGTACTACTATGTCTTTAAAATTATATTTTTGCTGCCTGTCTAACTCCATATGGGCAAGAACAGTATGTTTTTCTCAGCATGGTATCTCCCACCCCAAACAAGTACTTGGGGCTTAGTAGGTCCTTGGGAAATACATAGCTCTAATGGAGCATTAATTTTTATTAGTAAGTCATGCATACAGTTAGGCTTAAAAGAAAAGTACGTGAAACTGACAAATTGGACCTCATCAAAATTAAAATTTTGGCCCCAGAAAAGCCACGTGAAAAGCAGAAAATCGTTGCAAACCACACATCCAACAAAGAACTAGTACCTAGAATACATAAAGGACCCTCAAACTCAACAGCTAACAGAACACAAACAGTCCAATTACAAAGTGGGCAAAAAACATTAAAAGACACTTGACTGACAAGGATGTACAGATGGCAAATAATCACATGAAAAAGAAAATGGATGTGTCAACACTCTGAAAGGCCCATATTTTTATGTCCAGAGAGTCTACTTGTTGGGATTTCTCTGAAGGAAACAGAAATGTGCAAAAAAATATGTCAGGGTCCAGCATGTTGATTGTAACATTATTTACTTACAACAACAACAACCAAAAAAAAAGGAAGCTTCTAGTCTCCAACCACAAGGGATTGGTTGAGCGACTGCATTCCATCCAGATGTATCTGGAATGTCAGTTCCAGGCTGGAGTCTTTGTCTGGGCATCAGTGTGTCCCCAGTGCCATGAAAGAGCTTCAATTAACAGTATCAGATTAATTTGAACTCAGCGATAAAACAGTAAGCCCCACAGAAAAATTGTGATGCGGGAAAACATTCATGATACCGTAAATGAAAAGAGAGAAACAGATTGCAAGACTCTATGTGCGTCGTAACCACAGTTCTGTTTAAAGAAGGAAAACTGTATGTATTTTTGCATATGAAGAGACTGAAGGAAAATCAGGCAGGACATTAGCAATGGCTCTCTCTGTGAATGGGATCCTAGGGGATTCCTCCTTTCCCTCTTTTCCCTTCTTTCCTGACCTCTGTATGTGTGTGAGTTTTCTAGATATTCCAAATTTTCTGCAAAGAACATCTATTCCTTTTCAAACAGACAGTAAGACTGTGGTATTTTTAAAGTACTTTGGAATCTGTGCTGAGTTACTGTGATTTCTGGAACAACGATGGAGTCCAGGGGGAGCAGCCTTCCCCACTTGCTTCCAGGGCTCACAGCAAAGGGGAGGTCACCTGGGCCTCAGCCCTCTCTAGTCAGGACATCTTCAGAATTTTCCCCACAAACTGGAACCATTTATACTCTTCTTTACTTAATATTATCCGTTTTAAATTTTTTTAATGTTTATTTACTTTTGAAGGAGAGGGAGACAAAGCGTGAGCAGAGGAGGATCAGAGAGAGAGGGAGACACAGAATCCAAGCAGGCTCCAGACTCTGAGCCATCAGCACAGAGCCTGTGGCAGCCCTCAAACCCACGAGCCATGAGATCATGACCTGAGCAGAAGTCAGATGCTCAACCGACTGAACCACCTAGGTGCCCCTTCTTTTTAATTTTTTTAAAAGTTTACTTATTTATTTTGAAAGAGAGAGAAAGCATGAGTGGGGGAGGGGCAGAGAGAGAGGGAGAGAGAGAGAATCCCAAGCAAGCTCTACTACTGGAAGCACAGAGCCCAATGCAGGGCTCGAACTCACAACCCAGAGATGAAGACCTGAGCTGAGATCAAGAGTTGGATGCTTAACCAACTTAGCCACCACGCTCCCCTATTTAATATTATTCTTAAATGGACTCTTTTTATTTTTTAAAAAAAAATGTATTTGGAATCATTATCACTACCATAAAGGGAAATCAGTATCATTTGTCACAAATAAAATGTAACTATGAAGTAAACACCATTTTTTAAAAACGGCTTTAAAAGTGGTTTTTTTTTTGTTTTTTTTTTTTGGTTCTGCTTAGATACTGTCCCCTCAAGAAGGTTCTGAGTCCAGGGCCAGCTCTCTCAATTTTAATAAAGGGAGGTTTACCAGATGTTAGAGAGGCAAGAGTTAAAGATACATTTGCCCCAAATTAGCCTTTCTCTTAGATGTAATGAGAAGGCTTAAAAGTGGAATCAAAGAAGACTGACATTTGATTCAATGGCATTTATTGCCATGTCCCTGCAGCACCCAAAAGTATTTTTGGCCATGATCAGTACACATCCCATGCTCCAGAGCTCACTGTGCTTCATAGATGAGCCCAAAGGAAACCCCGGATTAGACGGGCGCCTGCTACTCCTTTGAGCTCCAAGCCATCTCTCCCTGGGTGTGGGACAGCACAGGGGGCAGTAGGAGGCCCAGAGAGTGAGGAGGGACCCTGACCTTTGTTAGGCCTTGGGAGACACAGCAGGTCACCCTTAGACCTTAGGGAGAAGTCTTCTCCCAGGTACGGAGTCGTGGGGAGGGGAAGGGGAGGAGCCGGTACCTCTCTCTAGCCCAGGAAAGGTATGGGATGCACTCTTTGGGATGCCGGACTGGAAGAACTGGAGTGAATGATTTGCAGTCATGTTTGCTGGTTGCAGAACGGGGGAAAAATGATCCACTCCTGCCTGGAGCATCATCAAGTAAGCGGCACCAGCCCCATTAACGTTGGAAGCACCTATACGAGATTATGGGATGTATGATGGCTTTGTCTGGGAAACTGTTCGTTTCTGATCGGAAGTTCTATTATACATGAATTTAATTCTAAACAGTGTTACCAACAGATCCAAATGATTTACATTTTAAGCAATCTTCTTTCATTATCTCATACCTTGTCGGGTAGCAAAAGATGGATTTTTATGGCTTCTGTGATGAGAAATGATTAATGCCCTTCAAAGGGAGTTTCTTCCACAGCTGTTCAGGCGTGGGGTCCCATCCCTCAGTCTTGCTTCAGTGGGCACATCTGAGAGCTGAGATCAGAGAAAGGGCACATGGAAGGAGCATTTCAAACTTTTTTTTTAAGTTGGATCTAAATGGAGTAAATGTTTCCAGGTAGAGCATTGAACACCATTTGGTGCCCAACATTCTCATCCATCCAGAAAGGCAGAGAGAGAAAGAGAGAAAGAGAGAAAGAGGGTTACCCACTAATGAATTACCCACTAATGTTACAAAAGCTTTCAGAGAAATGACCTGGTTTCCCCCTGCCAAGACATGGCTCTGTGAGTGGGAAAACTGGACATCGGTCCCCAAACAGAAACATATCTGTAATTTTGAACCCTCTTGGTGCTTAAAAGGGTCATCTCAAAGCTAAGGATAGGGGCATCTTGGTCAGTTGAGCATCTGACTTTGGCTCAGGTCATGATCTCACAGTTTGTGAGTTTGAGCCCCCTGTTGGGCTTGCTGGTGTCAGCGTGGAGCCTTCTTCAGATCCTCTGTCCCCCTCTCTGTGTCCCCCCAACTTGCACTCTCTCAAAAATAAATTAAAACAGTTTAAAACCTAGGGGTAAATGAGGCAGGCTGAGTCTCTCACTTGCTTTGCATTTGCTTTTGGTTCATTCTTTCCAAGGGAGGCCAAACAACCAATCCACAGATGATGATAAGATTGTTGGTTCCAGGATATTCTTCTGGAACCCTCTGCCCACACACCAAGTTCAGGTGAGACATTCCTCGAAGGGCAGATTCTCCTGCCCAGCTTCCTGTAGTTAAGACCTTCCCCACATTTGGTCAAAGGAAGGGTTGGTTCTCTGGTTCAGAATGGCTTGAGTGAGCCCTTTGGATTGAATGGCTGAGTGAGAGGCTGAGGCACCTGAGGCGTGTCCAGGGCTATCCCCACAGATACATGGCAAACTTTAGATTTTACCTAAATCAAAGCACACGTTCTCCACTCAGAAGCCAAGAGAGTAAACAAAATGAAATGCAAGCAACTCAAGTGTTCTGATATCTACATTTTTTGAAATATGCAGATACAGCCTCAGAGGAATCATCTTCACGGCACCGGGACTGTCATGATCTGGACAGCCCTGGAGGTACCCCCACCCCCCAAAAAAAGAACCAGCCGTGAGCAGAGGAATGGGAAAGTAAATTGCACCACACCGCCCTCCACTCAGGGAAGGGAGGTCATGTCCTTGAAGCAGGGCCCCCGGTTACCCTGAGCCCCCTAGAAAGCCTCTCCCTCCCCCTACCGTTCATGGTATCTTTAGAATCAAGGCTACAAACTGCATGAATAGCGAGTAATTCAATTAACTCTATAGTCTGAGATGAAAAAAGGGCCATTTTGCTAGCTCGAGTGGAGCACTAGTTTAACCCTGGTGCTCAGGAAATTCCCAGGCCAGACAGCATATTAAACCAGCTCTTCAACTTAAGAACAATTACTGTCATTTATCAGCCTGAATAGCAATAATGCACAAATCGACAGCTTTCAGGAGGCAAAAAGCTAGCTAGGTGTAATGATATGCAAAGCCCCAGCACTCTACATTCGGAACTGTCTCAATCCCATCAATACATCTCCTACCACCTACAATTTATCAATACAAATGTGGTGCCCAATGAAGGCAAGACCGAGAAGATAAATATGAACGGGGTGAGGGGAAAAAAGGCTCAGGAATGTTTGAATTTTAAAATGATGAAGTGCACATCACATTCTTAAAGCATTTTACATGCAATGACCCGATCACATCAAGTCCTATTCTGAAAGAGGAAACAGAATAAGGGGATTTTTCTACTCCAAGGTTGCAGGTAGATGCAGCTTTCATTTCTTTTTCTGTTCCCAGATCATGTCTTTCACAGACGTATGTGATCATTCTGAGCCTGAATAAAAGTAATAACCATAATGCTAATCACAGTGATGGATTTGCATAGACCCTTTCCCCTGATTACTTTCACATCCATGATGTCATTTTGACTTCATAATGTCTGCAAAAGATAAAAAGATAAATATTATTGTACCCATTTTGAAAGAAAGGGAAACTGAGGCATGGTATGAGTTGGTGATTACTGTCCTTATCAGTCAGAGCTGGAACCCAGTTCTGGATCCTCTCCCTACCGTTTCAAAGTCACAGCACACCCAGGACAAGACTGGGCCACCCAGAAGTGCTGGGGAGAGCTTGAGAACTCCAGTACACAAAGGGAGCAGGTGCCGATGGAAGTTCGAGTTGGGGCAGGATGGAGACAAACAGAATTTCAAATTTCAAAATCAAACAAATGGAATTCTGGGGCTGCAGCACATGGTGACTGAGCCCCTCCTGAGCTCCAGGCACTGGAAGAGGTGGGACAATGCCCCTGGCCAGCCTGAGCCCTGCTTGGGGTCCTGATGTCTGCACATCCACCACGCTAAGCAGCATCATTTAATATTATCAAATACACTTACTTTCTGTGGAAGGAAGCCTGGGAGGGCGGTATCCAAGGTGGAAAACATTCCTGCAAAGGCAATGGGGACTGTATCCCAGGGAGCTCCTGGTGCAAGTCAGGCGCACAAGGACCACTACCTGGTGCCAGGATTTCGGGGAGCTGTTGCCATAGTAGCCATGTTGGTTCTTGACCCCTCAGCCCCTTCTGCAGGCCCATCCCATGCCCCCAAAACTGCCATCCCAGATGCTTACCGCCTCAGCCCACAGTCAGCAATAGCCTCAAGCTCTGGCATGCAAACCCTTGGCCTTTAGGTACCATTTTTAACCAACTTAAAAGGGAAAATGGTGGTTGGTGATAAGATTTAGGGAATTTGTTTGCTTGGCTGCTTGACTGTAAGGTTGGGATGGGTTTTTTTTTTTTTTTTTTATTTGGTCTTCATTCTGCTTATCTTTATTTTGTAACATAGCATCTACCTAATTTAAAATCACATATGCACAACAAAAGGATCAGATCTTATAAAACCCTGAGATAATCATTTGGTAATAGGACATCCTATGCATTAATTTTTAAATGGACAGGGAAAAGCCTTGAACAGAGTCTTATTTTCTGACATCATATAAGAAGGCAGTGTGTTTTCCTCCCTTCATAAGAAATTACACCTTGCTCTCACTATTAAATTAGAATATCCTCTCCTCTCTCTGAAATTTGGCTGCTTTACAGTAAATACATAAATCGAAGAGGCATGGGATCCAGACGCCAATTGGCAGACGACACTATGAAATAAGCACCAGGACACTGGCGTGCGGAAGTGTTACAACCTGTTCCCATCTGCTCCCTGTTCTCCCTCATAACAAAAGAGGAAGAGAGTCCAAACCCTTCTACACACACACACACACACACACACACACACACACACACACACGCCCACACATGCACACATTCACACACACACCCATGCATGCACACACCCATGCATGCACACACCCACACACACATGCACACGCCCACACATGCATGCATCCATACACATACGTGCACACACACAGAGCAAGGTTTGTGAGGTTTCAGTACAGCTAACACCACTAAGAGCCACCCAACTACTCAGGACACGGGTTTCACACTCTTACCGCTGAGCTGCAATATTTGCCACATCTTGCCCTCAGAAGATGGTGTGAACTCAGCGGCTGAGAAGTTTGGAAAAGCCTGGGGTTTTGCCAGTATTGTTATCCTCGTCATCATTGTCGTCAGGCCAAAGAAATTTTCCAAGCACTTGTGCTTATGATTTTTCTCAAGAGCCATGACAGAATGGTCATTAGAAGTACTTTCATCAGAAGGGAGGGAGGGAGGGGAAAAAAAGAACTATCTCCATCACTCATGTAAAAAACAGATCCAGAGATACAAGTGAGGAAGAGAATAAGTCAGTGTAGCATTTAGGACACTTTTGGTTGTCAGTGACAGAAAACCCAAGCAAAAAGCCTCAAGGAGAACGAGTGTACTGGCTCACATAAATGAAGGCTCCAAAGGTGCACTGGCTTAGGGAAGAAATGAATCAGAGACCTACCTCCGTCAACCACAGCCTCTGCTTCCTAGAGTAACCCTCTTCCACAGCTTGGTGGGGTGCCCTGGTAGCCTGAGGCTCGTGTCTATAAATAAGTACTTAGGCCAGAGGAAGATGAGTCCAGACCAAAGCTCAGAACTGAAACTGAATCAACTGCATTTGACTTGGGTCATGTGCACAAGCCTGTGCCAATCACTGCAGCCAGAAAGATAGAGTGCACTGATTGGCTTAGACTAGGTCTCATGCATCTCCCTGGGCAAAAGCTTGGCCAAAGCATTCAGGCTCAGAAAAGTGAAGTGTAAGCCTCACCCAATAAAATTAGGAGGAATGGATATTGGGAGTAAAAATGCAAGAAATGCCCACTTCAATGCATCCCAAGACTCAATCTTTGGTTGGGCCATAAAGCTCCAATTTCCATTGGCCAAGATAGCTTGCCCAAAGTTTACTCATGGTCTGAGTAGTGAATGTAGCCACTTCCTTGTGTGGAATGCCTTGTAGCTGTCAGCATCCGGATTGCACAGGGCCTCTGCCATCTCCAGCATCTGAGGCTCACAGAAAGGTTTTGTGGAAGTGAACTTTTCAATTGCTAGTGTTCAGAATTTGAATAGCTGCCACTCTCAAGTTATAAAGTTTACACCAAATGATTAAAAACTCCCTAGTCAAGAATTAGAGCAGTAAGGTGAATTGTAGGACCAAGTCACTTGTGCTTTATATATTTTCTAAAATTTTAATTAAGATTACAAGTCAGATTAAGTAATTGCTTTCTAGAAGATAGATAAACCCAGAAAGACAGCTACGCCAAGATTTTTTTAAAAAGAAACCACTAAGTTTCAACTTTGATATCTTCTTTTTTTGCACTCATTAAACTTTACTTGTTGAAATACAACATATGGATGAACAAATGCACAAGTCATATCCCAATTCATTATATGTCATATAATATTCATAATATCTCAATTCATTATCCCAAAGTAAACATGCTCAAGTAACTACTATTGAGGTAGTCAGAAAGTGCCAGAAGCCCTAATTCTTCTCCCCAAAGTTAACAACTGTCTGATTTCTAACAACATAGATGGAGCTTGCTTATCTTTTGAACTTCATAAGAATAGTTTAATACAGTATATATTCTTTTGTGTGGGAATTCTTTCTTTCAAAAGAGATTCACTCAGCTGCTCCATGTAGTGGTAGTTCATTTGTTTTCTTTGCTGCTTAGTATTAATATCCTGTAATCTGAGGGTGCCTGAGTGGCTTAGTCAGTTAAGTGTTCAACTCTTGGTTTCAGCTCAGGTCATGATCTTGTGAGATCTGACCCTGTGCTGGCAGTGTGGAACCTGCTTGAGATCTCTCTCTTTGTCTCTCTCTCTCTCTCTGTCTCTCCCCTTCTCTCTGCCCCTCCCCCACTTGTGCTGTCTATGTCTCTCTCAAAATAAATAAACTTTTTAAAAATAATTTTTAGTGCTTTATTTTTATTTTAGAGGAAGAGAAAGACAGAGAGCGAGTCAGGGAGAAGCAGAGAGACACACACACACAGAATCTGAAGCAGGCTCTAGGCTCTGAGCTGTTGGCACAGAGCCTGTTCCAGGGCTCGAACCCACAAACCGTGAGATCATGACCTGAGCCAAGTCAGACACTTCACCGAATGAGCCACCCAAGCACCCCAAATAAACTTAAAAATATATATCATGTAATTTCTATGCAATGGACTGAATGTTTATGTGCCCCCAAAATTCACACGTTGAAATCCTAAACCCCAGGGAGATAGTATTAGGTGGTAAGGCCTCTGAGAGATAATTAGCTCAAGGGATGAAGCCCTCATTCATGAGATTAGTGACCTTATGTAAGGACCACAGAGCACTCTCTCATCCTCCTTCATCATGTAAAGATACAAGCTGGCAGTCTGCAACCCAGAAGATGGCCCACCAGAACCTGTCCATGCTGGCATGCTGATCTCAGACTATCAGCCTGAAAGAACAGTGAGAGAAATTTCTGTTGTTTATTAAGGCGCCCAGTCTATAATTTGTTATAATAGCCTGAAAGGACTAAGACACTACATAAGCAATCTATTGGTGATTGTCATTTTTGGATACCATCATGAATATTCTTATACATATGCAGATATGAGAAACTATTGGGTTATGGGTTCATCTTTTGTAGATAAAGGCGAACAGTCTTCCAAAGGGGATATACCAATTTATGCTCCTAGCAGCAGTGATACTACTCTGAACACCTTCAACCAGTAGTTGTCACTGCCATGAACAGTTCAGCTCTGTTCCTAACCATGACCCAACTAAGGTGACCCATGTAGAGCCTGCGAGGCAGCCAGAGCTCAGTATAAACCCTGGCTTCACCACTCTCTTAAGCTGTGAGTGTTTCTTTGGGGAATTTCATTTAGCCTCAGATTCCTGATCTGTGTAGAGATCATAATCATAATGTTCTTGTAAGATCAAATTGGACTTTATACACAAAAGTGCTTTGCAAACTGTAAAACTGTGTACCTATGTTAGGGATTAGAAAGAAACCATAGGTCTTATTCATTAATATTACAGTCACCTGGAATTAAGATAAACATCTCCTAGTATATTAGGAATGTAATGAATAGCAGGTTAGAAAAGCCTGGGTTAAAATCCTGTCCACAGCACTTACTACATGACCTTTGAGGAATCGCTAAATCTCCTTGATCCTCAAATTTTTCCCCCTGTGAAATAAGAATAGTAAAACTTCTCTGATAGTTGTTGTAAGGAAAAAATGGCATAATACATCAGGAAAGAGTAAGAGTGACAGCAAAGTTGAGGGAAAGAGAGAATCTCAGTACCTGGAACACAACAGGTACTCAAAAAATGACTTCCTTCATTAGTAAAGGTCTAGAAAAGATGGTAACCACCTGGCTGCATGAATCCTTTTCACTGATACTCTTATCTTTCATAATGAAGGCTGGAATATGCAAACTTGCCAGTGGATAAAATTTAGTTTTTGTGCCTCCAGATGCCCCTTTTTTGTTTTCTGCCTGTTTCAACCATTCATGGGCCCAACCTACCCAACATCCTGCCATCCACCTGTCTAAGAAAAGCTTGCTGTCAGCAAAGAGTGAAATGTCAAAATTCAATATGACAATCCCAGAATCTCAAAGCTAGAGGGGACCTGAGGGCATACAACCCATTCAACTCATTTTACATACAGTGAAGGGGAGGCCAGAAATCTAAGTAATACCACTGGTTAGTGGCAGGCCCAGGGCTAAGGCTTGGCTGTCCTAACAACCAGCCCACGGTTCATATTTTTAGCAGCTTAGTGTAAATGTTAATCTGTATCTCCAACTGTAAATAAAAGAGTTGGTTCTTTATTAAAGGGCTTTCAAATAGCAGAGAGAGAGTTAAATCACATCTAATCCATTCATACATTAAACAGGCTCTGCTAAAATTTAAAGCACTGACATAGACAAAAACCAGCAGCATGTATATTTTAAATAACATATTCTCTTAAAAAAAAAATTGGAGAACTCTGCTTCTAGCCATGACAAAATAACTGATAGGAGGCTTGCCTCCTGCCAAAAACAACTATAAAACTGGATGACTACATGAGGCAACTGTTTTCAAACATTGAACAACACAATGCAGGACTGTACTTTTTAAAGAAGGCATATATGTGGTGTGGATCCCATTATTTCTATCCAAA